>OU898280.1:27201685-27629185 GCA_918026665.1 Diabrotica balteata | reverse complement strand
TGTAGCATCTTAAGGCTCTTATCCTCAGCTCCAGAGGAAGGTCTCAATTATTAAACATTGTTTTCATTTTTATAAATACTTGTCTTGCAATGTTAATGTGTGTTCTTATTTCTCTACCTTGGTCATTGTTTTCATTTACCCAGGTTCCTAGATATTTCTACTTATTCATTATTTATTGTTTTTCCCTTTGATATCTAGCCTTCCTACTGTATGTTGCTTAGAAATAATCATGCACTTGGTTTTCTTAACGTTCATTGGTAGTCCATATTTTATACTGACTTGATGTAATTAATCTATTTACTAAGCATTGAAGTGAAAAATCTCTAATTCGAGTAATTGCAAAAACAATGTTTATAACATCATATAAACCATGAGAATCACCAGCAAACGAAACGGGTAGAATAGCTTCCAGATCGAATTTTATTGCTCTAAATGTTTTTCCCAACGTGGCTGCTGCCGTTTTTTTATCGTCTTCTTTCATATCCATCGACTGTTTTTTGGCTTTTTTATGCTTTTCATACTCTTCTCTTAAGAGATCTTTTTCTTTGGCCTGCTTGAATGCATTACACACCGAACACTGATCCTTTTTTTGGACGATAAAAAATCTGGTTTAAAATCATGAAAAATACTTTGGTACACAAACTTTGAGACCGAACTTAAACTATTAGAAGTAGAAACGTCTTGATATAATCGGTACACGATGGAAATGTTTAAATCTACATTTAAATAGTTTTTAGGTGAATCACGCCTGCAGTAATGCGACTGAATTCTTGGAAATGAGTTAATATGATCCTTAACTTGCTGCCGTTGTATCTCAGCAGTTGCATTGTAGGGTTTGCTATTCTTTCTTTTATCATAGCCGACAAAAATTCACTTATTCATTATTCCTTCAACACACTTCTCGACAACTTTACGAGATATAGCTAACGTGGCTGTAAAAAACTTGAGGCTGACTCGATGTCTTTGCCCATTATTATCTATTAAATGATATAACCTTGACTCTTTTCGATTTTTTGTTATGGGAGTTTGTTTGCTTCTAGATACATTCACTATTTGTATCAAAGAACTCAATAGCGTTTTTTGTCTCGTATAATCTGCTAAGCTGTAGTAATCTGCTCACAGTTGTGCCCTTTGCTCTTCGGAAAATAGTTTTTGACATTTAAACCTGCACTTAGAGCAATCTGTTGGACGAAGACTTTTTTCTGTAATTTCCTTTCCGGTGCGATTAATGTATTTTTTACCACTAATTCTTAACTACTTTACAATTGATCCTTTCCATTCCTTTTTATTGGCTTTTCTGCCAATTTTGGTAGAAAACTAAAATTGGCAGAAAAACCAGACATCTCTGCATTGGCAGTAAATCAGAAAGATTTGCGGCGACGTTTTTTTGGTATTTCATCCGGTTCCTTATCTTTTGGATTGTTTTTATCAACATTTTCAGATTCAGTGCTTTCTTCTGACAGATGATAAGAATTTCCCGATGAAGCATAGAGATTATATTAATCAAGATCACTACCATTATATGAGTCAAATTATTGAATCTGGTGATTAATGTTTTTATCACACAAATTTTCGTTTGTTTCATCAGTTTCTTGTACTTGATTTAGAATGATAGTTTCTGTTATATCAATTTCTACATTGTCTGGTACTCCTTCAGTAGTTTTTTCCAATGCCGGAGTTATTGTGGTAACTGAAATAAATAATTATTTTTAAGTAAAACAAGATGGTTTTACAGTCGACACCTTACTCTACCTTTAAGCTCTTTTCCTACATCATCTAACGTCATCTATAGTATCTTCCCGATCTGGACGCCATAATTATAATTACAATTATTTTATACCACTTTTCATAAATCAAATAACAACTTAACAACTGTCACTGTCAAATAACCTTAAAACGCAAAAGAAGTATGTGTTCACCTCACTCATTTGTAATGATTGCACAAGAAACACAAAGGTACTAAGTGCTCTTCCAACCTTTGTGCTAGATTCCTACAATTTATTAGTACTTACCACTTTCGTTAGATGACGTCAGCTAATTTAAAATTATAATTATCAGTTAGCTCGAGTGTGCATATGAAACTCCTTGCTAGTCTTCATTTCGGAATGCATTTAACTCATTTTGCCAAAAAAGTCACTTAACACCTGTGTGTGCTAGACCAACGATATTTTGTTGAACAGATCTAAAAGTGTATGCAGTGTTTCTTCGTCAATGCATTTAATTAGCTCAGTGGGTATCTGATCTGGGCCTACTGATTTTGCAGTCTTTGCTTTTCTAATTGCCTGTTCTACTTAATTCGTATATTATTATTTTCAGTCCTGTTTGTCCTGTGGTTCTTGTATCTTTCTATCATCGTCGACTAGTCTTATTATGTATTCTTGCCAAAATCTTAGTTTATCTTTGATGTCTGCAATAAGTTTACCATTATCATCTTTGAGTATCCCATAGTGTGCTCGCTTTTTCTTATTTGTTAGTTCTTTTATTTTTTATGTATTTTAAACTGTCGTATTTTTTGTCATACTATTTCTATGTATTGATCTGCTAACCACTTTTCCTTGGCCTTTTTTATCTCTACTTTAATTCTACTTTGTAGTTCTTGATATTTTAGCTCATTTCTCCCTTTGGCTTTTCTCCTCTCTTCCATTTATGCTAGAATTTCCGAAGTCATCCACTTCTTTTTTTTTATTTGTCTTTTCAGACTTTAAATTTTCTTCAGCGGCCTTTAGTAATGCCTTCTGAATATTGCTCCACTTTTCATTGCCATCTTCTGATGTTAGAAAAATATAGAAAAAGAATAGAAGTAATAGAAATGGATTTCTATTACTTCTAAGGAGAGCGTGTCAGGAATGAAGATATTAGAATGAGGACAAATACTGTATATTCCAGTGTAGACAGAATTAAAACGAGACAACTAGTGTGGTATGGTCATGTGAAGCGAATGAATGAAGATAGATGGCCAAAGAAAGCTTTAAATATCACAACAAAGAATAAGAAGGGGAAGACCATCAGTTGCCTGGGAAGAAAATGTACGACACCTAATGAGAGATAGAGCCATCAAAGAAGACGAATGGATGGACAGAGAACGATGGCGGTCGAAATGCGAGAAGCGGCAGAGGCTGTAGGAACCTCGCTTATATATGTATCTTCTGATGTTACGATTTCTCCTCCTATTTCTGTTAGATTTGAGTTGACTTGTTGGATCACTTTTTGATGTATTTCACTTTTTCTTCTTCTTCTGGGTCCTATCCGTTTCGGATGTTGGAAATCATATTGGCAATCATAACCTTGCTCGCTGCGGCTCGAAACAGCTTCGTTGAGGTTTTCTTAAACCATGTTCTTAAATTCCGCAGCCATGATATTCTCCTCCTACCGGGTCCCCGCTTACCTTTGACTTTACCTTGCAATATAGACTGTAGCAGGGAGTAACGGTGCTGATTTCTCATAACGTGTCCCAGATATT
Organism: Diabrotica balteata; assembly: GCA_918026665.1. Taxonomy (NCBI): domain Eukaryota; kingdom Metazoa; phylum Arthropoda; class Insecta; order Coleoptera; family Chrysomelidae; genus Diabrotica; species Diabrotica balteata. The sequence continues at coordinate 27,625,725 of OU898280.1, read as the reverse complement.
GCAATTTTATGCGTTTGATCGTAAACACAATCTCTGGTTCCTTCTTCATTTTTTCTAGAACTTCCTTGTTCGTGACCCTTGCTGTCCATAATATTCTCAGCATTCTTCTATAAAGCCACATCTCAAATGCTTCAAGTTTTTTAATAGTGGTGTCTGTAAGCGTCCATGCCTCCGCCCCGTACAACAACACAGAGAAAACATAGCATCTCAAATGTCTCATTTTTGTATCAAGGGATATGTTGTGACTTTTGAAGATGGCGCTCATTTTGTTAAAGACCGTTCTTGCCTTTCCTATGCGGCACTTTATTTCCTGTACATTGTTTCACTGTTCGTTTATAATAGTTACCAGGTAGCAATACTGTTTTACTCGCTCTATCTGCGTCCCATTAATGTATAGATGAGCCTCGTTTATATTCTCCTTGCTGATAATCATTTGTTTCGTTTTGTGGGTATTAATGTTTAGTCCGTACTGTTTACTGTGCTCGTTTATTCTGTCCATTAGCCTCTGAAGTCCCTCTAAACTATCTGCTATCACCATGGTGTCGTCGGCATATCTAACATTGTTTACTCTTTCACCATTTAGAAGGATGCCTTCGTCTATTCCGTAAAGAGCCTCGTTAAAAATTTTCTCTGAGTACATATTAAATATCAACGGCGATAGGATACATCCCTGTCTAACTACACATAGTATTTTTATGTGATCTGTTTCGTCTCTTATTAATCGTTAATTTTCATGTATGCGGTCTGATTCCAGTAGAGTTCTGAAATTATTCTGAGGTCTTTGTCATCCAGGTCTTCCTCTTTTAAAATGTTTATCATCTTTTTATGTTGAACTCTGTCAAATGCCTTTTCATAGTCGATCAAGCACGCGTATACGTCGCAGTTAACGTCCCTGCATCTTTGAATCAGTACCTGTACTCCGAAAAGTGCCTCTCTGGTACCCACTGCTTTAATGAAGCCGAACTGTCTGTCTGATATTTGTTCCTCGCACTTCTTATAAATTCTTCCATGGATGACTCTAAGAAACAGTTTCAACATGTGGCTCATTAGGCTGATTGTTCGATATTCTTCGCACTTTTTAGCCCCCTGTTTTTTAGGTATCGCTATGAATTCTGATTCTAGCCAATTATCAGGGATGATTCCTGTATTGTATATTTTATTAAAGACAGCCGTGATCCAATTTATTCCTTCTTCCACCAAGAGTTTTAAAAATTTAGCTTCGATATTATCAGGCCCTACAGCTTTCCTGCTTTTCATCCGTTTTATTGCTTCTTCTACCTCGGATTTAAGTATGTCCGGGCCCGTCATCCTTTCTGAAAATAGATGCCTATAATCCGTTCTTTGATCTTGAAAAAGTGTCTCCAAATATATTCTCCATTTGTCTTTCATCTCTTGGGTGTCAATGATTAATTTTCCATTGGTGTCTATGAGTTTCATTTGTGTTCGCTTTTTAAAAGTACCCGTTATTTCTTTTACCTTTTTGTGTACATTAAAATTGTCATGCTTGGTTTGTAGTCTTTATATTTCTTTACATTTCTCTGCAGCTTCTTTTTCTTTAGCTTCTCTTATTTTTCTTCTGATGTAAGCCTGCATTTTTTTATACCCATCTTTATTTCCTTTAATTAACCTTCTGCCTTCCATTAAGTGAAGGATTTCTGGAGTCATCCAAGATTTCTTCTTTGTTTCTTGGTTTGGTTTAAGCAGTTTTTCTTAATTTTATATACTCAAACGTTGGCGTAATTCTTATTCAAGTGCACTTAAATCCTGGGTCGACAACTCAACAAAAAAGGGATTGCGTTGCGTATCTATTCAAATTTAGAATAATTTTCTGTGAAGTACTCTGAAGTACATGTACACAGGTTGGGAACCGCTGCCCTAGATCAACTAAACTTTTGACAAAGAACAGATGCCGACCTATGGTGTAAGATAGCAATAATAATAGTTTAATAACATTTCTCAACATTGTTTGCTGAAACTAATATGTATGCTATTTTTTGTTTGTATTCTTGCTACCGCGTTTTTGTATATTTATTTATGTATTTATTTTGTTTTAGTTAAACGGAGAATACATCATCAAAGCATTAACTGAACAAGTGATACATTATAATATACACACATCTTTATTTGATATTGTACTAGTAGCTTTTTGCAGATTTTGTGTATTAATAATATTTTATGCTATGTTATACAAAAGTCATTGGATTGTGATCTCAGTAAGTAACATTTGTACCAATATAGTTGGTTATTATATAATTTTATATTTTAGTTATCAACAGCTGGAACGTGTGGGTTCCTCATTGCAAAAGTGCTATACTTTGATGTAAGTATTTTTAAGAATATAGATTTTCATTACATATTGCATTAAAAGTTCACTGCACGTCTTCAATGACATTTCTACATTGTCACTATATATAGCCAATTGCTGCTGCTTAGAAATTCCCTCTCGATTATTTTAGAACTATTTTATTAATTCATTTGACTTAATAACACAAAACATAGAAACACCAATGTTTTTTAATTACCACAGAATATCTTCAGCTTGACACGTTTCGCTGTATAGTCCGTCCCAAACCCTTCTTTCCGTGCGTCATAGTTGATCGAATTCTCTCTAACGCATTAAGCTAGAAGTGACAGAAAAAAACGTGAGTCTGTGATTATTATACATAGAACTTAGAAAATTATGTATCGTTTACGGGTATTTGCATATTAAAGCGAATTCTACTTACTGATGTATTATTGGTTGGAGTTTAGAATACGCTAAATAGATATCCAATCAGTGATGAGCATAAATATAATTTGACGCAGATGGTCTCGATCATGACAGTACTTTCACAATGTCAACTGATAAAATGATCATTGTCATTCCAGGTTAGTATTTTTAGACTTTAACTTAACTAACTAACTAACTTTAGTTGAATAGATTAAATTATATCAAATGTACTAAATTATTAATCCCTAAAAGTTTAAATTACAGTTCTGTCGTAGCTTGTCACAAACTTCTCAATTCGAGTCTATGTTTCCGTCTAAAACATGGCGTTCGTGTGCTGACAAACTTCAAAGGCGGCATCTTAGAGTGGGCATTCTGGTTGTTTATTATTCTGTTTATCCTGTGTATTTATTGTCATAAAAATATTTTAAATATGCCGAGATATACCGAGAATGAACAAGGACTAATATTTAAATTATTTTTTTTATTATTGAGTTAATGCCTCGACGACTAAGATCATTGGCATGGTACAGTCAGGTACCTAGTGTAGTGTGTGTGTGTGTGTGTGTGTGTGTGTGTGTGTGTGTGTGTGTGTGTGTGTGTGTGTGTGTGTGTGTGTGTAGAGTAATTGTCTTGATGCTTAGCAAAGTCGACGTCATTGTCTTTGCCAAGAGACGCTAATTGTATCCGAACGTCTGCGGTCCCTCCGGTGAGTAACGATCGCACAAGGATAGACATTATTTGCATTCATTAATTTTTTAATAAACGAAAATTTCTCCACCCAGATGAGATTCGAACTCACGATCTTTAGGTTTAAAGGTATGCGCTCTTACCACTGAGCCACAGAGGGGGTTTATTTAAATTATTTTCAATTAGAAAAGGGGGCTGGGACAACTCTATTACCAGTTTCTGCCGTTCGTAAAGTAAGTTCTAAATTATTCTAAAAAATATTAATAGTAGTTTAAATACTATACATTTTACCGTGTTGCCGAGGCGTTAGGAGTTTCGTCAGTCAGAGAGTCAAACAGTCAAACATATACTAGCTATTCTGTGGCAATAAGTACTTCAGTATGTGATAATCTAGGACCTTCATTAACCAATAAATATTAACATGTTTGGTTTTTTATACAGGACGGGGCCTCTAATATGTCAATTAAACAAAAATTTGAATTGTTAAAGTTTTTGTTCCACATTTAAAAAAATAAACTTTTCACATTTAGTCGATTACGATCCTGCAACTGTCAGATTTAACTAAAATGTCATGCATTAATTCTCGACATTCTTAAAATTCTATATGACGTCAAAATTACTTACGCACTGAAAGAAGGGTTTGGGACAGACTTTACAGCAGTTTTCTCAGAAGAGAAACATTAAACTATAAAAAAATTATTACTATTGTACATATTAGTTATAACTATTCATGTATGAAAACAATTTGCAATCCTCCCTAATAAATTACTTATCATTGTCACTTTTACCTACTAAACTGCCGTTAGATAATAATGGGTACCTCCCAATATCTATTTGTTCATTGAGAATTAAAGGGTACCCGTATTAAGATAGGTAAAATGCTCTTAATTGGAGAATTTAATTTTTTTACATTATATGTGGCTCAGCGCAATTGTATCCCGCCACCATTTACCCCACCTCTTACCACCAAAAACGTCATTTTTTGGTTTTTATTTTTTTTTTTTAGGCGGGATGCAATCTATTTACAAATTTCAAAAAAAATTCACGTAGTTAAGGCTTTTACAAACCTTGTCTATTTATAGAACATGGTGCATTTCTCTTGTAGAGTCGTTCAACAGTGATTCTACATTGGATTTTTCCTCGGTGATTTAATGTAGAAAATGTTTTGGTGTTATTTTCATTCTTATTTTTGCTAGTGCTAGTTTGTGTTCACTCCCTGCATCTGCTGAGTTTAAAGATCGGATATCTAGAATCTGCTTTGGGTGTATTTTTCTATTAGTGACTATAAAATCAATAATAGGTTTGTGCGTTCTGGCGACATGGTTTTTATTAAATCTTTGTTTTACTCCTCGAACTATTTCATTTCCAATTCGTGCATTAAAGTCACCCATAAGAATTAGGGGTTCTTCATGAGGTATTTCATCCAGGATGGTTTGCAATTGTTCGTAAAATGCCTCTCGTTCCTCCTTAGGTTTGCAGTTCTCGGGGCTATAGATAGATATGACATTTAATTTTTGGTAGTCGTGATGTTCATATGTATTAGTCTTTCGGGTATCGGTAGTTATTTATGTAGTCTTTAAATTTTTTATGGACAAGTATACCTACACCTGCTCGTACTCGTTTTTCTTTCTTCACTCTACTATATATATATATATATATATATATATATATATATATATATATATATATATATATATATAGTCCCAAGATTCCTAAGAGGAACATAGGGCTTCCACAAAGTGTCTCCAGCGAACTCTATTTCTGGCTAGTGCTTTGATTTCAAGCCAGGATTTTCCCATTTTTCTCCCTTCGTCCAGTACTGTCCTTCTCCAAGTTCCCTTAGGTCTGCCTACTTTCCGTCGGCCTTGGGGATTCCAATCCAGCGCTGTCCTGGCAATGTCATTTGGCGGTCTACGGAGTGTGTGGCCCAGCCATCTCCATTTTCTTCGCCTTATTTGCTTTATGACATTTTCTTGGTTGCTTTGGTTCCATAAATTTTCATTGGAGATTCGGTTAGGCCAAAATATACGAAGGATTTTTCGTAACGCTCTATTGATGAAAACTTGTAATTGGTGTACTATGGGTGCTGATATCTTCCACGTTTCGCAGCCATACAGTAATACAGCTTTTACATTTGTGTTGAAGATTTTTAATTTCGTTTTAGTTGCGTAAATCCTGGATTTCCATATGTTGTTAAGCATGTTGTAGGCGTTGCGAGCCTTATTTATTCTTTCATGTACATCACGCTCTGTACCCCCATTACAGTCAATTATGCTGCCCAGATATACAAATTCCGCTACTCTCTCAATTTTCTGGTCGTTGATCATAATAGGTTGGTTGTTTCTGGTACCAAATCGCATTTCTTTGGTTTTGTTGATGTTTATTTCTAGACCAACCTTCTTTGATTCTTCTTGTACTTTGTTTACTTGGAGTTGCATGTCCTGTTTTGTATGTGCTAGGAGGCATATATCATCAGCGTAATCTAGGTCTTCCAGTCTGTTTGTTAATCCCCAGTAAATTCCTCTATTAGAGTTTACCTTTGTTAGTACGGAGTCCAGTACAATGTTAAATAGTATGGGGGATAAAACACAGTCCTGCTTTACTCCGTTTAGCATAGCTATTGGGTCAGATGTTATGCCGTTGTGTAGGATTTTGCTTTCTGTGTCACTGTAGAGTTCTTTGATGAGATTTACTATTTTTTCTGGTATTCCTATTTCCTGCAGTGCTTTCCATATGGCCGTATGTGTGAGCGTGTCAAAAGCTCTCTTGAAGTCCACAAAGCACACAAAGAGAGGAGAGTTGAATTCCTGTGACTGTTCTACAATTATTCTTAGTGTGTTAATTTGGTCCACGCATGATCTGTTTGGTCTGAAACCGGCTTGTTCCTTCCTCAACATTGGTTCTACACTGTTTGTTAGTCGGTTGTTTATAATTATTGCTATTAATTTATTTATAGTATTCAGAAGTGTGATTCCTCTCCAGTTTTCGCAATATCTTCTGTCACCCTTTTTTGGTATCTTTATTATTAATCCCGTTTTCCATTCTTTGGGGAACTTTTCCTCTCTCCAAGCCCTTTTCAAGAGTGGTTGGATTAGCTCTGCCACTGTACCTGGGCAAGCTTTTAACAACTCTGGTGAAATATTGTCAGGGCCGGCTGCTTTGTGTGCTTTCAGTTTTTCTATGGCCATTTCTATTTCTTGCGTTGTTGGTTCGTTGGTGTTAATTCTCATTTGGATATTGGGTATTAGGTTTTCTGCGTCTTCTGGTGGTGTTGGGACTGCACTTAGAGATTCGCTAAAATATTCATGCCATCTTTTGATTTGTTCCTGTGGCGTTGTAATATCTTCACCTGTAGCACTTTTTACAATTGGTTGGTGGGTAGTATATCTTTTATTGGCTAGTTGTTTAGTGATATTATATAATTGTCTCATGTTTTGATGTTCATCGGCGACTCGCGCTTCTTCGGCAAGATTTTCTGCCCACTTTCTTTTGTCTTTCTTTGCTGCCTTCTTGACAGCTTGATTCGCTTCTCTATAACTTTCTCTAAGTCGGTTCTTCTCTGCTGCTGTCTTGGAATTTAGTAATTCTAGATTAGTGTGTTTGCGACGTTCTATTTTGTTCCACGTTTCTCTCGTAATCCACTCTTTCTTTACGTCTTTCTTTAGGCCCAGCACTTTTTCACTTGTTTCCACAAGGGCTTTGCTAATCGTTTCCCAATTTTTGTCCTGTCTTTCGTCGATTTTGGATCTCAGCTGTCGTGCGAATTCTACTTTCGTCTCGTTATTTTGTAGTTTCTCAATGTTGAACTTTTTTCGAATAGGTTTGTTCAGTTCTTTTCTATTCCTAGCTATTTTGAATCTAATTTCGGCCATCATCAGGTAGTGATCACTGGCCGCATCTGCGCCTCTTCACTCTACTGTATGCTAGAAAATATTGGTTATAGTCTCTTTGGCCTTTACATTTCTTCTTGGTTTCTTGGATTGCACAAATGTCTATGTTTTTATTTATCAGTTCTTCTATTATCTCTTGGTATTTGTTGTTGAAAGAAGTAATATTTCATGTTGCTAATCTGATTGTAGGCTTATTTTTGGTTCTCGTTCTCCTTTTCTTTGCGGGGTTCGTCATGTTAGGTTGCGTCTCGTTCCGAGGCTTTATATCGGTTCTTTGAGTCTTGTTTTCTTTTACAATGGGTAGGATGCTATCCTAGCCCATCATCCCTCTATAACCCTCCCATAAGAATTATTTTCTGTGCTAAATAGTTGGTTCGTGAAAGGGCAGCTGACTGCAAAAATTTGGGATGGAAAGACAGAGACAAACAGAGATTAGAGAGTGACTTAGTGGCTGGATAATTAAGAAGTAGAGATATGCTAATTATCTAACTTGCTAGCAGGTTTAAAAGGAACAGTGTAATAAATATACACTGCCGCTCCGTTTATCGACGCTGTTAAAATAAACTAGAATTATTCAATGAAAATAAAAAGAAGAATTAATAAATGGTAAAAATACCATAATAAGGTTAGCTTTCCTGACTTTTTGGAGAACTTAGTTAAACTTCAGTTTTGACATAATTGACTTGTTAAAAAGTGATTGTCAGTGACGATTTAATATAAACGGTAATTTATTTTTTTCATTTTATAAACAAAAATTTATCTGTTTTGAAGACCTATTTACACGACTTTTCTGAAAGCAGTTTCAGGGAAAACCAACATTACTTCAACTGTGTTTGGCGTCTTGCTCGACGATCGGGTATGTTGTTAGAACTGATAGTTTATTTATAGAAAAATTGACAGAGTGATTGAGCGGATTAAGATGTGGATGAATGAAAAGAAGTCTGATCAGGATCCGTAAAAATAGGGACAATATTGTTAGTAGGGCGACGAGGAAGTTGGCCTAAATTTACAGTGGAACCTTAGGATAGCTGTTTATGTTGAGGAAAACCATCCCAATGCATGTTGTTATTGAATGTTGTCAATGAATGTCGAATCTAGAAAAAGTGCGAGAAGACTACTAAGTATACTTGGTATTGCACTCCATATTCTTGTATGGAATGAATGGAGGTTTTCAAGATCTTAAAGTATGATTTCAACAATAAAGAATTCCACAGAACTTGTTTGTATTGATTCTCCGCGGATAGAACGATTGGAATTCAAATAGAGAATAAATAAGAGTACAAATATTATAAATAGCAGTAAACCACAAGAATGTACAAGTTTTAATATATGAATGAGTTGTTTCGTATTCTGGTATTCCGCTAAGTATTTTTAAATGATACTAAACGTACTAGAAATTAACAAAATACGTTATTGAAATCGCAAATCGCAAGTCTAGTTTTGATTATTTTTCATCTGGCATCCTACTGCATTGTTTATTCCAGATATTTCGTTTTGCGCTCTAGTCACGAGGAATATTCGAGATGCAGCGTAATTTTTCATCGTTTGGTAGGAATAGGGAAAGGCCTATATGCAGAAATAACGATATATTTAAAACATTTTATGTGTTTAGGTGTAAAAATGTAGCAAATTTATAGTAATAAAAGTATACTAAATATTTCATTTTTTTCAGTGGCCTCATTCTTCTCAGCCAGTTTTTGAAGTACTTTTAGTCTTAACGTCATTTATTCTTGCATGGGGTGAAGTATGGTTCCTTGATTTTCGAGTAATCCCACAAGAAAATTTTGCTAGTAGATTTATTGTAGGTAAGTGAAGTTTAATTAATAACAAAACTGAAATATCTTTTGTACTACAAAAAAAAATTTAAAAAAAAAAAACGTTTTTTGGAGGAACCTGGGCTTAAATATCTTACATTAAATTTGTTTTTTCTTCTTAGTATTAACTTTTTAGTAACTAACTTATTAAAATATTCAAAAAAAAACTACAAACTCATATCTATCACAATTCATAGGAAACAAGATCTAATAGCAAGTATCTTCAATATAGAAGGCACATTTAATACCATCTTTAAAAACGCTTTTCTTGACAAACTTTCTCAATGTAACCTTACTCGCAACATATACGAGTTTATAAGAAAAACGTCCTAATCTAGAACTTAAATGGTTTGTGTCAATAGCTTCCTTTCTTCTCCACATATTAAACATGATGGTGTTCCTCAATTTCAGTTCTAAGGTATTATTCTCTTCTCCTTATTCATTCTTGCGATTAGCAAGTTAAGTCACAATATTGCCCCACCAATCAATGCGTATTATATGCCGATGTTCTAATAATGTACTGAGATGGTAAATACAACCCAATTACTAGTAAAATTCTGCAGTTAGCCGTAAATGATCTGCAAAACAAAGTTGTTTCTCTAGGACATTCTAAATACAAAGTTATTAAATTTAACAGAAAAATTAATTCTTTTAACCCTGAAATAATTGTGAACAACTTTAAATTACCGGTTGCTGATAATTGCATAATATTAGGGCTGATATTTGATTCAAAATTAATCTGGAAACTAAAGGAGTATGCCTAAAAAGGCTAAATATAATTAAAATACTCTCACATTATCGTTGTGCTCAATTATGGATGTTTCATTTACCTAAATGTCTGCAACTAGCCCCATCATTCACTAAATACAGTACACAATACGGCTAGGTATTGGAGCATTCTGTTCTAGTCCGACAGAAAGTATTTACTATAAAGCTAATGAACCTCGTCTATGGCTTACGCGCGAGTACCCTCTTTCCTATACTGCTGTAATTTCTTCCAATGATTCCAATCCAGTATATTCTTAATTACATCACCACATCAACCCCACAACAATCCATCAAGTTACGTAATTACACATCATTTTCCTAGTCTTCTACAGCTATTATTAGAATATTTAAAGTTGTCTCAAACCAGAACTCTACGACTCTTTAATAATCCCTATTGGACCAATATCATTGGATGATAAGGTCCGAGCAACCTGCGTCCTACATATGTAAGGATGTCAACGTTTATTGCTCTACCAAAGAAAACAAAATCCCTATCCTGCAATGATTTTCGGACCATCAGCTTAATGAGTCACATTTTAAAGTTATTGTGAAGTGATGATATGAAGAAAAAATCAGCCGTATTAATTTTGTACACAATTTGATTTTCGGAACTCAGTAGGTACGAGAGAGGCTCTGTTTAGCATATAAGTGCTATTTGAACGATTTAGAGATGTTAATTGCGATATTTGTGCATGCTTCGATACAGTTAAACACGACAAGCTGATGGAGATATTAACAAATATTGGATAAACACCTGTGATCTAAGAATTATTAGCAATCTTTACTGGAATCAATCATCGTCTATCCGTACAAAGGCAGGAGAATCCGATTATATCAAAATCAAACGTGGGTTCCGACAGTTATGTATACTATCACCCTTGCTGTTTAACATATAATCTGAGGAAATCTTTCAAGAAGCAGTAGAGGATGTTGAAGTCGGAATTCGAATTAACGGTGATACGCAGATGACACGGTGGTATTCGCTGACAGTTTAAAGCCCTCTAGGAGTTAATAAATAGAATCACAGAAGTGAGTGAGAAATATGGACTTTCACTGAACATTAAGAAAACAAATGTATGATGTTATCTAAGAAGGAACAGCAAATTAAAAGAATTAGTGTGAATGCTCAACCAATAGAAAGAGTATAATACACCTACCTTGGTACGAACGTCAATGAAAATTGGACCATCCCATCAAGATCTGCATTTCAAAAATGACCGATTTCTGCTATTCAAATGCCATGATTTATTAGTACCCATAAAAATCAGGTTACTGCGATTTTATATGTTTCCCATACTATACTGTTATACGGAGTTAAGTCGTGGACTCTCACAGACGCTACCTTAAAGAAAATGGAGGCTTTCAAAATATGGATTTATCGTCGAATCCTAAACCGACCACGTTACCAACAAGGACGTTTTATTGAGAATGCAAAAAGCAAAAGAGTTTTTAAACACAATAAAAATAGCCAAAATCGAATACCTCGGACATATCATGAGGAACAGCTAAAGATATGGGTTGCTGCAATTAATTCTATAAATAAAAGTAGAAGGAAAACGAGAACCAGGAAGGATTTCCCCTTCATTATCATCATCTTGGTACAGCCCTTAGGGAGCCTCGACCTTCTCAAGCTTTCTACGCCATTCTGTTCTGTCCCTTGATTGCATTTTCCAGTTGCCGACTCCGATCTTCTCCGCATCTTGTGTTACCCCATCCATCCACCTCAGCTTTGGTCTACCCCGTCTTCTCATTCCCACGACTTGCGCTGTTAGAATCTTTTTTATCATGTTCGACTCAGAGGCCCAGGCTACATGTCCTGCCCACTGCAGGTGGTTTCGCTTGATTATAGTGGTAATATCTTTACCACCAAACGTATGCTTGTAGATATTCTGCAGTTCAAAGTTATATCTACGCCTCCATATTCCGTTCTCACAGACCGCTCCAAATATCTTGCGTAGCACCTTTCTTTCAAAAATCGATAGAGCGGATTCATCTGTTTTAGTTAGCGTCCATGCCTCTGATCCATATGTGAGAACGAGGACTATCAGTGTTCTATACAGCCTTATAGGAGTTTTTTGAGACAGATGTTTATTCGCTAAGTACTTTGATAGACCATGATAACACCTGTTTGCAATTATTATTCGCCTTTTTATTTCCTCAAATGTGTTATTATTAGGGTTAACCGATGTCCCTAGATATATGAACTCTTTGACTGCTTCGAAGTTTTGGTCATTGATGATTAAATTTTCGTCAACATTTCCAGCTCTTGTGTTTGTGTCAGTCGCCATGAATTTGGTTTTATTTTGATTTATATGTAACTCTATTCGTTCTGCTGCTGCTACTAGCTCGGTTAGGAATTCCGCAGTTCTCGCCTTGGTTCTTGTTATAATGTCCACATCGTCTGCATATGCTAGAATTTGGACTGATCTATTTAGTATTGTTCTCCTGCTATCTAACTTAGCGTCTCGTACAACTTTTTCTAAGGCGACATTAAAAAGCTGACACGCCAGCGTGAGCATATGAGTTTTTTTGAAATTCCTAACTCATTCATAGCGTTATAAAGACTTATTCTTAAGACACTGTCATATGCCGCTTTAAAATCGACAACATATCTATGTTAAACTCTTGCGCTTTCTCGAGGATCTGTCGTAGTGTAAAGATCTGGTTAATGGTTGAACGTCCACGTTTGAATCCTGCCTGATATTCTCCTAGAAACATTTCGGTATAAGGCTTTAGTAAAAGAGCTAGGACAGTTCGAGGCCAAAATCGGTCATTTTCCCATGTAAATCTCCATAAGAAAATCTAAGGTCCATTCTGGTCATTTTTGACGCTTTTCGAAGTGGAGGCGCGACCACTAGTCGGATCGCGACGTATGAGGTGTCAAACGAACGGGAAGGGGACGGGGAACACGTAGAGGGAAAAAACAAAGATGGCGGCATAGTCAAAACGGCACTATAACGTATCTCCGGATCTATTGGTCCGATTGCAACGTATGAGGTGTCAAACGAACGGGAAGAAAACGGGGAACACGTAGAGGGAAAAAACAAAGATGGCGGCATATTCAAAACGGCACTATAACGTATCTCCGGATCTATTGGTCCGATTGCAACGTATGAGGTGTCAAACGAACGGGAAGAAAACGGGTAACACGTAGAGAGAAAAAACAAAGATGGCGGTATAGTCAAAATGGCACTATAACGTATCTCAGGGTCTATTGGTCCGATTGCAACGTATAAGGCGTCAAATGAAAGGGGAGGGGTAACGAATACATTGAGATGAAAAACAAGCAACAAAATCAACGCCAAAATGGCACTATAACGTATCTCGGGGTCTATTGGTCCGATTGCAACGTATGAAGCGTTAAACGAAAGGTGAGAGAATAATGTATACATCAAGATGAAAACATGAAACAAAATCAATGCCAAAACGGCACTATAACGTATCTCAGGGTCTATTGGTCCGATTGCAACGTATAAAGCGTCAAATGAAATAGGAGGGGGTAACGAATACATTGAGATGAAAAAACAAGCAACAAATCAATTTCAAAATGGCACTATAACGTATCTTAAGGTCTATTAACCTGATTACTACGTATGAGGTATCAAATGAATATAACGTACAGCAGCGGCTTTCGCTGGAAATAAAACGAATAGGAACGTTTACCATTCTTACACTATGACCAAACCAACATTCATTCACTCTATAATCTCCACAGTAACACATGAAAAGTAACGAGCTGCATACTATATTTTATACATACTACATAAAAATGTTAGCAAGGACAGTCAAGCAATAAGTAATGCATAAATGTAATAAGTAATGGGTAATGTAATAAGTAATAAACTGCTGTTAGTATCTAAGCAAAGGAATGATAGTAAGTTAACGAATATAGAGCCATGTATAAAAATGATTAAAAGCATGCCATGAAAGGAACGTAGTCAATTCGGTTCAAACAAACATTTGTTGAAAAACAAAAATTTATTCTTAACGGCAGTCACCAACGTGAAGGTACGACTACACGACCGCCGGGAGAGGTAATGTTAGTATGGGACAAACAGTTAGTATGAATGAAGTCATTTACATAATATGATAATTTATTTAATAATTATACTTAACTTATTAAGATCAGCACATAATTTAACATGGTTTAGAAGACATCTTTTATTGATGGACATCTTTTATGTTAAGACATCGACACTTTGGTGTAAATTCATTAGTTACTATGTTGTATAGCGTTCAAATGAATTATTGGGGGCTAATAACTCTAGGTTATCTTTAAAAATAGGAAATTCTCCGACTCCTGTTTTGGGACAGGCTATCGAAGAATTGACTTAAATCTAAATCGAGGAAGACCAATAAGTTATCGATTGTCTTAGGAGGCTGCACGAACACATAGCTCTGGAGTTAACCAGAACGCTTCATTAATTTGCCAGTGGTCCATGATATCTTTTTAGTGGTCATATCTAAACATTTTTTTTAAATGTGCTAATCTTAAGTATCGTGATTTAGAAATAATATTTAGAAAATTAAGATCTATTATAATTATCATATAATATAAACAACGAAAAGCGAAATGAAATGGTGAAATAATGACTAATAAATTCTGAATCAGATATATTTTAAGTTGTAATAAATAAACCACGTTATAAAAACGACAATATACAATTTGCATCCATCTTAAAGTCAATCATCAAGGATAAATGTTAAAATATGACTATTGATATATTAGATATATTACTTTGCGTTAATCAACATCCATCTTAGAATCAATTAAATAATGCCCCCACGGAAGTGTATCATATGACTCCGGAAGGTGATGTCTTTTATCATCATTGGCGCTTAGCGCAATCTTGCTTTGTGTTATGGTATAAACATGGTGCTTATCTGAGCGTATTAGATTCTGTGAAGCATACACCTTTTTTAAGTTATCCAAACACTCTACATAGTCCTCAAACGTAATTTTCGTGTTCACCACAGATTTCTTTACCCCCTTCGCCTTCTTTGTTAACCTAAAATTTTTAATAATTACTTCAATTTCTTCATCCTCATATTCTTCATCTTTCAACTTTTTACGTTTTTCTTTTAGCTCATCTTCAGTGGCAGCTACTTTTGTTGTATACAATTTAGATCGGAGCCCTATGTAGTCAGTCATAATGCGACCTTTATTCTCATCTTTCATCATGCCCAACACCTTCTTGTTAACCTGAGGGATACCATAAATATTGTCTTTACGATAGTCTGAGGTATCAAAATATTTGTAGCAATCTTCTTTCATAGCCTCATATGGGTCTTGTTCACGTATTTCCACGATTACACTATCGGTATCAGTATAGCAAGTTGTAAAGTTTTCTCCGAACCTGCCAGCTAAGTATCCATACTGAAAATCATAGATTGTTGTTTTAGCCAAGTCTAAAATACTCATTCCGATATAGATTGGTTTATCTAACCATATTTCAGCTCTACGCATCTCAACAGCTACCAAGTTTTCACTAAAAATCGTTGCATTCTTAAACAATGGGCTACTTATTCTAGCTTCAGCTCCGTAACGACCCTCCCACAAAGTAAGCAACTTTATATCAACGCGCTTGCGCACTGATTCCATAGTCTTCCCGAACACTGCATTATTCATAAGCTTAAAAAGATCCTTTTCAAACTCATTGTTCGCTGCCTTCCGGAGATTTGTATTAAGATCGATGTATGACTTTAACCATGGAGCCTGTTTGAATTTCAATACTCTATGTATCTTTTTCAGGATCAATCCATTTGCAAGCGCCTGTTTTAGTGCTCTATAATGTATTACATATCTTCTTTATCCTGTAGGGTAGCCATTAATTTAGTCTGCTCTCGCGGACGTGTAGGAGGAAGCATAGTCTTAGAATTTAAAGACTCAGGACAAAACGGGATATCTTTATGACGATCATGAAGATGTTGAGGGTACGCCAGATCAACCTCGAGAATGTACCCTTCAGAAGCATCGTCAGCAATGGAAAGGACATCAATATTGGCATCGACCCACTCGAAACCGCCATATGGAAGATATTGAGACATGGCCCAACCATACTGATTATTAACATCAAAATACATAAGGAACGTTTTTGGTTTAGATGGGTCATAGTTGTTGATGTATGGATTGTTAGCTTTCACACGTCTTTTAGAGCAAACTTGACTAAGACCACCACGAATACCACGTTCAACAAACAAATGTATGTCAGGATCGGTTAAAAGCTCCAGTTCTTGACCTGTATATTTAAGCATTGCATCCCACGTAAAACCAGGTAAAGTATAATAGTGAGCAGGGTCAAGATTATAAGTTCGAAGAGAGCTGGATCGGAATCGCTCAAAGATATCTGCAAGAAGAAGAATGTCAGTTTTCATATATAAATCGACATAATCCCCGAGAGTTGTACAATTGAATGACGACCAGACTTCTTGAGCGCGACGATAATGTCGACGAGGACATGACTTATCTTCAAGTTTATTGTAAAAAGACTCAATAGGAGGCAAAGAAGTCTCACAGAATTTTTTAAATGAATCTATATAATTATATGGCATGATACCTTTTTTAGTTAGAAGATGGAAATTCTCCTCAGGAAGCGAAGTATATTGGGACTTGAGATTAGGAAACTCGGGGAGGTACGAAGCTAATTTATCAAGAGAATAAGACATAAATCGATAACTATCAATAAAACGGAATTTAATTCGAGCATCATCAATATGTTTTGTAAAAGAAATGTATTTTTCCTTAGTAATAGGAAGAAGATCTACGGGACCTTTGATGTGTGTAGCAATATCGTTAATAATAAAATGTGCGTCATATCCGGAGAGATTATGAAATATTATTGGAATTGTATGAACATCTTTGTAATTAATGTTACACCCTTCATGAGCTGCACCTCTATAATTATTGTCAGGAATAAAGTGATCATGGTCTCGCACTTTCTTATCATTGGGGGAAAAGCGCTGCTCACAGATATGGCAATGAGTGGCTGCATGGAAATCGCTCTCTTGCTGAGTTGTCATATTTATATCATATGGGCACATAAACACCGTAGAAACATCCTCAGCAAGCTGATTAAGTTTATCTGCGAACCATTTCATGCAATCCTTTCCTCGATATGAGTCATAAAACGACAAAGTGTCATCATACGAGCATTTAAAGAAATAACCAACTGCTACAGGAATATGCTCTTGAGGTTTTTTAGGATCTCCTGTACGTTTCAAAGCACTCTCGAGATCCGCGTACACGGCGAAGGGGGCTTTAATCTTATTACGAAAATTCTTAAATTTCAACATTTTATGACTTTCGTCGGGCATTTTAATGGCTGTTTCATTAATTCTTATACAATCTACCATATGAGCTTCAACCTGTTTTGACGATGAAAACGGTTGTAGGCATCTATCACATATAAGATCTGATCGACCGCTGCAGCATGCCTTATGAATATTTAACTTTTCTTGTGATCGAAAGTAATGGAGGCAGGTATCGCAGAAATATTTGGCTCCATCACGTTTGCTAAGCTGCTTGGAGAGGAGGCGGGATAGGCTTTTTATCCAAACGTAATGGTATCTAATAGGACCTTCGGTATCATCATATTTATCTTGAATTAAAAGCAAATTCACATGTTTATCCTTCTTGTTTTTAGTTAGAAATGTAGGGAGGGTCGTAAAATCTCCTTTATCTTTTTCAAAACGTATACATTAATTGAAATGTCATTCTGTTTTTCAAAATTAGGAATCTGCCTCATCGTCATTGGCCACTGTATTCCCTTCAACTTCAACACTTGCGAGTAGTGCGGATATTTTGACACTCTGTGAGGATGTTTATCAACAGGATTCAGCGCTGATATGACAGACCACGCAAAGCATGCCTCATCATCATTCTGGACGTTAACGCAGGCTTCCTTTCTCTTTATTTGAGGAGGAAGTTCAATATAAGAGGAACCAAGTTGTGGTGTGTATTTGTTAATGTTTACCCCCAGGTTAACAACAGCCTTTAGTGCCCAGCCACTATCTCTCTCTTGGAATTCCTCTAGCTTTTTGCTGAGGGGTTCAGACACATGGTTTTTCAAACCATTCGTCAAGATTTGTGTCTTTGTATATTGGAGAGTTTGATGTGGTAAAATATTTAGTGTCTTTTAGGATTTTCTCTCCGCTAGCTATCTCGAATTCTCCCCCAAAAGCAGTATTAACTTTAACTACCTCATCCTTCTTTAGCGCGTTTTGAATCCTACGTTTGAATAGCGCCTTGCAATCTACTAGGAAACTGCTGGGGTCTTTGTGTTTGAGGTTTGAGATGACTCCAGTTCGAATTCTTGAGTTGAACGCTGATAAGGAATCATCCCATTGTACTCTATGCTTAGCAGTCTCCTTCATAGGTGTAAGTCCAGCCCCCTTCTTTTGTTCGGCCTTCAGATGGTTTCTCAACGTTTTCACATCCCTCATCTGAGCTTCTAAATGCTGCTTCTCACCCATCGTCTTGGCATATCTCATCGAATCGCGTATCTTTTTACACGCTTTCCTACACTCAGTCAGCCCTTTCTTAACATTATCTTCCTGATAATCATTTCTAATCAACCCCAAGATGGACGCAATTAGCTGAATAAGTTTAGCTATCATGTTTAAACAAAACAAGCAAATATTCAAAAATAGATTAAGAAATAAAATTTTTTCCAAAAAACGTTATATCAAAAAAGTCAAAATATTCAAAGAAATCAAAATTTTCAAAATTTATTACTCACCAGAGCACAGATTTAAACTCACCAAAGCACACGTCTGTACGCTAGGAATATCTGAAACAGAATGAAGAAAATACCATAATGCAGGGTATAAGGTAAACTTTAGTCGGACGGAAAACTGAATGGTATTATAAAAGGCTCCTCAAATGCACAATGCCAATACAAGTACAATAAATACCTACACAATAGGCATAATATACAGGCTTTCCATTTTAAGTTTGTTTAAAAGAGAAGGGCATAGCATAACATATTAATCAGGTAGTTGTCAACAATAGCCGTAGATATCGTCACCAAAGAAAATTTAGATATGAACATCTGAAAATCATGATTACCTCACGTGTTCTGCACTAAGAATCTCGATAACTTTGAATAATACCATCAAGTTCCCACTCCCCGGATAACAGTCAAAAATCTTGACTACCCCACCACTTTTAGCACAAACATACTTGATAACTGCTATAATACCATCAAGTTCTCACGTTTTTATCAGTAAATCATGGCCCGATTCTAAAGAAAATGTCAGTATCAGTATGCTAGAAGACCAGTACAGTGTGAAAATTTATGTTAAAACACAAAAGACGCTCAATACTGAGTGTTTACAGAGGATAATATAGAAAAAATAACAAAAACAGAGCTCGTAGGAAATAAGCAGAATCACAATAAAAAAGTATTCATAACTAAAATAGTTATGATTGTTAGAAACGTATATAGTATAAATGTCACCTAAATTACTGGCTAATAGTATAAAATATAAAATTAGATTCAACAGACTTATTCTTACGTGATAAGCCCTAATACTATCTCTAAACTATATAAATTTAAACAAAAGACGCAAGAATAGTAGAAAAATATTTCTATTCGCAACTAAACACATATTTTTAAAGGAAATCTGAACACACAACTACTAAAACAGCAATAATTGTAACTAAAAAAAGATCTAATTAAAAAATAATAAAGGCCAGATTCTAAAGAATTTTAAAAATGACAGTATCAGTATGCTAGTAGACCAGTACAGAGGATAATATAGAAAAAAAAAATAACAAAAACAGAGCTCGTCGGAAATAACCAGAATCATAATAAAAAAAAAAGTATTCAAAACTAAAATAGTTATGTTTATAAGAAACGTATAAAGTATAAATGTCACCTAAATTACTGGATAACCGTGGTAAGCCCTATTACTAACTCTAAGCTTTATAAATTTAAACAAAAGAAGCAAGAATAGTAGAAAAATAATTCTATTCTCAACTAAACGCATGCTTTTAAAGGAAATCCGAACACACAACTACTAAAAATTCAATAATTATAATTAAAAAAAAAAAAAGATCTAATTAATAAATAAAAAACAATAAAACAAATAATATTCTCTAAAATAAATATAAACTCACCAAGGTTTAATAAAAACTCACACACTGAATACACAAAAATTTAAACGTTGTTTATCCATCCGCAGTAAAACTAAAACTGATTTTAAAATATATTTTACTAGCGTGTGCAGGCTCGATTAACCTTGTATCTATTTATAAAATTGCATATGTTTCCTGCGACAGGGAAACGCCACCGTGAGAAATGATTAAAGGATGCAGATGCATCCGGTGACGTCAAGTTCTCGTTACCATATTTATGATATAGTTAGATTTCCAAGTTATTATTATATACGAGGTTGGTCACAAATTACTCATAAAAATATAATTGCAAAAATTAGAAGTTAAAGCATGATATTCGATCAAAAATTATTCTCTTTGCTAGTCATTCGTCTTCTTATCTTTCCAAGTTAAATTATCTACGAGGGTAGTCACAAATTACTCATTAAATATAATTGATAAAGTTCACGTCACGTATCACACGTCACGTTATGTGGACACGTGTTCACGTCACGTTTCACGTGCGTCACGTCTCACGTCACGTTACGTGCGCCACGGGTTCACGTCCGTAAATGACAAGCTGAGACTTAAAAGTCCAATTACAGAAAACATAACCAACCCACCTAACCTAATAAATTAACAATCGCTCAACCATCGCTAACTTTACTCAAGAGACGAAAAAGACGCTTTACTCCCATGTTATCCATATGTAAGGTGTGTCGTGTTGACTTTAAAACGTGACGTTTTTGGTGTGATTCGTGACGTTTTGATGTGACGCGTGATGTCTTCACGTAAAAATGTACCGTTTATACTTTAAATTTCTAAAAGTATTTTACGTAACATTTATGGCTCTAACCTAACATACGTGGCATTTCTGGATCTAACTTAACCTATTGTGAACGTCGCGTTCTGGTCTAACCTAGTGTATTATTGCAAAACGTGACATGTGACAAAAATGTCGCCGAAAGCGTGAAATTTGACGTAAACGTGACGCATGTGACGTAAAACGTGATGCATGAAATCGTTCCAATAACTGCGAAGATGTGGAATTAGTTTATTTTTGCTGGAGGCCTATGTCTAGCGCGAACGTAACAGCTCATGTCTATCAGTGGACGTTACCACAATGAATCAACGTGATTGTATGACATCTCAACGTCAAATCGATCCAAGGGTCGTAAAACGTGACCTAACGAACTCTAACCTAACCTAACGTGATCTGACGTAGACCTAACGATATAAAACGTGATGTTTGATCTGACATTCGAGCTAACCTAACGTCTCTGATGGTGTTCTGATAGTTGTCAGATAGTATCTGATAGTGTTCAGATAGTGGTCAGATAGCCTCTGATGGTGTTCGGATAGTACTCTGATAGTCTCAGATGATGTTCAGGCTGACACATGAGAACACTGATAGCTACGGCCAAATGTGTACCAAAAGACCTATTCATGGTTAAATAATCATAGACAATGGTATAGATGCAAACAATGTATATTTTTTTTTTTTTTTTTAGAGTTTTTAATTTTCTACTTATAATAATTACAAATGTTGATTTTCACCAAATTACAATTATCATTCTACATATTCATTTAACAAATAGCTGGTCCATTTTCCTGTGGAGATTGCTAAAGCTATAAAATTGGTTATGTTTTCCTGTAAATGGACTTTTAAGTCTCAGCTTGTCATTTTACGGGACGTGAACCCGTGGCGCACGTAACGTGACGTGAAGACGTGACGCACGTGAAACGTGACCGTGAAACACGTGTCCCCACATAACGTGACGTGTGATACGTGACGTGAACTTTATCAATTATATTTAATGAGTAATTTGTGACTACCCTCGTAGATAATTAAACTTGGAAAGATAAGAAGACGATTGACTAAGCAAAGAGAATAATTTTTGATCAATATCATGCTTTAACTTCTAAATTTTTGCAATTATATTTTATGAGTAATTTGTGACCAACCTCGTATATAATAAAACTTGGATAATCTAACTATATCATAAAATATGGTATACGAGAACTCTGACGTCACCGGATGCATCTGCATCATTTTAAATCATTTCTCACGGTGGCGTTTCCCTGTCCGCAGGAAACATATGCAATTGTTATAAATAGATACAAGGTTAATCGAGCCTGCACACGCTAGTAAAATATATTTTAAAATCAGTTTTAGTTTAACTTGCGGATGGATAAACAACGTTAAAATTTTAGTGTATTCAGTGTGTGAGGTTTTATTAAACCTTGGTGAGTTTATATATATTTTAGAGAATATTATTTGTTTTATATTGTTTTTTATTTATTATATTAGATCTTTTTTTTTTTTTAATTATAATTATTGAATTTTTAGTAGTTGTGTGTTCGATTTCCTTTAAAAAGCATGCGTTTATGTTGAGAATAGAATTATTTTTCTACTATTCTTGCTTCTTTTGTTTAAATTTATAAAGCTTAGAGTTAGTAATAGGGCTTACCACGGTTTATCCAGTAATTTAGGTGACATTTATACTTTATATCGTTTCTTATAAACATAACTATTTTAGTTTAGAATACTTTTTTTTTATTTATGATTCTGGTTATTTCCGACGAGCTCTGTTTTTGTATATTTTTTTTTTCTATAATTATCCTCTGTACTGGTCTACTAGCATACTGATACTGTCATTTTTAAAATTCTTTAGAATCTGGCCTTTATTATTTTTTAATTAGATCTTTTTTTTAGTTACAATTAATTGCTGTATTTAGTAGTTGTGTTGTTCAGATTTTCCTTTAAAAATATTGTGTTAGTTTGCGAATAGAAATATTTTTCTACTATCTTGCGTCTTTTTGTTTAAATTTATATAGTTTAGAGATAGTATTAGGGCTTATCACGTACAGAATAAGTCTGTTGAATCTAAATTTATATTTTATACTATTAGCCAGTAATTTAGGTGACATTTTATACTATATACGTTTCTAACAATCATAACTATTTTAGTTATGAATACTTTTTTAATTGTGATTCTGCTTATTTCCTACGAGCTCTGTTTTTGTTATTTTTCTATATTAACCTCTGTAAACACTCAGTATTGAGCGTCTTTTGTGTTTTAACATAAATTTTCACACTGTACTGGTCTTCTAGCATACTGATACTGACATTTTCTTAGAATCGGGCCATGATTTACTGATAAAACGTGAGAACTTGATGGTATTATAGCAGTTATCAAGTATGTTTGTGCTAAAAAGTGGTGGGGTAGTCAAGATTTTTGACTGTTATCCGGGGAGTGGGAACTTGATGGTATTATTCAAAGTTATCGAGATTCTTAGTGCAGAACACGTGAGGTAATCATGATTTTCAGATGTTCATATCTAAATTTTCTTTGGTGACGATAATCTACGGCTATTGTTGACAACTACCTGATTAATATGTTATGCTATGCCCTTCTCTTTTAAACAAACTTAAAATGGAAAGCCTGTATATTATGCCTATTGTGTAGGTATTTATTGTACTTGTATTGGCATTGTGCATTTGAGGAGCCTTTTATAATACCATTCAGTTTTCCGTCGACTAAAGTTTACCTTAACCCTGCATTATGGTATTTTCTTCATTCTGTTTCAGATATTCCTAGCGTACAGACGTGTGCTTTGGTGAGTTTAAATCTGTGCTCTGGTGAGTAATAAATTTTGAAAATTTTGATTTCTTTGAATATTTTGACTTTTTTGATATAACGTTTTTTGGAAAAAATTTTAATTTCTTAATCTATTTTTGAATATTTGCTTGTTTTGTTTTAAACATGATAGCTAAACTTATTCAGCTAATTGCGTCCATCTTGGGGTTGATTAGAAATGATTATCAGGAAGATAATGTTAAGAAAGGGCATGACTGAGTGTAGGAAAGCGTGTAAAAAGATACGCGATTCGATGAGATATGCCAAGACGATGGGTGAGAAGCAGCATTTAGAAGCTCAGATGAGGGATGTGAAAACGTTGAGAACATTCTGAAGGCCGAACAAAAGAAGGGGGCTGGACTTACACCTATGAAGGAAGACTGCTAAGCATAGAGTACAATGGGATGATTCCTTATCAGCGTTCAACTCAAGAATTCGAACTGGAGTCATCTCAAACCTCAAACACAAAGACCCCAGCAGTTTCCTAGTAGATTGCAAGGCGCTATTCAAACGTAGGATTCAAAACGCGCTAAAGAAGGATGAGGTAGTTAAAGTTAATACTGCTTTTGGGGGAGAATTCGAGATAGCTAGCGGAGAGAAAATCCTAAAAGACACTAAATATTTTACCACATCAAACTCTCCAATATACAAAGACACAAATCTTGACGAATGGTTTGAAAACCATGTGTCTGAACCCCTCAGCAAAAAGCTAGAGGAATTCCAAGAGAGAGATAGTGGCTGGGCACTAAAGGCTGTTGTTAACCTGGGGGTAAACATTAACAAATACACACCACAACTTGGTTCCTCTTATATTGAACTTCCTCCTCAAATAAAGAGAAAGGAAGCCTGCGTTAACGTCCAGAATGATGATGAGGCTGCTTTGCGTGGTCTGTCATATCAGCGCTGAATCCTGTTGATAAACATCCTCACAGAGTGTCAAAATATCCGCACTACTCGCAAGTGTTGAAGTTGAAGGGAATACAGTGGCCAATGACGATGAGGCAGATTCCTAATTTTGAAAAACAGAATGACATTTCAATTAATGTATACGTTTTGAAAAAGATAAAGGAGATTTTACGACCCTCCCTACATTTCTAACTAAAAACAAGAAGGATAAACATGTGAATTTGCTTTTAATTCAAGATAAATATGATGATACCGAAGGTCCTATTAGATACCATTACGTTTTGGATAAAAAGCCTATCCCGCCTCCTCTCCAAGCAGCTTAGCAAACGTGATGGAGCCAAATATTTCTGCGATACCTGCCTCCATTACTTTCGATCACAAGAAAAGTTAAATATTCATAAGGCATGCTGCAGCGGTCGATCAGATCTTATATGTGATAGATGCCTACAACCGTTTTCATCGTCAAAACAGGTTGAAGCTCATATGGTAGATTGTATAAGAAATTAATGAAACAGCCATTAAAATGCCCGACGAAAGTCATAAAATGTTGAAATTTAAGAATTTTCGTAATAAGATTAAAGCCCCCTTCGCCGTGTACGCGGATCTCGAGAGTGCTTTGAAACGTACAGGAGATCCTAAAAAACCTCAAGAGCATATTCCTGTAGCAGTTGGTTATTTCTTTAAATGCTCGTATGATGACACTTTGTCGTTTTATGACTCATATCGAGGAAAGGATTGCATGAAATGGTTCGCAGATAAACTTAATCAGCTTGCTGAGGATGTTTCTCACGGTGTTTATGTGCCCATATGATATAAATATGACAACTCAGCAAGAGAGCGATTTCCATGCAGCCACTCATTGCCATATCTGTGAGCAGCGCTTTTCCCCCAATGATAAGAAAGTGCGAGACCATGATCACTTTATTCCTGACAATAATTATAGAGGTGCAGCTCATGAAGGGTGTAACATTAATTACAAAGATGTTCATACAATTCCAATAATATTTCATAATCTCTCCGGATATGACGCACATTTTATTATTAACGATATTGCTACACACATCAAAGGTCCCGTAGATCTTCTTCCTATTACTAAGAAAAATACATTTCTTTTACAAAACATATTGATGATGCTCGAATTAAATTCCGTTTTATTGATAGTTATCGATTTATGTCTTATTCTCTTGATAAATTAGCTTCGTACCTCCCCGAGTTTCCTAATCTCAAGTCCCAATATACTTCGCTTCCTGAGGAGAATTTCCATCTTCTAACTAAAAAAGGTATCATGCCATATAATTATATAGATTCATTAAAAAATTCTGTGAGACTTCTTTGCCTCCTATTGAGTCTTTTTACAATAAACTTGAAGATAAGTCATGTCCTCGTCGACATTATCGTCGCGCTCAAGAAGTCTGGTCGTCATTCAATTGTACAACTCTCGGGGATTATGTCGATTTATATATGAAAACTGACATTCTTCTTCTTGCAGATATCTTTGAGCGATTCCGATCCAGCTCTCTTCGAACTTATAATCTTGACCCTGCTCACTATTATACTTACCTGGTTTTACGTGGGATGCAATGCTTAAATATACAGGTCAAGAACTGGAGCTTTTAACCGATCCTGACATACATTGTTTGTTGAACGTGGTATTCGTGGTGGTCTTAGTCAAGTTTGCTCTAAAAGACGTGTGAAAGCTAACAATCCATACATCAACAACTATGACCCATCTAAACCAAAACGTTCCTTATGTATTTGATGTTAATAATCAGTATGGTTGGGCCATGTCTCA
Organism: Diabrotica balteata; assembly: GCA_918026665.1. NCBI lineage: Eukaryota > Metazoa > Arthropoda > Insecta > Coleoptera > Chrysomelidae > Diabrotica > Diabrotica balteata. The sequence goes on along the minus strand of OU898280.1, from coordinate 27,599,421 downwards.
ATATCTTCCATATGGCGGTTTCGAGTGGGTCGATGCCAATATTGATGTCCTTTCCATTGCTGACGATGCTTCTGAAGGGTACATTCTCGAGGTTGATCTGGCGTACCCTCAACATCTTCATGATCGTCATAAAGATATCCCGTTTTGTCCTGAGTCTTTAAATTCTAAGACTATGCTTCCTCCTACACGTCCGCGAGAGCAGACTAAATTAATGGCTACCCTACAGGATAAAGAAAGATATGTAATACATTATAGAGCACTAAAACAGGCGCTTGCAAATGGATTGATCCTGAAAAAGATACATAGAGTATTGAAATTCAAACAGGCTCCATGGTTAAAGTCATACATCGATCTTAATACAAATCTCCGGAAGGCAGCGAACAATGAGTTTGAAAAGGATCTTTTAAGCTTATGAATAATGCAGTGTTCGGGAAGACTATGGAATCAGTGCGCAAGCGCGTTGATATAAAGTTGCTTACTTTGTGGGAGGGTCGTTACGGAGCTGAAGCTAGAATAAGTAGCCCATTGTTTAAGAATGCAACGATTTTTAGTGAAAACTTGGTAGCTGTTGAGATGCGTAGAGCTGAAATATGGTTAGATAAACCAATCTATATCGGAATGAGTATTTTAGACTTGGCTAAAACAACAATCTATGATTTTCAGTATGGATACTTAGCTGGCAGGTTCGGAGAAAACTTTACAACTTGCTATACTGATACCGATAGTGTAATCGTGGAAATACGTGAACAAGACCCATATGAGGCTATGAAAGAAGATTGCTACAAATATTTTGATACCTCAGACTATCGTAAAGACAATATTTATGGTATCCCTCAGGTAACAAGAAGGTGTTGGACATGATGAAAGATGAGAATAAAGGTCGCATTATGACTGACTACATAGGGCTCCGATCTAAATTGTATACAACAAAAGTAGCTGCCACTGAAGATGAGCTAAAAGAAAAACGTAAAAAGTTGAAAGATGAAGAATATGAGGATGAAGAAATTGAAGTAATTATTAAAAATTTTAGGTTAACAAAGAAGGCGAAGGGGGTAAAGAAATCTGTGGTGAACACGAAAATTACGTTTGAGGACTATGTAGAGTGTTTGGATAACTTAAAAAAGGTGTATGCTTCACAGAATCTAATACGCTCAGATAAGCACCATGTTTATACCATAACACAAAGCAAGATTGCGCTAAGCGCCAATGATGATAAAAGACATCACCTTCCGGAGTCATATGATACACTTCCGTGGGGGCATTATTTAATTGATTCTAAGATGGATGTTGATTAACGCAAAGTAATATATCTAATATATCAATAGTCATATTTTAACATTTATCCTTGATGATTGACTTTAAGATGGATGCAAATTGTATATTGTCGTTTTTATAACGTGGTTTATTTATTACAACTTAAAATATATCTGATTCAGAATTTATTAGTCATTATTTCACCATTTCATTTCGCTTTTCGTTGTTTATATTATATGATAATTATAATAGATCTTAATTTTCTAAATATTATTTCTAATCACGATACTTAAGATTAGCACATTTAAAAAAAAATGTTTAGATATGACCACTAAAAAGATATCATGGACCACTGGCAAATTAATGAAGCGTTCTGGTTAACTCCAGAGCTATGTGTTCGTGCAGCCTCCTAAGACAATCGATAACTTATTGGTCTTCCTCGATTTAGATTTAAGTCAATTCTTCGATAGCCTGTCCCAAAACAGGAGTCGGAGAATTTCCTATTTTTAAAGATAACCTAGAGTTATTAGCCCCCAATAATTCATTTGAACGCTATACAACATAGTAACTAATGAATTTACACCAAAGTGTCGATGTCTTAACATAAAAGATGTCCATCAATAAAAGATGTCTTCTAAACCATGTTAAATTATGTGCTGATCTTAATAAGTTAAGTATAATTATTAAATAAATTATCATATTATGTAAATGACTTCATTCATACTAACTGTTTGTCCCATACTAACATTACCTCTCCCGGCGGTCGTGTAGTCGTACCTTCACGTTGGTGACTGCCGTTAAGAATAAATTTTTGTTTTTCAACAAATGTTTGTTTGAACCGAATTGACTACGTTCCTTTCATGGCATGCTTTTAATCATTTTTATACATGGCTCTATATTCGTTAACTTACTATCATTCCTTTGCTTAGATACTAACAGCAGTTTATTACTTATTACATTACCCATTACTTATTACATTTATGCATTACTTATTGCTTGACTGTCCTTGCTAACATTTTTATGTAGTATGTATAAAATATAGTATGCAGCTCGTTACTTTTCATGTGTTACTGTGGAGATTATAGAGTGAATGAATGTTGGTTTGGTCATAGTGTAAGAATGGTAAACGTTCCTATTCGTTTTATTTCCAGCGAAAGCCGCTGCTGTACGTTATATTCATTTGATACCTCATACGTAGTAATCAGGTTAATAGACCTTAAGATACGTTATAGTGCCATTTTGAAATTGATTTGTTGCTTGTTTTTTCATCTCAATGTATTCGTTACCCCCTCCTATTTCATTTTGACGCTTTATACGTTGCAATCGGACCAATAGACCCTGAGATACGTTATAGTGCCGTTTTGGCATTGATTTTGTTTCATGTTTTCATCTTGATGTATACATTATTCTCTCACCTTTCGTTTAACGCTTCATACGTTGCAATCGGACCAATAGACCCCGAGATACGTTATAGTGCCATTTTGGCGGTGATTTTGTTGCTTGTTTTTCATCTCAATGTATTCGTTACCCCCTCCCCTTTCATTTGACGCCTTATACGTTGCAATCGGACCAATAGACCCTGAGATACGTTATAGTGCCATTTTGACTATACCGCCATCTTTGTTTTTTCTCTCTACGTGTTACCCGTTTTCTTCCCGTTCGTTTGACACCTCATACGTTGCAATCGGACCAATAGATCCGGAGATACGTTATAGTGCCGTTTTGAATATGCCGCCATCTTTGTTTTTTCCCTCTACGTGTTCCCCGTTTTCTTCCCGTTCGTTTGACACCTCATACGTTGCAATCGGACCAATAGATCCGGAGATACGTTATAGTGCCGTTTTGACTATGCCGCCATCTTTGTTTTTTCCCTCTACGTGTTCCCCGTCCCCTTCCCGTTCGTTTGACACCTCATACGTCGCGATCCGACTAGTGGTCGCGCCTCCACTTCGAAAAGCGTCAAAAATGACCAGAATGGACCTTAGATTTTCTTATGGAGATTTACATGGGAAAATGACCGATTTTGGCCTCGAACTGTCCTAGCTCTTTTACTGGCTTTAATCTCTCGTGCAAAATGTTCGACAATATCTTGTATGCTGTATTTAGGAGAGTTATTCCGCGGTAATTATTGCATTCCAGTTGGTGTCCCTTTTTGTGTAACGGGCAAATTAATCCTAAGCTCCATTCTTCAGGCATTTGCTCCTCAGACCAAATTCTACAAACAATTTCTCGCATCACCTTGGTGAGCTGCTCTCCACCGTGCTTAAATAACTCTGCTGTGATGCCATCGCTACCTGGGGATTTGTGGTTCCTTAGTTTTTCTATAGATATTTTCACTTCATCTACCGAGGGGGGTTTCACGAGCTTCTCATTTCGGTATTCCAGCTCTATATTGTTAGTAGGTTCCCCTTCCAGCAACTCTCGAAAGTGCTCTACCCATCGTAAAAGGATATCCTCTTTGTCGGTAAGTTACCTTTCTTATCATTACAATAGTTGATTATTGGTTTGAATTCTTTTCTAATAATATTTATTTGATGATAGAACTTTCTTGTTTCTCCGTGACCCATATAGCTTTCGAGCCGTTCTAATATGTCATTTTCCGATTCTCGTTTTTTTTTTTCGGTGTACGCGTTTTCTTCTCTCCTTAAGTTTTTGTATCTATCTATTGTTGTTCTAGTTTTTCGTTGTTGCATGGTCCTAAATGCCTCGTTCTTCTCATCTGTTATTTTTTTGCAGTCTTGGTCGAACCAGTCGTTTCTTTCTTGGGTTCGGGATATTCCCAACGTGCTTTCGGCTGCTAATTTGAGAGCCTCCTTGCAGTTGTTCCGCATTTCCGTGCTTGACTGGTCGAATGCCCAGGTGTGTTCTAGGGTTTCTTTTATATGTGACTGTAACTGTTTCTCTTTGTTTTCATTTTTTAGCATATGTAAATTATATTTTACTTGTCTAGTGCCCCTTTTTTCTTGGCATTGTAAATTCTTTGTCGTAACTTGGCCCCTACCATGAAATGATCTGAGTCAATATTTGCGCCTCTGTAATTTCCGACGTCCATTAGGTTTGTAAAGTGCCTTCTGACGTCAATTATAACATGGTGAATTTGATTTGTGGGATGTCCTTTGAAAGCTGACATACTAATAAGCCATAACCATTATCATTAGTAACGTCGTGAAGGCTGTGTTTACCAATATAATCTTGGTAGCATATCTCTTTTCCTATCTGGTCGTTCATGTCTCCAATATGGTTTTTGGCAGTTATCATATGCTCTTTCGAGGTCTTCGTAGAATAGATCTTTAATTTCTTCTTCTTTTTCCTCGGTTGGCGCGTGCACGTTGATCAGATATATGTTGAAATATATTTCCCCTTGCCAAATTTAATAAGGAAGGTATCGGTGGTAATAAATTAAGAATTATCTTTCTAGAGCTGATACAAAAATGTTCTGTAACCACTGTACAGCAGCTTATCGAACTATCGAATTCCTCTTTGTTATAGTATTCACACTGGTGAACTACAAGCAATCTCAGTTGCTCTTAAATATTCTCAACAATAGCTGAACACACAGATAGCCTTAATATGCACTGATTCACTTTCCTCTATAGACACCAGTAATACTATATCCATCAACCATCCTCTTGTCCAAGATAAACATGACATATACCAGCATCTTGATAACACAAAATACAATAGTCACTCTTATATGGGTGGGATCCATGTCGAGATTAGTGGTAAAACCGATTGCCTTGCGAAAAGAACCTCATCGTCAATCGACGTTATTATCTTCTTCTTATTCTTCCTTTTTGTATGTAGGCTTTTAAGTCTGTTTCTTCTTTAATATTAACCTCCTAAATTGTTTAAATTATCGCACCAGGCAACTCTGCCTGGGGGTCACAGCCGGTCCCAAGCCTGGATAAAAGAGGAGGGTTGATGGGCCAGGTTAACATCCTACCCATTCTAAAAGAAAACAAGGCTCAAAGAATCGATATAAAGCCTCGGGACCAGACACTATTATTAATATACAAATCTGCAACGATCTAAAAGTTGAACTAAAGAAGCTTAATCTATTCACCTGGCAAATTCACTGGAATAAAGTTAGTTCGGCGCTGCATGAAATTAATTAATGTAAATTGTAGTGAGCTTGTAGCCAGCAGAGACTGAATATTGAATAGTGCATACATCGTCCCTTCCATTTCCAACTATCGAATGTGAAAAGTGGTACTTTTCAGGAGAGGGACATAACTCTTTTTTATCTTATCAGCGCCTTGACAAATTGAAAAAATTTTATATTTTTTATATTTAATGTTTAATCCTTGTTAGATGCATATAAAAATTAAACTGCTTTCCGTTTTTTTTTCTTTTCAAAAAATAACATTCGTTACTTCGCTTTTTGTGTTAATCAACGATTTGTTTTGGTCAAATGTTTCAAAATTACGAATGTGGCATTTTCGATAGTTCATATTGGTCTAATTTTAACCCATTCATATTCTTAATTGAAAAGAAGGAAAATTAAAATAATTTTAATGTTCTTACACAGTTTATTACAAATCATTTATGTAATTAAAAATTGAAGTTGTAGGATAAAATGGGAAATTCACACAATTATTGTGAATGCATACGTTTTGTTCTTGTTAGCAATGTTTAGTATTTTCGACCGTTTGCAGATTATAAATTGAATAACTGTATCAATTACAACACTGAAACTAATGAATGTGACAAGTTCGTCATTTTGCGTTGTACAAATATGCCTTTAGTTATATTTAGTCAAAACAAAAGTATCGAATATTCCATTTTCGACAGTTTGCAGTATATTCGATATTTTAAGCAAAACAAAATGCCAAAATGTTCATATTCGATAGTTTAAACAAAATATTTCCCTCGTTTCGAAGAATCCGAAGCTACTATTTCAATGTTTTGCTACAAGGTGTATCACGTCTAATGCAAAAACCCGATTTTTCACATTCGAGAGTTGGAAATGGTAGGGACGACATAATTGACTTTGATTAAATTTTTGTTAAAATCACTCAGTTTACCACTCGTGCTAATGACCATAGGTGTCACGTGCAAGTTAATTAAAATAAAATTATCAGGAAAATTAGTTTTGAGAAAAAAAATACACGAGCAAAATCGATAGTATTTAATTATAATCTTACTAGACTAATTATTATTTTAACTCAATTTGAAAACAAAAATTAATGTATAAAAGCGATATCGAACTATTATACCAAGGACACGCAATTTGATTAAAATTTATCTAATATTACAATGTTCAGGTCCACTTCCACGATGTTTTCAAAAATACGAATATAATAATTGCTATGGATTTAAAAATAACTGAAGTATTTTGTAAATGATAAAATATTTACAAATGAATATTATCAAATTTATTATTTCTGCTACTGGCACCATTGTCTTCGCTTGTATGTAAATATGTCAGATGCTATTTTCTGAATATCAACTATATTTCCGCCACCTGTTGCCGTTTCGAGTCCACTGCTGAACATAGGCCATGCGTAAATATTTCCATTGCTTCCTGTCTTAAGTACTATTCCCTCATCAATATATAAGTAACTGCAGAAATGTCACGGGGAAACACTTTCAGAACTATATTTTTTTCCTACATACCAATTTTATCATCATCATCATCATCATCACTGGCTCGACAACCCTTTTTGGGTCTTGGCCTGTTCAAGGATTCTTCTCCATTCTGACCTGTTTCGTGCTTTTTTTTCCAGTTTTTAATTTTCAATGTTGTTATATCATTTTCTATTTGTTCTACGTATCTCAGCTTCGGTCTTCCTCTTGTTCTTTTTCCTACTGGCACTTGTTTGAATATTTTGTTTGGTATTTCGCCTTCTTCCTTTCTTTCGACATGTCCAATCCAACGTAGCCTTCCTATTTTAATGAATGTTATGATATCCGGATCCTGGTATATGTTGTATAGTTCAAAGTTATACCTTCTCCGCCAAATCCCGTTTTCTTTTGTGCCCTTATTATATGTGTCGCAAGATTTTTCTTTCAAAGGTGGCTAATAACGTTTCCTTCCTTTTAAAGAGTGTCCACGTTTCTGAACCGTATGTGAGTACCGGTCTTATTAAGGTTTTGTATATTTGGCATTTTGTTTTTCTGGAGACGTTATCTGATCTTAGTTGCCTAATTAAGCCATGGTAACATTTATTGGCAATAAATATTCTCCTCTTCACTTCCTCTGCAACGTTGTTATCAGACGTAACTAGGATCCTAAGTATGTAAAGTTTTTTACCGCCTCAATGTTGTATTCTCCTATTGTTAAATTTGGCAGCTGTCTTATTTGTGCGTTTTTATTTGCAGGCATATATTTTGTTTTTGTCTGATTGATTTTAAGACCACTATTTGTTGCAGCTCGTTCTATTTGAGTGAATGCCTCTATCATTTCTCTTCTTGATCTTGCGATTATGTCAACATCATCTGCAAATGCTAGTACTTGCACGCTTTTATTAATTATTGTTCCTCGGGTATTAACTGTTGTGTCTCTTATTATTTTTTCAAGTATGATATTGAATAATATGCATGATAGAGCGTCTCCCTGGCGTAGTCCCTTCTTCACATCTATTGTTTCCGTTAATTCGTTTTTTATCCGGATTTTACTTTCTACTTTTAGTGTTTCTTTTATCAATTCTATTAGCTGTGTTGGTATATTAAATTCTTTCATTGCTTTTGTTAGGAATTCTCGGTTTATATTGTCATATGCGCTTTCGAAGTCTATGAAGAGATGATATGTGTCGATGTTATATTCACTTGTTTTTTCAAGGATCTGTCGCAGAACAAATATCTGGTCTATTGTTGACTTCTGTCTACAGAAGCCACATTGGTATTTGCCAACTATTTTTTCAGCGTATGGTCTAAGTCTTTCATACATTACGTTGGACATTATTTTGTATGCCGCATTCAACAGCGTGATTCCACGGTAGTTTTCACATTCTAACTGGTTTCCTTACATACCAATCGTATACCCTCGCAAAACAGACAGAGTATACATAAAAAGAAGAAGAAGTGGACAAGGTGTTTTATAGATGCAGTGATCTCTCTTTTTTGACCTCTCCTGTGTGTTGTTTGATTTGGTTTTGGACAGAATAGATCTCAGCGTATTGGTTGTTTTGAATGTTGTGAAATTGGAAGAGAATCTCTGCGAAAAGAAATTAAAAAAAGATGATTTCGTTGAAAAGAAACCAAAAATAATACATATATTAATGAAAAGGCACTAATATGCAAGTTAAGACTAGATTATCTATTAAAATTGATCAATTTCGTAGTGAAAATCGAACGATTTTTTTCACAGATCAGACCTAATTTCATTCGGATTGCATAAGGGTGTGATAACAGTTGTATCCGTTTGAGAAACGAGTTTCCAGACGACAAAGATTATTTATTTATTGTTGTTGCTGGTAATGAGAGTGGAATCGTTAGAGCTCTTGTTAATGAACATTTTTTCAACGGATAACTAGCCAATGCTAAACGGGTACCCGTGTTGACGGTTCATAAATTTCAAGGGATATGCATCCGTTGTCAGTACGGAATCTCGGAAATATCGTCAGTTCCGAAGGAACAAGTGCACTCAATACATGTTATATCATATTGCCGTCAAAACAAAAAATTATACTAGCGTTTTATTTGTATAAGAAAATGCAGAAGAAACGAGAGAAGCGCAAAAGAAAAATATGGATACACGTATTTTGTCAGAACGAGAAAACATACTTTCCATACACTTTACGAAGAATTGAAAAAAGGCGAAACAAAATGCTGCAATTACTTCCGAATAGGTCAAGAAACTTTCTGCAAATTGTTAGGAATAGTACATGATAAATTTAAACGTGCTGAAACTAATATGAGGCTATCCATTCCATCTTCTGAGCGACTAACTGTTTTTTCCTTAAGGTATGTATGAATTATGTTATTAGTATAAAAAAATAAAAAACTTCTTACAAACTCATTAGATTCTTTATTATTTAAAAATATACAGTCTATTTACAAAACAAAAATTATGGTTAAAATGAGGGTGATTTTGCAAAATTGAAATCGACGTTGTTTTGTCTAACGAACGACTGATCTGATATTAAAGATTGTTCTGCAAATGGAGGAGATGATTCTGGTGCTGGTGTTTGTGGTTTACTCACTTGACTAAAATTTGAGGTTGAAGTTGAGGGTGTACTCCGATATGGCTCAAGTGTTCTGAGGATTATATTCTGTTAAAATATTTTAAAGTTCTGGGCTGATAATTGTGGGGCTGCAACTGGGAGCTTTGGGACTGGGGAATATTCTGCGCCTTAAGCATATTTCTCTGTTGTATGTTTCTGAGGGATGAAATTACCTCGAATTGAAAATTTATTAATTCCACATCAATAAACTTCTCAACAGCAGGTGCAATTCCCCTGAAGAAACACATGCCTGGACTACTTTCTTCATGATTGAAAGAATCCAGTATCTCGTGTATTTTTTTGTACAGCAGAATTATCTTTGACAGGTTGTTTTTCGGAAGCTTCTTTTATGGAGGAATTGCATTTGCTCAAAAAATTTACATTTTGAGGTAATCTTTGCTTGTGAACCCTACTTCATCTCTTTCAGTTTCTTTATACATCTCATTCACTTATCTCTTACGTTGTTCCACTTCTTTGTAATACTTCTTTGACTGGAAAAGAAAACATCGATGACCAATTATATATATATATATATATATATATATATATATATATATATATATTTACATCCTACTATCCTTAAGGACTCAAACCATAGCGCAACCTTACGGCCTCTCCTATTTCCAGGTGTATATAATATTTTAGTCGTCGTGTATATCGAAACAGGTAACAAAATATTCTTAATGCCCTAGTTTCTATTTGGATAAAACAAAATTTAACATATACTCTCCCCCTCGGTTCTCCTATCATTACCACCTCGTGCCGATTTCCGATTTTACAGCCTCATCAGTATAATTTTTATCCGTATTGTGGTCTTGGGGCCTCATATACACGACCTTATAGACTCATACGGTGTTGTCAATTCGCTCACTGCGTATTTCGATAATTCGGGGATTCCCCTCTTTATTTCCTATTTAAGCCAAGAAAGTTATTACTCATTTCGCGATTGTTTAAGTAATGGATACCTCAAAATAGATTTATGATCTTAAAAACGGCAAAAGTATAATATTTAGGTAACCTATATTTTAAACAGAAGCTTATAAATGACCAAATATTGTTATGATTTCTAAAAATTTGAACCTGATATTTATTGAAAGAAATATAATAATTTTGGTTATTTAAGTCAATGTAATACTTTTTTAAGAACATTTAACACAACTGGACACAAATCAATGAGATACCATATTCTTACAAATATAAATTAATAATACCAGCAAGTATTAGATGTAGGGAGCCTGATCTATGCTAACGTAGGGACTGGCCACAATTTAGTTTTGGAAAAAAGTCATCTTAATGCGATTAAGAATCATAAACACAAACTACCACCACTAGAAACTAAAATTAGTAAGTACAATTTTGACAAAAAACTATATCAAAGTAGGCTAGATCAAATAATTTAACAACAAAGCATTACATGCGATGAAGATAACTAAGTTAGTTGGGAAAAGAATTAAAACAGCATAAAGCAAACAAGCCTCTAGGAGGAATAAAAATAAACACAAACTTAAATGAAAGAAAACGTACACTAGGTATAATGTTTACCCAAAGTATAGAAATATATCTGAAGGAAAAAAGAATGTTTATATAAAATATAGATCTGAAAGAACGCAGGGGACTTATGATTATGAATATAAGAGAGTTCGTAACACGGCACATGGGCAAATCATGCCGAAGAAAACAATAAAACAGTAAACGTTTATAAGAGGGACATATAATAGAAATTAAGGAATTAATATAAGATATCAACATAAATAAAAAAAATGGACAACATAATATTAGACAAATAAACCGAACAAAGGAAACTGAACATGCTCTTGAAACTCCCGATATAACATCAAATAAGTTAACGCAAATGATAAAAACATGAGATAAAAGAAGTCATCATAAAGTTAAAAAACAGAAAAGAAATTAATAAAATATGGCTTATACAGTTAACCATAATATTTAATAAAGGGTTAAGGTCATCAACAATACATGAGGAGTGGAGAACGAGTATTATGTTTTTTCTTTTACAATAGGTGTAATGTGCGACCATAGTACTCTAAAGGAATTGTTAAGTACTATTTTGAAATTAATATTAAAAATAATATCAAATAATTTGAAGAAAAGATTAGTATACCAGACTAACAACAAGTTTCTTGTGCAGAGAAGTATATAATAATATAATGAACTAGCCTAACTATGTTTGGTTAATTTAGAAATGTCCTACGACACAGTGAGACTATCGGTTGCGATATACATCTGTACAACAGATAATCCAGATTACTTGATATCATAAAAATAATAGAGAACCGACATGTAAGAAACAGAACCGAAGTAAAAGTTCAAATAGAAAAAAAAAGAATGTATAAACACTACAACTAGAATCAGATATGGAAGTCCAGTTGTAATATTTATTGTTTTATATTTAATATAGTATTGAGAGGTTTTAAGCTAGTAAAAATAAAAAAACAACCGGCAAGCAAGGAGATAAATATAATATGCGATGTTTATGACGAGTTTTTGATAACAGAGAACGAAGATGATCTCCAATAAATACTACACCAGTTTAATATCAAAGCCAAACGATTTAATATGAAAATTTTATCACTTATTATGAAAAGTTTAGTATTGTCAAAGAAACCAACAAGGTGAAAGAAAGTTCAGATTGAAAACCTACTGATAAAACAAGTATTAAAATTTAAATATATGGGAATACACTTATCGACCAACAAAAATATTGAAGAGAAAGTAAGGGGATAAGTGCTACAATGACACAATACGGTGAAACAGATACTAGATCTAGACAAACAAGCATAAATAAACAAATCTGTAATCCGACCAGTCTTGACATATACAGTAGGAACAAGATCAGATACAAGCACAGATATTTGGAGACAAATGAGATGAGAATACTAAGAAAAATGACCGGAAAAAGACTATTAGACAAAACAAGAAGCAATGATATGGGAAACCTATGCAGAATAAATCATATTAATCTATTTGTACAGACACAAGCATAGATATTTGAAGACAAATGAGATGAGAACACGAAGAAGAATAACCGGAAAAAGACTTATTAAACAGAACAAAAAGCAATGACATAAGAAACTATGCAGAATAAACAATATTATTTAATTGGTACAGGAAAGAAAAAGAAAATGAATCTATTATATTAGCAGAATGGTAGAAAATATCATAGTTAGATTAGCCCTGGAAATAAAGAGATAAAACGAAATTATCCACACGAATAGGAAGAAAGCGGGCAATTTGCCTATATAAAAAAAGAGGAAGAAGACATTATAGTTAATTGAAAAGTTACATTAATATTACATTTTTAAGAGGATGCAATTATCTTTTTTGATGTGTGGAGTGTAATAATGTGGAATATAAACTTAAGATTAAGTTTGTAGGGTCGCCATTCTTGTCCCCCGGTCACCATCTTTTAACTTTTTTCTGGTCATTTTACAATAAAATTACATTCAATCAATATTATAGGGGGTTTTTCAAAGAATAATTTTTACTACAAATTTGTTTAATTTCATTGATTTCTTTGGATTTTAGAGAACTCCAATGTTCTTGAATACTCGTAAGAATACGATAAAAACGATTAGGCTTAGTTTTCTAGTATAAGTATTTATATTTTTTTATTTATACAATTTATTATTTTGTTAACATTCTTTGTGATTATTCGTTTATTATCTACTTTTTCCCGACCATGTATGAAGTAAAGTTTGAAGGCGCGTTTTTAAGTGTTATTCCCATTAGGCTTAATCCACAAACAATTTCTAAGTGAGATAATATTGAGCATAACTATATATTTAAGAAGTTGTTTTCCAGCTACTGTTTGTTACTTTTCTTTGATAGTCGAGGCTGTGTTCCTAATTCAGTAGAGTTAGAATTGGCGTAATTGTGGGTAATTCATTTTCAAATTTTTAGAAACTTTTGATTAATTTTGATATTTCCATGATATTACTGCAGGTTTCACCAGAACAATTAAGGCACACTTTAGAGCATTTGAGGTCTGCGTTTTGGCAACCACACATACTTTCACAGTTTGCCTTGCATCTGCAGAAAATTTATTTTAGAAGTTCAAGGGAGCTGGAGTTTTGAAAGTTTTGATTGGTATCCAAATTTTTTTACGTTTTTTTAGCCCCAAACTTCAGGATCGCAATGTTTTCTGCTGATAAATTCTAAGACTTTCGAAACGTGTTGTATCTTGTGTTGGCGGAATCAATGATAAGTTAAATACATTTCTGGTCACTTTGGTTATTTTGGTCTCTACAAATCGTTTGTTTCTCATGCTGTCAGAGAATCATCTTTCTCTACATTATATAAAGAGAAAAAATATTTGCCAATGACAGTGAGCAAAGATAGCTGGGCCTTCTCACTGAGAAATATTGTTGTTCGGCTAGCGAATTAAGGGTGTTTCTGTAAAATTTTAATGAATTTTGCCGATCTTGTAAGTTGCTGATGTTGTGTGGCAACTTGAAATAGCATGGGAAAATAGCAAAACTCTGCAATGATCGCCATACATAAAACTTAAAGGACTGTATAATTGATGCGACTTACACCCTTTTGAAGGTTTAAAAGAATCGGACACTTTTGGCGCACATCATTACACCTCTTAATTCTTAATGCCGTAAGCAAGACAAGAATGGCAATGTCGTCTGTTACGACGGTCTCAGAAGCACATGATTAAAATTAAGCAAGCGAAAACAGGTTCTGACTGTGTCTGCATCAGATTCTGCCTGGACGACACTAAAACCCACTTCTAATAGAGCAGTTTGTGAAGATCCATTAGGTTTTTTTGGTTCTCTACATTACTAAGAAGTTGATGTTAGGATACTGTTGGCACGGTACTCTTATTAAACGTTATCTCTGTCGATTTGTGCTTTTTCGTGCGACGCAAGCGCATGAGACGGAGAAAGTTTTTTGTTGGTAAAAAGGGTCGATAATAAAATAATAATAACATAGAACTGTTAAGAAAATGATAAATTGATTCCGAAAGATGTAAATAAAAAAATTTATAACAGGAAACTAAGTGGAATTGTTCATTTTTATCATATTTTTATGAGTACTCATGAATCCGGTCAACTTCGGAATGCTATAAAACCGAAAGAAATTCATGAAATAAAACACATTTGCAGTAAAAATTATTCGTTGAAAACCCTCTATAATAGTGCTCTCATGTCTTTTATTGCAAAATGACCAGAAAAAATGTATAAGGCTCAAACAAAAGTTTGTTCAAAAACTTCCAGACTCTACCTCATAGGTGATTGGGAAAAAGATCAATAATAAACTAATGATACCATAGGAATCACGATGATCACTACACTCCCTTTGAGAGGAGAGATTAAAGAGAGAGAGAGAGAGAAAGAGCGAGAAAGAGAGAGAGAGAGGGAGAGAGAGAGTCCATAGGAAGGTTAACAAAATAATAAATGATATGAAGAAAAAATATATAATAAAAAAACTAAGCTTAAGGTCGATTTAATGTAATTTTATTTTAAAATAACCAGAAAAAAGTTATAAGGCCCAAAAGATTTATTCAAATGTTTTAGTTATTTTTGTTTGAAACTTTTTTTCAAATTTTCGATTAAAAGTTATATAAATAAATACAATTTAATTTGCTATAAATAATGTTTTATAAAATTTTCACTCTCCTTTACACTCCTTATTTCAAGATGGAGAGTATTCAAGGACCCAATCAACATTGGAGCGCTGCAAAAACTAGAAAATGAATGAAATTAAACAAATTTGTAGTGAAAATTACTCTATAATATTGCTCTGATATCATTTTATTTATTAACGGAATCCATTTACAAAAGTTCTCACACAGCTACACAACCATCCATTTTTTTAAAATTTATTGTTTTTTTTAATTATTGTTTTATTGTAAAATCTCTAGAAAAAGTTATAAGCGAAAAGCACAATCGAAAAATTTTTTAAAATTATTTAGTTATTTTGGTTTATAACTTTGTTATTTTTTATTTTCCGATAAAAAGTAATACAGTAAAGTTGTAGAAAATTTAATTTGGTAAAAATAATGATTTATAAAATTTTCTGTAAAGTTGCTAATTTACGAGATACAGCGCAAAAACCCTTTGCCTCTCTTTTTCCAAGATGACGGACTGGGAACAAGGGTTGCGACTTCACAAACTTGAATTGAAGTTTATACTCACCACCCCCACATATCAAAAAAATTAAATTGCGTCCTTTCAAAAATCTAATCTCAATGTAACTTTTCAATTGAATAAAAAAGTAGCTTATTCTATACGAGTATATAAATAGAAATACGTGTTCTTTTATTAAAAATTTCAGTGTCGAAGTAATTTCTGTGAAACAAAATATCCTCGTTTACCAATACCAATACATTTTCCAACACATAAAAATTAACGATAACATCACCATATGAACGTAAACAATCTTACTCTGTAATTTGAGCCAGATAAAATGATTCAATAGTTGAACAACACTGTTGCCAGCTAAGTCGAGTCTGTAATATGGCAATATGGTTTAACACATAAGTGATATACACATTCAGTATACTCATAAAAGCGCTCTCCACGGCAAATGGCTGAATTAAAGGCGACTTTACGGACTCATTTTGTTTTATAATTTGCAGCTATTCTATAATACCCACAATTTTTGTAATACATTTGTGCAGTAGGTAGAGGTCTCTAGTTTCGCATTCAATAAAATTTTGGTAGAAAATAACAATCAGTTAAAAGAAATACATGAAAAACTTTACGGACTCTGTATATTGAGTCCATAAATCGCTCGAGTCCGTTGTGTATGGTAAAAACCTTAATGCAGAGTCTGCAATGTTAGGAGGATATATATATATATATATATATATATATATTATATATATATATATATATATATATATATATATATATATATATATATACTCGAAAATGTTTTGCATATTATCTGTAACGCCACTGAACATTTCTAATTTGAAATTTTTTGCACTGATTTTTTTTGTCTACTAAAATAATGTATTATACTGCTTGTTTTTTGTTTCTTAATCGTCGCAGAGATTCTTAGTATTCATTTTGTGTTCATCAGTTTTCGAAAATTGATATTTGTAAAAATTGGTTTGCGTCTTATTTACTTTGTAGTAAACAATATGAATAGATAAGTGATATCTGAGATTAACAGAGCTAAAATCGTTACTTTGATTGAGGAAGGCCACACACAAGTCGACATTGCTGTCCGGGTTGGAGTTAATCAGAGTGATGTGTCTCGGATTGTGAAAAAATATCGAGAGACGAATTCTGTTAGCGATCGTCCAAAAAGCTTAAGACCCAGAATTACTACCAATGTCCAAGAACGCTTTTTAACGTTAACTGCCCGGAGAAACCCCTCTATGACTGCCCCAGCTATTAGAAGAGAGCTCCAGCAAGCTCATAATATTGTAATTTGCGATCAGGCTATTAGAAACAGGTTACATTCGGCGAATTTATTTACAAGAAGACCATTGTTTGTACCAAAGCTTACATTAGAGCAGAAAAGGGCTCGACTGGAATGGGCCAATGAACATTTACAATGTCATGACAACAGATGGGGAAACGTCTTATTTTGTGATGAAACCAAAATTAGCCTTTTGTCGGATAATCGCCGAATTATGATTTGGAGGAACCCAAATCGACAGGATAGACTTAAGCAAGTTGTCCAAAGAGTCCCATATCAAGGTGGCTCCATAATGTTTTGGGGCGACATCATGCTAAATAATAAAACTCCTTTAATTCCTATTGTTGGTAACATGAATGGACAAATTTATATTACTACCATTCTTAGGTCTGTTGTACGCTTGTGCCGAGGAGCTGTTGGTCCAGAATTTATTTTTATGGACGACAATGTGCCTCCCCATCGTACGAGACATGTAGCAGATATTTTAGAGACAGAAGATATAGTTAGATTACAATGGCTACCTTGATCACCTGACCTCAATCCCATTGAGAACGGATGGGATATGCTCAAAAGAAAAATTCAGTCCCGGCAGCCACTCCCAAGGACACTACAATACCTTAGAATAGCAGCGATTGAAGAATGGGGCACCATGGATCAGAACTACGTTAATACACTTATTAGAAGCATGGGACATCGCATTCAGTCTTGCATTGATGCAAGAGGTGGAAATACGGCATATTAAGTATTAGTTCTATATCTGTACAAATTTTAAAAAATATATTTATAATACATATTATAAATAATAATAATAAATTGTTAATTCTTTAAATTTTGTGTATTGTTTCTTTTTCAAAACAAACAATTTTATATATAATAAAGTATTTTGTTACAAAAAAATAGATTTCACCAGATTTGGTGGAAAATTTTGAAAATATTGCAATATGCAAAACATTTTTGAGTGTGTGTATATA
This sequence comes from Diabrotica balteata, assembly GCA_918026665.1. NCBI lineage: Eukaryota > Metazoa > Arthropoda > Insecta > Coleoptera > Chrysomelidae > Diabrotica > Diabrotica balteata. Next base: position 27,581,633 of record OU898280.1, on the reverse strand, counting down.
TATATATATATATATATATAATATATATATATACACTTGACATCAGGAAGTTTATTCACAGGTCTTCAATACACATTTAGAATAGGAATGAAAACTATAAACTACAATGTATGAGACATATGTAAATCAGTATGGTCGGAGTGTTGTCAGACGTATATGAAAATGCCGTTAGATGAGAACTGGTTAATGATAGCTAGGAATTTTGAAAATACATCGAATTTTCCTCTGTGCTTAGGAGCGATAGACGGCAAGCACATATATCGCTTATAAAGCCAGAAGAAAGTGGATCAATGTTTTTAAACTATAAACATTACTTTTCAGTTACGTTGGTGGCAGTGGCAGATTCAAATTATAATTTCATTTTTATTGATGTTAATGCATATGGCAAAGAGTGCGATTCGTCCGTATTTAAGGAAACGTAGTGTTGGAAAAGATTGATAAACAAAAGATTAAATATACCTCTATCTACCAACAAATTGGAAAATGAGTGTGAACTGCTCTATATGTTCGTGGCCGACGAGGCATTTGCATTACATGAACATTTACTTCGCCCTTTTGGTGGTCATCAACTCGATGATGTAAAAAGAACATTCAACTATCGCCTGACAAAAGCAAGAAGGTATGTTGAATGCGCATTTGGAATAATGGCGAATTTTTATCGACCACTGAAAGTATTGACGGATTTAGCGGTCGATACAATAAAGACATGCTGTTTATTGCAAAATTTCATCAACAAAAAACAAGAAATTATTAATAACATAGCAAGTGATTGAAATGCTACTGATGGCACCCGATCAAATTCAGTAAGAGGAAATTTACCAGCCAATATTTTCAATAAATTCGCAGATTATTTCATGTCACCAGAAGGGATATTGCAATAGCAGAATAAATATATTTAAGACATTTTGAACGTGTTACTTTATCAATAAATGTTTACTTACGAAAATCGTTTTATTTTTGCTTATTTTAATAGATTTCCGTGGTTTTATCCCACAACACAGGTCGATTTTCGATCGCACTTATTAAAATCCATATTTTATTTGCAACAAAAAAAGAAATTTATTGAAACAACCTGTCCGACGAACGTCTTGCGGAGGGGACTGGTTGTAGGTGTGTGAAAAACATTCATATGAACCTGAAAGACACTGAGTAACGGCTAACGCATCGAGCAATAAGACAAAAGAGGGAATCTAATCCTTATGAAAAGGAGACCAAAAAAGTGGCCTCTGATGGCGGACATATCCGGAAATGCGAATGCGCCAAATTTAAATTTTGCGACACTTATCAACAGTAGCTATATAATATTTTTCAGAATGTGTCTTAGACGAGAAAGTTTTAATTAATTATTAATGATAAGAGTCTAAAATGCGACACAATTGTTAAACTTCAAAATAAATAAGATTTCAGGTGACATTTCAGACAAACAATAACATAACCCAACTAAATTTGATGTCAAACAAGGAGAGAGATTCTCTTTCCTTGTTTAATGTGGCCCCTAAAGATCGCACTTCCTGTCTAACAATATGTTTGCCCCCACTACCTTTACATTCCCTCTTGTGTCTTTTTGCTCGATGGGCTAACGGAACGGTTTTAAAATCTGACCGTTGACCGCTGTCGTTAACAAAAACTCTTAAGGATTCGTATTTGAGGTGGAAATCCCAATCTAAATCCGGTGATTATCACGGCGATATGAACTTCAAGAATTACTAGGAGTGGCTTACTGATAAACATTCAAATACTTCTAAAAAAGCAGATATGCCACTATAGCTTAGGGAAAGAAATATAGCATACAATGATGAAATGCTTCGTCCAGAGGTATACGAGTTGATTAAAGTACATAAGCCTCGATTTGTTAAGATTGGTATAAATGACATTTTAGCTCTGATAATTTTGTCTTTTATTTCTATAAATCCTCAAAGATCGGTCTACTTTTCAAATAACTGCATAAGTAGCCACCGTTCCATCTTCTGCACGATTCTCCATCTTTCGTTAGATTATGATGACGTCATACGATGCGTTTGTCAATTTCGAATCAATGTTCTCCATTATGTCTAACTTATAGCGCCAGACTATAACTTTCAATCAAGAAAATAAAATTCTCATTTTGAGTTCGATTGCATTTTCTAAAAAATGCTGTTGTTGCAGTTTAGTATTTTCTAAGAAATAAATGTCCTGTTCCTTTTCTTATGACAGCCTTTTGAATTTGAATTATACATTGAAACATGAAGTATTTTTGATTATCATTCTCAATTTTGAAACAGTTTATGTAAACCTCAGTCCGGCCCTGACCAACTGTTACACAAACTCACCGAAGTTGTGCAAATCGGATTAGTTTTGGTGACACATTCAAATATTTATATTTTAGTTGGATATTAGGTATAGTTTCTACGATGTCAGTTGGACAAGTCATAAAAACAAAATTCGACACTCAAGTGTCGGCCTCTTTGTAAAACATAGGCGGCGCAATAGCAATTAAATAATAAACTTTTATTTTTAAATTAAGGTCTAATATTTTGTTAAACAGTAATAATATTGTTAATTATTCATATTTCTTTAGGAACTTGACACCAAAGATGATTAAAAGTTAATACACAATATAGTCCATTCACTAACGGTAAAATATTGTAAAAACCTCTAAATTTTAAAGAACCACTGGGATTGATATGAAATTTGTCATACACATATAGCTAACGTGTCAAGGAAAAAAAGTGATATTGTGCCGATGTGTATTTTTGCCCTGGGGGTGAGTACCGCACCTTCTTGGGGGTGAAAAGATATACATCCAAAATAAGTCCGGAAGTGGATAAACTGATTAATTCTAGGTAACTTTTGTTCTATAGAGGTTTTTACTAAATCAATACTTTTCGAGTTATTTGCGAGTGAATATATTCATTTTTCATCAAAAACACCACGTTTTTGGACGATTTCTCGCAAATAACTCAAAAGGTAAGTATTTTATGGAAAAAATGTTGGTAGCAAAAATACAGTTTATAAAAAAGTGAAAACAATAGTATATGTATGAAGTCTGTATACCCAGCAGAAGCAGAGTTATAGCTAATGAAAAATAGATTCTTACCTATTCGTCAAATTCCATATCGAATAATTCAACGTGAAATAATAAAAAAATATATATTTTTTTACTTTTTTTTAATTGTTTAGAGAAATCTTTATTTTTGATTTTTAAAAAAGTTTCTAGCATCAAACGTAAGCAAGTTACGCTCAAAATAAAGTTGATCCCTTTTTTTGGTAAAAAATAATCATGAATATGATCTGTAAGTTTCATCGGTTTAAAGAGCTTATTTTTGAAAGATACTTACATGAAATCGGCCAATTCGTCTTACAGTCGAATTGTCTCTTAGGTTATAGATTAATCGAGAGATCACATTTACTTCGATATACAGAACATATTTTTGACAAGTTGTGGAAGTCTTTGTAGAAATATTCAAACAATTAAACACTATCACTATCCCTGTGTCCAGAACTTGAGTCGTCGTTTGTGTTTATAACTACCGGTTCAATTGGTGGTAAAGTAGGATATTCTTTTTCTTTTACTTGAACATGCGCTACACAATTTTTCCAAATGTCAGTTTTGTTAAGTTCTTCGATCACTGTTCTTATATTTTGGACAACAACGTCACTTAATTGGGGAGATTGATTCATTTTCCGCAATTTCTTTTTTACATTGGCCCATATCATTTCAATTGGGTTGAAAACACAATGATATGGAGGGAGCCGAAAAACCGTATGCCCGTGGCGTTCAAAGAGTTTATCTATTACATATTCTTTTTGAAAATTTTGTTGCTTAATTAATTGCAACAATTCCTTTTTGGTACATTTACTAGGTGTTGCCATGCATTTGTTCTCCATAAATTCTATGATATCTTCCTTCTTGGAGCTAGTATTTGGAATTTTGGTGTATAGTCTAGAATGGTATGACGCATTATCCATTACTATCACGGAATTTGTTTTAATATTCGGTAACAGCTGTTCCGTTGCCAATTTTTCGAAAAGTTCAGCCGTCATATCCTCATGATAATCAGCTGATGACACTGTTTAATGTTTTTGGCCGATAATAACAAGGCATTAGCTACAAACCCGCTCAAGTATACTGCTTGAGTATTCAAGCAGCACTTTTTGCTATCATCCATCCAGCCATATTGAACTACATCATGGGTGTCAAACCACGTTTCTTCAAGATACACAATGTCTCTATTGTCATCTCGATATTCTTTAATGTGTTCACAACTTATTTTCTACTGTCTTAACTCAAACTTAACTAAAACACAACACTACTTTTTGCACAAAAATATTAAAAATATACGTGAACTTGCTGTCGTACACGACGATACTGAATATATCGTTTAGTATGAGAAACCTGAGAAGGCATTTTTGACCAGATAACGATCAAGTTTGAGCGTAATAACTTCCGAAGAATTTGACTAATTACACTTCAGTAGTGCCCGATAAGATACGTAGAAAGTTATAAACCACAGCTGCAATATGGACAATACCGTTAGTGATCAATTACAAATAATGTTTAATTTCTGAATTATTGGGGACTGGACCCTAAAAATTCCTTAACTTTTATTGAAATTTAAAATTGATGATTAAAAGTATATACATACATAACGCAAATGAAATCTAATGTGCTTATTAATTTGAGAACTAAAAAATGAGTTTACAATTTTGCTATAAAAATAAAATAATTTATATAATAAGTTTAAAATAAAATTAATTTATCACTACGACACTGTTATTGTGTTTATTTAAATGCTTGCCGCCTTTGAAACATGAGAAACAATTTTTACCTGCTAACGGCAAAGCCAGATTTGGTTATAGTGTATGCACTGTCGAAAAATTTGACCAATTACATTTCAGTATTACCCAATAAGATACGTTCAAATTAATAAGCCACACCACTATCCATGTGGACTAATACCAGGAGTAATCAATAATTAGAATTACAAAGATTTATCTTTATTTCTATGTTCGCCGTAGAATTACTGACCGGACCCCAAAAATTGTTCTTTCCCAATTCATATCGTAACAACTTTAAATGATTCACTTTTCACTATTTATAAATACATCATTAACCATTTAGAATTTTCAAGTTTTTCAGAAGTTTAAAAAATGTACTTTTCATTCGTAATTTAGTGATTGTTTTATCTTAAACGTTTTTAAAAACAAATACTTTTAGGCGTACGTTGTTAGCATACATTGGTAATAATCCAATTTTTTTTTTATTTGCATAAAGTACCTCGACAGCTATGGCCATTGGTGAAGGAACAATAATATTAAATATGTAATAGATAAAAAAAATCAAATAATAATTACCGTAAAAAGGGGTTACATTGAACATTTTCTTCATATTTTGTTGAATAAGTTTTGTATCTGTTGCTCAATCGAATAAAAAAAAATACCACTTATGGGTCACTATAGAAGCATGACTTTGCATACGTTAGATTATCTCTTGGGCGTAGCTATGTAAAAATATCTATAAAAAAGTTGCTGTTCAATTTTACCCCGAGTTCGGGGTAACATTGAACAGTAGTATAAATCGGTGTCTACGAGACCACAGGTTAGTTATTCGTTCAATTTAACCCCGCCAGTGAAACAAGCTGAAAAAACTAGTGGGGAGAGTTTTGTTTGTTTTTTTTTTCAATGGTTATATTTATTGACAAAATATTTTTTTACATTCTTTTATATTAAACTTTAAATTCTTTTACACAGTCTTATAAAATCATATTTCAAACTAAAGAAATTGGTAATTTTCAAGTCAAATGACAAAACATAAGGGAAACGTATAAACGATAGTCTTTAGAAGGATTTTAGTCCAGAGTATACCCATCAAATTGGATCGAAAAAACCACTTTTCCGCGGCGGTCTTCAGCTGGAGCTGGCAGAAGTCTCTCAAAATCTGAAGAACTTACGACTGAAATGTCGTCTATCTGAAAATAAATCAACAATCGATTTTGGTATAATGCAAAATGCACTGAAAAATTTACCTCTGGCCAATAGAAGGCAGAATTCTTCGCAATTCTCAGGAACTTGACCACATAATCTCCATCAGGCAGTTTTTCTTTTATAAGACCAACGAAAAATTTCAAGATCTTTTTGGTTACGAATCTCACGAGCACATAATCGTCGACGACTGCAGCCCCTGTTGGCCTTTCGATCTCCTCGTTCTTTTCTTGGTGCATTTCATCACAAAATGTCTCAAAATCACAAACAGATTCGTCATGAAGCTCTAGTTCGTATTTGGAACTGTCACTATCCAATTCCTTAGCAGACTTTTTCTTATTCTTCGTGGGTGGTGCAGAACATCCAGAACTTTCTCCTATTTCAAAATCTTCCAATCCAATGCTTTTACCCGGTGCGATGTTAATTTTCTTTTTTCTTTGAGTTCTAGCTCTCTTTTTGTTCCTAATACCCTGTAGAAATTGTAAAACTGTGTCGTTTAAACTGTTTCCAAAACTTTCATTTGATTCAGTATCATCAGTACCAGGCAATTTCTTTCATATTTGATTTCTGTCTAGAGGGTATATACCCGTTGCCCGAAAGCCACTTTGAAGGTTTTGTTCACCAATTTCTGCGAATTTTAACATCAGCTTTTTTAAAAGTTTTGGAAACATCTCCTTTGGAAGACCAGTTGATCCCGTTGCTAACTTATAATCGCTGAGTATTGCACGCCATTGTTTCTTCAGTGGTGCGAACACCGCGACATCCAGGGGTTGAGCGATATGCGTAGTATTCGGCGGTAAACATATGAATCGAATATTATTTTCAACCGACAGTCTGGTAATTTGCTCAGAAAAATGGCTCGCCAAGTTATCCTTGATTAATACTTTGACTCCTTCTTCATGTCTCATGGAATAAAGGAAAACAGAAGTAAACAAATTTAAAAATGTTGCAGAATCGAACCATCCATGAGCTGTTCGGTTGTATCTGGTTTTATCTGGTCCTCCTTCCGTCCAAGTTGTCCAAAGGTTTTCTGCTTTGTAGACTACATACAGAGGCAGCAGAACTCCTGAAGCGCTTCCACAAAACATCAAAGAAATGTTTGATTTTGATTGAGATAATAAACGTTCTGGGTATTTCACCCCTCTTTTAAAAAAGCATCTTGAAGACCCAGGATCATCCGATAAATTTGTCTCATCGAAATTGTATATACAATCGGGGGAAACTCCGTCTAGACATTGCTCAAGGTTATCAAAATAGGCAATGAAAACTTCTCTAGTGGAAGATGCTCTATTTGGGTTTATATTTTGAGATTTTCTTACACTTTTTCTCTGTTTCTTTTCAGAAAACCTTTAATCCAGTCGATACCAGGCAAATTATTTTTAAACTGCTTAACTCTCTTACCCATTGTATCCAAATGGCTTTTCATAACATGTAAATCGTCGTGAGTCAAAGGAAAGCCCCATTCAGCGGTTTTCAAAAGCATCTTGACCAGTGCCTTTTCTTCGTCGTTGTTTAAAACTGTGGGCCTTCCGACGTCCTTCATTTTTTTGTTGTTCAGTTTGTGACTTAATGTTCCTTTTGGGATTTTGTATTTCTTCGACGCCTTGGAAAGTGATAACTGTTTTGTTTTAATTTCGCGGATTGCTTGATCCAAAGTATCAGAGGTGTAATTTTTGTATGATCGACTACCCAACTTTCTAACCTAATCACGCATTTTGGACTGAGATTATCGCACTACACTACCTATTGCACCACAATTGAATTTCCTAACCACACAATGTTCCTACCGCCAAACCAACCAATATTATACTGAGCTCTGAGCTGAGTGAATTTCATTCAAATGATTCAAAACGAGGTAGCGTAACGCCAGACAATAATATTTAGATGGAACTCGATTGACGCCGCCCAAGCACGTTCAATCCTGCCGTTCAATGTTACTCCACGTTCGCAAAATAATTGACATATTTTTTGTATAAATTAATTAAAAATATTCAAAACCCTAATCATTTACGGTATTATGTAGAATAAGGTTCAAATAGGTACTAGTATCGTGTAAAATTAGTCATGAGAAGATATCTTTTGCATATCGCCGGCTGCAGACCAAAGTTTGAGAGATTTTTTTTACTACCTTTTATTTCAGAAACCATTTTTTATTTAATTTTTGTTAATTTTGGGAACCTGCCAGAAATTTTATCAGGAAGTCCAAGAAAAACATATTTGCAACCCTCAAAAAAAATATATCGGCCCCAAAAAAAAAGTTTAGGCCAACTTGTAGAAAAATATAATCTTCATTGCAAAACTGTTCAATGTAACCCTCGGGTTCAATGTAACCCCGTTTTACGGTATATCAATTTAACTAACGTCAATTAGATTAAATCTTCTGGTAGAGTTAAGCGGTTTTTGGAAACTGTATAGTTTTCGGAAAACAAATAATAATTATATCATTTTCCCCTAATGTCTATTAGATTAAATCTTGCGGTACAGTTGAGCGGCTTTTAGAAACTATATAGTTTTTGTGATCTCGGTAGGGTTGTTGAGAATTTCCTTAAGAATAGGTTTCAAGTCCAGTGCTTTATATAGGTTGGTGAATTGTTTGTAGTCGGTGAGGATGTGTTGTACAGTCAGGTAAACATGGTAATGGTGACAAGTTTGACGAGTTCCAGAGGACATAAGAAACCATGGGTACATTTAGTGTGGTTGATTCGGAGTCTTCTAATAATCGATACTTCTCTTCTAGTTAGGAAGTCCAGAGAGAGAGAGACTTTTGCTCTTTTACCATAATTTTTGCCAAGTATCCTCTACTGACTTTTTGAAGTAGAGTTTGATATCGTTGGCTAGTTGAATTGGGGTGACACCAGTAGTATGGTTGGTAGCTTCTTTGACAAAATGATTTGCTGTTTCATTACTAGTAATTCCCGTATGAGAAGGCAGCCATATGAGAGAGAATGTCACATCGTGAGCAGAGAGATTTTGGTATATGTCATCAATGTTTTGAACTAATGGGTGATCAGTGAAAATTGTATTGCCTGAATGGATAGATGACAGGGACTCTGAACAAATGGCAATATGTCTGTTTTGATGGGAGATGCACTTAAAAGCCAACAGAATACTATATACTTCACCGGTGTAAACGCTGCATATTAATTGCAGTGAAAACAATAAGTAAAATTTTTTGTCTTTACATGACCGAGAGATGTAAGGTCCAGTGACCAAATCATCACGACACAAATTGGCTTGTTTACCGGTAGGATGCGCACATACACTGATACGCGAGCACTAAAAGCGGCACTGATCACAATGGCTGGGTGCTGTTGAAGGCGTAACTCCCACTGCTGTAGGCTCTGTCAGGGTAGGTGAGTTAGGTCCAAGGGGTCATGTCGCTTCAATCTCTTCGCTTGTTGGTTGTTGAGAAGATTGTGTGCCAGGCTATTAGGATGCACCCGCAACCTGTTTTGATATTGTTCAGAAGATTGTTTGCACTCTTCAGATACTGTTAGTACCTGAAGATCTCTATGTATTGCATCATTCTGGATATACCAAGGTGCATTACCGATTGTTCTCAGAGTTTTGGATTGAAATCTTTATATTATCATAATATTAGATTTGCTATCTGAACCCCAGAGCTGCGAGCCATATGTCCAAATGGGTTTTATTATTGTATTGTATATCAGCAGCTTGTTGTCGATCGATAGGTGAGAGTTTTTTTCCAACATCCAGTATAGTTTTCTGTATAAAATTCCCAATTGAAGCCTTTTCGTCCATATATGTTTGGTCCAAGTTAGACGTTTGTCAAGGTGAATACCTAAGTATTTTACGTCATGCTTTTGGGGCAAAGGATATCCATTGATGTTAACTTGTGGACATGTACCTCTTCTTAGAGTGAATGTAATTTGTGTGGATTTTGAGGGGTTTACTCTAATTCTCCAGAGTTTAAGCCATTCATTTGTTTTGTTCAGATGTAGTTGCAGTCTCTGTGATGCTATTATTGGGTTGAGTATTTATTTTATTCATAAAATAAATACTCAATAAATAACACATTTCATAAATATATCTCTTGACTATGTATAAATAACTTTTAAATAATACAATGGTATATAACATCATAAAATAAATAAGTTTGGTCACATACAGTTATGTTATGGGTATTTTCTAAGACCCCATAGAATTCACGTGCAGTTACATTCACATTTCGACGAGCTAATCCTACCAGATACCGATCCTGTCGAGGAGTAGGTCCACGTTGACGACCCCATGTTTTTCAGTGAGGTTACCAAATTCTTCATATCGACGCCCCAATCGCGAAATCGCGCTAAGAAACACGTAAAAATGACGTGCAACGCTTGTTAAAGACAACAAGACCAGTTTGAATCATATTTACAGCACTTACCATTTGAACATTTGTTAAATGCCGACCAGGAAATACAGACTGTCTTTAAAATTTGATGCATTGTTTTTTAATAATTTTAATTTTTTTTTAATTAAGTTTTTAATTATTCATACGCATTTGAGGCGCTGTCTGTTGCTTTTGCCTTAAGAAAACAGTGGAATTGACAGATTAATGTATATGGCATACTGAAAACTTTGTTTTCAAACTTCCACATAATTTATTTTAATCTCTTATCTTCTCAAGTTATCTATTTTTGGCATGCGTTTACACTTCATATATAGTCTCTAATGAAATAGGTTGAGGAGGGGAGAACTGTTTGTCTCAAGTTGGTCATTCAGAATTATCTCTGTTTTTTAATTTGTCGATTTCCATAGATTCTAACAGGGATAGCTTAAGGCCTTTATTTTGAATGTGAAGAATTTTAAATTCGTCATTAAAAGAATGATTGTGATCTGGAAGGTGAAGTGCGTATGTAGAATCTGTTTTTCTATTATTGAAAGCCCTTTTATGTTCTGCTATTCGTTTATTGAAGTTTCTACCATTTTGTCTAATGTAAGTTTTAGGGCAGTCTCCACATTTAAGTTTGTACACACCACTGTGTAAGTGTTTTTTATTTTGGCTCTTGTTGTTTTTGATATATTTGCCTAGGTTGTTATTTGTTCGGAAAGCTGGTGTTATTCCTTTCTTTTTTATGTGTTTGGCTATTTTTGTTGATGTTTTGCCTGTATATGTAATCGAGCAGAAGGTACTGGGTTTTTTCTCTGGTGGTGGAAATACTAATTTCAGGGCTTTCTTTTGTAGTTTTTAAAACTACACAAGAAAGGCAAAATATCAACAAAAATAGCCAAACACATAAAAAAGAAAGAAATAACAACAGCTTTCCGAACAAATAACAACCTAGGCAAATATATCAAAAACAACAAGAGCCAAAATAAAAAACACTTACATAGTGGTGTGTACAAACTTAAATGTGGCGACTGCCGAAAAACTTACATCGGTCAAACTGGTAGAAACTTTATTAATCGAATAGCAGAACATAAAAGGGCTTTCAATAATAGAAAAACAGATTCTACATACGCACTTAACCTTCTAGATCACAATAATTCTTTTAATGACGATTTTAAAATTCTTCACATTCAAAATAAAGGCCTTAAGCTATCCTTGTTAGAATCTATGGAAATCAATAAATTAAAAAACACAGATATAATTCTGAATAACCAACTTGAGACAAACAGTTCTCCCCTCCTCAACCTATTTTATTAGAGACTATATATAAAGTGTAAACGCATGCCAAAAATAGATCACTTGAGAAAGGCAATCAGCCGAAACAGCTGTAGTGATAAGAGATTAAAATAAATTTTGTGGAAGTTTTAAAACAAAGTGTTCAGTGTTTTATTGTTACATAAAATGAATTTCCATCAAGTTACGGTCGAATCCATCAATTATAAGGCATACTTTGATTTGTAGAGAATTATGTACTACCAAAAAAGTTTTTTAAGTTTTTATTGAAAAAAAGTGGAATAATAATGGTCTCTCTTTGACATTGTTGATGTGTGTGCATCCAGATGGTTGGGTACTTGCACACAATGTTTTAATATGTTTTTGTGAAGTTTCTTAATGTGCTGTCTTTTAGGTGTTTTTTTGAAAACTTTTGAAGTTTTTTTAACTTTGGAAAAATTTTGTATTTTTTCATCAATGGTTTTTTCTCCCTTTAGTAGTGGTACTTTTTAAAATTTTCACCATAGCTCTGAGGATGGCTTTGTAAGTCGAAAGCCCTCAGCTAGAATTAAATATTTTAGACACTTCTAAAATACTTTTCAGTCAAATTATTTGGTGGTTGCATGAACTTAGCGCACAAAGTATTCGTGGACAATAAAAACTTACATTTTGACCTTTTTGTATAAATAACTGTCTTTAATAAGCACATTAATATTTTATTGTTTAGAATATTTGCGAAACTCCTTCTGCCCTCATATCGTAAATAATTTGCAGTTAATTACAAAAATTCAAATTTTTTCTTGTTTGTTTAGTAGTATGTATATATTATAATATAATAATATTTATGTATACACTTATTAGCTGACATCGCTTGTTATTATACTACATGTAAACATTTTTAAAAGGCAATTTAATTTACTATTTTTTCGCTTTAATAAATTGCAGTGTTATAGAACGTGTGTTATGTATTAAATTTTTTAACCTTCAACAATCTTTATGTTTAGTGTTCATACTCAGCGCTATTTGATATTACATACATACTTAATATTGAAGTAACGCGGTAAGTGATATTTTTTAACGATTTTTGTAAATACTATCCCTTAACTAGTCCGGCGTAGTCTGCGAAACTTTTGTTTTCAAGAAAGCAAAACCACTCTCAAAAAATATTTTTTTATTAAGAAAATATGTTACAAACATACCCTGATATTTGTGAAAAAGTACATAGTTTTGTAAAATAATTAAAAAAATACATAAAAAACACCATGAAAAAAATGTATTCCTAGGATAAATGTTACTTTACACTAAACAAAAAACTAGGTAAAATAAAAATCGATCAAAAATGTTTGTTTCCAGCATCAGTCAAACTTTACTAAGTTTATATGCAATTTTTACATAGTGGTTTTGTACATCCCAAACAAACAATCTTTTTGCAATGCAAACACAGGTATTTTGTCATCCTGCGATTTCTACTCGGACACAAACTTCAAATCTTGCGTTTTTCTGAAATAAGAACATCCGTCTGATTGTCCTCTTGTTCTTCTGAACTCTAAGGCCCATATTTATAAACGATGCTCAAGTATCGATCGATACTTGAGATCGACCTTGAATCAAATTTGTGTTCTATAAACCGTTCTCAAGCACGAAGTCGAGCTTGAGTACGCAGAAATGACAGCTCGTACTCAAGCATCGGATCGACCTGCCTTGAGCACGGGATCCTAACCTAACTTGTTTGTTTATATTTATGAATAATTTCAAATACAATATTTTTTTTTTTTGTTTTTTGAGATTAATATTGTTGTTCAACATCCAGAATCAAGTATTGGTAGCTTATTATTTGATCAAAATTGATTAAAAGTTAGAATGGAAAGGGGACAAATTCCAGAATTATTATGAATAGTGAATAAGTATGCAGTGCAGGCACTATCTACATACTCCAGTATCACAGCCAGGTATTTATTGATAATTGGCTAAAAAAAAAATATGTTATTTGATAGATAACATCTTTTTAGGCAATGATCAACAAAATAGATATAATAATGTAAGAAATGTTGCCAAATGGATATTTGGAACCTGGAAAATATGGTTTCCCTGTCTGCAATGAGGCCTACAAACCAAATTAAATACATATCTTGCATAATAAGTGCTACAGCAGTACTTTACAATATATATTTACAGGAAAATAATGATAGTGATGATGATGTTCTAGAAAATACTAATGTAGTAAAAGCATCTATATTCTTTGTAGAAACGTTAATGATGTGGAATGAGGTTTAAATTTTAGGAGCCATTTTATTCACCAATGTTATGCATGATAATGTAAATACAATATTGAATACTTATATTATGTATGTTCTACCTTATTTCTCAAAATGTCAGAATGGTTATCATTAGCTTGATTACACTTTTTGTTTTTTTTTTCAATTTTTTATTTTTATAATTTCAGTATTTTATTTTATATCTTTCTTATATCTAATCTTTGTTCAATTCAAAGTTGTTTATTTTGAGAATTAAATACCTATATTATATTAGATATAGTATGTTTTTGTCTTATTTATAAAAATGTATTTATTTGTTTTAATTTTAAAATAAATGAGAGTTTTTCCCTCACTATGCTCAGATAACTTAACCAAGTATGTCTTTACTGAGTACAAGGAGTTTCCCTCCTTTTAATTAAGTGTTTATTCCTTTCATAAAACCTTTCCTTACCAAATAAAAATTAATACAAATTTAGAATATTAATATTCTTTATTTAAAAAATTATATAGTTATAATTAAATACATTATAAAATAGATTATTTTATTTTATAGCTTCATCAGGAGTAAACTGTAAAACAATTAGAATATTACAAAAAAATGATGTAATTATATATATATATATATATATATATATATATATATATATATATACATGTATATATGTATGTATATTGAAGTAGCAGCAATTTATTAAAAATTTTTAATAATTTTTAGTAAACAACATAAAAATATTATGATGTATGTATTGCAATCAATACTTAACAAAACTGAAAAAGAAACATACATAGTCTAAAAACAAAAGACTATACAACAAATAAAAAGGTAAAACCATATCTCACCAGCGGAAATTAAAATATTAAGAACCTTAAATCTTAATTAAATCCTAACTAGAAAAAAAAATAAACAGGAAGGAGAATAGAAAGAAAATAGCCATGATTTTAAAACACAAAGTATATTTTTTTCGTCTTTATAGAGGGCGGGTCTGAAATCTTAAAAAGACATCTCAGTCCAAGATGCCGCCAGACTGACATTAGTGCAGGATTCATTCTTCGTAGTCCCGGCGATAGTTTCCGAGGTACTTTAAAACATCCTCTCGTCGCTGATTCTATGTCAAATGCCTACCTGCTAAAACAGACCCTACTCTGACATTCAGTGCTCCGAAAGTGAAAGGGCCACTGAAAGACAGAGTTCACACTTCCCAAACACTATCTTCAGTTGGGAATAAGCCACAATGTTTTATATGTTATAGTTACTGATGTTTTAATCCTTTTGACCAGATATTGTTACCAAAAATACAAAATTGTGATTTATTTTCAGAAAATAAATCACAATTTTGTATCTATGATAACAGCCTCTGGTCATATAGATTGAAAAACATCAGTAAATAAACATATTGTGGCTTATTCGTACATTTTCCCTAAAACTGCAGAGTATCCAACAAAGGAAAAAGATCTGCTAGTGCCTTAAAATAAATAATTAATTATAGAAAAATTCCAGTGACAAGTCAAACATGATAAAATCTATAATTACCCTTTTTATAGTCTATTAACTTCAATGAAGCTAATTCAGCTTCCTCAATAGCTCTCTGCCTCTCCTTCTCAGTTGCTTCTCTTAAGGCTTTTGCCCTCAGCATATCTTCTTCTAAAATCTTCATTTTCATCCTATGAATCTTGTCTTGCTGCCTGATGGTATAATCAGGCAGCAAGATGTTGACCTCAAGCTAGCAGTTATAATTTGTTGTTATGAACTCCCAAGCCATATTTTTCTCCATTGCTGAAGCACTGTTTGTTCTCTACCAAACCGTTTTTTGTTACCAGCTGGATTAGGAGAACTTTTTCCTTTGTTGAGTAAGGTGCACATTTACTGCTATTTCCACTCATCTAAAATTTACATAACCAATTTATTTAGCGTACGGCTTACACATGCAATATAATTATAATGATTGTAACGCATTACACACATATAAATATATCCAAAAACAAATATACATCTAAGCATATATTTTAAACATCTAAAATTATGCCTCTTAATTAATTATATGGAAATTAATTCTGTAGAATAAATATTTTTTATAATATATTACATAACTTAAAATAGTTAATATCCAATATTAATTTCAAACACAAAATATTAATATCAAATACAAAATTTCAGTAAGTAGCGTTTTGTCACAATTATGAGAAAATTGACAGAATCTTCTTTTTTTCGATGTTTATTCGTAATTTACTTTTACCGTACTAATTTTTCTTGCTTGAGATCAACCTTGTACGAGAATACCCGAAGTATCATTTATAGAACACAACAAATACTTGAGCATGACTTTGACGTAAGTTCGACTTGGCGAAACACGTGCTCGAGCACGATCTTGAGTACCGACTATAAATACGGGGCTAAATATCTGGCTAATTGTAAGACGTAATTAACGTGGAATGTTCTTCATTGTCATTCGTCTTTCCTGTGATTTTGCACTAACTGCATAGCCAACTCCAAAGCAAAAACACTTTTTTCTTTTATTACTGGATTGTTTATTTATCTACACCGATGTAGAATATATGAATTTGCTATAGAAATGTCCAATATGCAGAAAAAAATTGTTAAAGGCCATCTGCGGGTTCGACGGCTTGAGGTGCTTTTGAAGCATTTTTCATCTAGGAAATCTACACCTTTATTCTCATTATAATAAATAATTTCTGGTATTTTCAGTAGACGGATCACTATAACGTCTACTATGCATTGAAGATATAAGTACTGTAGCCTTTTCCACTTTTCCTACATGAGAAATTAAGGTACATTCTTCCCTAAATCCATAAATTATTGACCCTTCAGGTCTGTTTCTGTTGGGCAGAAAAGATGGAGGTATTTGAGCCATATTTTTTTTCAGTGTGCCCACTTAAGTCATGTTTTTTGTTCGTAAAATATCCACTAATTGAATAGAAGATTACCAATTATCAGGTGTGATATTTCGTTTGCTACCAAAGAGCGGTTCAGCTAAGTGCACTAGTAGTCTACAAAGTATTTTCCGCTGTAGATATAAGCATTATACAAATAACCATTACGTGAATCCATAAGACACTGTATGTTGAGTCCGTATTTAGCCGGTTTGTTAGGCATGTACGTTTTTAAACCGGCATTTACCTCGAAAACTTACAAGCATTTCATCAATTGTGGTAGATTGACCAAGTCTGTATACACTTTGACAATTTTCTATGACAGTATTGAAAATAGATGAAATAGCTGCAGTTGGATCATCTTTTTTGCGTTCCTCCCTGTCTTCAGGATTGTCGAATCGGATAGCAAGTAAAAGAACAGCAAATGTTTTTTTTTGCTCATGACTACTTTAAAGATTTCTCTTTCAGTTCTATCAATTGCAAAGAAACGGTCTATATTTTTGTGACTGGAGTTGAAAATGGCAGTGTAAACAAGGAGTCCCAAAAATGCTCTTAACTCAATAACATCCATTTCTCTAAGATGATGGATAGAACTAGCAGAATATTTCTCACGCATTGATCGTAATTTTGTGTTTGTATTCAGCTCAATATGTTGTAGAATGTTATCACTAAACAACATATTCCAAACAGACAAGGGTATCGCAGCCTCGCCAAGCATTTTTTCCTTTGTTTTTAGAATTGGTACTTTTATGACAATGTTGTATTTACGTGTTCTAGATGAGGGGATAACTTCTGACTTACACCACCTGTGTCGATTTTTATATAAACATAGGTTTATTCTGAATTCATCGTGTTTAGATTCAATGTTATGGTCTTCCGAAGTATCGTCTACATCACTGTCATTATCACATTCCTCATTGTACCAATTTAAAAGAGTTGTCTCATAATCGTCATCGCCAAAACGCACTCGTTTTGATGGCCCGGCCATAATTTCAAAAAATGCACGACACACAAAAAAGTCACACCAATAGTCCGGCGTCGTCTGATGAACTACTGTCGATCTAATTATTGCGATAACTTTTTAGGAACTGAGAGAAACTTGTCGCAAATACACCCACTTGTCAAGCTAAAATAGTTAAAGGATTAGATAGAAGTACTTGCCAGTGGTCGGTGCCAATTTCCAATAAAATACAATTAAAAATATGGAATCGTCTGTCAGACGACGCCGGACCAGTTAAGGGCTATCCGTCTTTTATGATTATTTTTACTAAAATCTGTGTGATTTTGAGAACTTCTCTTCTGTTTGGTTTTTGAAGATTCTTACAACTTTAGAGAGTTCAATGTACCAAAGTTTTTAACTCAAAATTCCATCAACACGCATCGATTTTATTGAAATTATAACTGTAAGTAGGGAGTACCTTAACAAGCCAAATCTACCTTATGCCGAAGTGTGTTTTACCTTGGGGATGGAGTTCACCCCAATTGGTAGTTTGGAACCTTTATACTAAAAATATTCTCAATAATTTATAGAAAAATTAATTTAATAAATTTGTAAAATATAAAAACACAGAAAACGTAGTATAAAGCTTCATGATAGTCTACTATAGTACCTACTATACCACCTCTATCATCTTTTTTTACTAATTTTACTCATAATTATTTATTTCTTGCAGCTGGAGAGACTGAAAGAACACCCCTTATTAGAAGTTACGTCCAAGGTCTTCCATCGATGTATACTGAAAGTATAGGAAATTTTTATTCTCCACAGGCTACGCCTGAAGGATCGTTGAATCGATTCCAACAATGTGATACTTTGAATGTTTTTGCTCCAGTAAAATTTTCAAGCGCCGAGGTACGTATTATTTCAAACTACAACATTTTCTAAAATAATTATTTATTAATAAGAAATACGCCACAGCTACATACATAGCAAAGAAATCAATGGAAGATAAGAAATACAAAAATAGTTTTGAATTTATTGCCATTAAAAAAGCTTGCCATGAATTTTCCAGATTATTTGTTGGAAGCAAAAATGTATCAGGTGATACTTCAGTAAAGAGTAATTAAAACCTTGAAATCAAATGTCGAAATGACAATCATTTACATTACATGACATTATTTACAAACACCTAATTTCTTCCTTCCAATGGCATCACAGCCCAAAATAGCTTTGCGTCCTGTAATATCTGCCTTTAATATACCCGGTTCTGTACGGCTCGTCTCAATAAGTTCTGCTTTATTGGGTGCATGCGCTGTCACTTGTCTCTTTCATATCTTATGTGGCCTGGCTCTTGGTCTTTTGCCCTGCATTTTACCATCTAGAGCTTTTCTCGCCAGACTGTCATCACCCGTTCTCACTACATGACCAGCCCATCGAAGTCGCTTGAGTATAGCAAATTCTGAGATTGTCGTACGGCCGTAGCATCCACGGAGGTATTCTCCATATCTGGATGGTCTGCGACCGCCGCTCTAGAGGAGGATCGAAGGTTTCTCGATTCCATCCTTTACCTCCTGGCAATGGTATGTACGAGAACCACACTCCACGTAAAGTTCACTGATGGCTCTGTAGTCTTTAAAAGCCCACCGACAACCTAGAATACTTTAACAGTTCGATACTTTCTTACTTGACGGCGTATTATTTTCTTACATATATTGAATATGGGTATTCTAATTGCCGTGTACGCTTTAGATTTCACAGACATGCCAGTCCCTCACGTTCGACGTGTTTCGAGCACACAACCCACAAGGTGTGCAGTAACACCGTCAAAGTGGCAACTCTGATGTTGGTGCTACACCTCGCACGTTACCTTCCGCAGAAACAACCTTATGTCTTGTTAAGACGTTAATTATTTCCGTCGAGAAGGTAAAAACTTTGTAAACATTTTGTCATACTATCTATATTTTTTCCTTTTGTAAATACCACTAAATCGTCAGCATAAATCCGTGCTTTTAAAGGTTTTTCTATGTTTTTCAAAATATCATTAATCGCTATGAGGAACAGTGTTGGGCTAAGAACAGACCCTTGTGGTACACCATTTGTTAAGGTGTGAGTGAATTGTTGATAAACGATAAGCAGTGTCCCCGGATATTCCACTCATACAACGTTTTTAGAATCCTGTGTTTCCTGGCAGTATTAAAGGCATTTTTTAAGTCAAAAAATATCGCGGTACATTTTCTGTTAGTTGCAAACGATTCCATAATATCGCTTTCGAGTTCCAGAATGTTATCAGCCGTTGATCGATTCTGCCTAAATCCATTTTGTTCAGTAATCAGTAATCGTTTTTGTTCCAATGTCCACATTAATCTACTGTTAACGATTTTTTCTAACAGTTTGCACATGGAACAAGTAATTGAGATTGGCCTGTATGATTCCACACTATATCTTGATTTATTGTCTTTTAAAAGAGGTATATTTTATTTCTCTATATTGTTTCATTCAAGCAACCTGCGGCCTTGTTTGCTCAATTCGCTTCATCTTCCACTTCTGTTTCGAACTTTCTTTAGCTAGATAATGTGATGCCTAGATATTTAAGCTCCATCACGTGTGCTATTATCTGACCTTCCATCTCCTATGTACAGTTGCGGTCACGGAATAGTTTACACCTTACTTTTTATATTGTAATACTGTAAAATTGCAGTGTCGTACGGATTTGATAAATGTCAAAGTCAAAAAATTTCAAAACGTCAATGCTTTCGCGAGTGTTCAACAATAAAATAAAAGTATATTAAACTCTTCCAAAATGGTTAGAATACATTTGAATTATGCGCAAAAAGCAAGAGCAATTGCCAAACTCGAAGAAGGTTGGTCACTAAGGCAAGTTGCTGCTGATTTGAACGTGAGTCATATGTGCATATGGAAGATTAAACAAAGATGGGATAATTTTCACTCTATAGCACGGTTGGGTGGTTCAGGAGGGCAGAAGATTTCCACAGATCAACAGGATGAGATGTTAGTAGATTATTTGAGAGAATCTCCTTTTGCCACAGCTCAAAAGGCAAGAGAAGAGGCAGCGTTTCCAGGCAGTATTCGCACTGCACGTCGAAGAATTAAAGCAAGTGGACTGCTAAATTGTGTAGCTGCACGGAAACCTTTTTTGACTGAGGATCACAAGAGGAGACGAGTTGAATTTTGTAATGAATTTATAAACCGCGATGAGAATTTTTGGTCTAGGGTTGTATTTTCCGATGAAAAAGTATTTCAGTCGTATAATAATGGTCGAATAAGAGTTTATAGGCCGAGAAATCATAGGTATGATGAACAGTATACGCATCATTTAAGAAATAGTGGAGGATTCTCTGTCAACGTATGGGGATGGATAAGTGCCGAAGGCCCGGGCGTTTGTTATGTAGAGGAGAAGTTAACAGGATTATATTACAAACATATTATTGAACACACAATGTTGCCATCGGTGATCCAGAGATTCCCCAACAACGACTTTATCTTCCAACATGACAATTGCCCGGTGCATACGAGTAGAATTGTTCGAGAATGGCTAGAAGAAACTGATGTTAATGTCCTTCCGTGGCCTTCCCGTAGTGCAGACTTTAACCCCGTCGAAAATGTGTGGGCAGAGTTAACAAAGAAACTAAATGAAAGAAACCTTAGACCACGGAATAGAATTGAATTATGGGAAGCAATTGAGCAGGCATGGGAAGAGCTTGTTAACTATAACATGAGGGGATTGGTGCTATCTATGAACAGAAGACTGCAAAATTGTATTGACAAGAATGGGGTTCCACCAAATATTAATTATTATTTATCATTGTTTATCGTTATTTAATATAAAATAGATTTAAAATAAAATGCATATTAAAAAAAAAGACTTCTTTATTTTCGTTATTAAGATCATAATCCATTTTATTCAAAAAACTGTTTTCTATATTTTTCATTTTGTAAAATATTTTGATATTTTAATTTTAATCTACCTATTCTAGCTAGTACACCACTGGCAACGTCACTTTGACGTAAAAGGTGCGTTTAAAACGAAGTAAAAATTTAAAAAATGGGCTCCTAGATACGTGAACCTGTAAACTATTCCGTGACCGCAACTGTACATCTTAGTTAATTTTTCTGTTGTAACCATGCATTTGGTAGAAATTATCATGTTAAATTTTCTGGCGCTTATATTAAATTGGTGCAGTATACGTTGTAAATCATCTTCACTTTGATGGAGTAATATTGCGGCGTCTTCATAGCAGATTGTTTTAAGTTGTTTTTATTCCATTTGGTATCATTTTTTAGTTCTTGTTCTTCAAGTAAGTGCTTATGCAATTTCGTTACGCCACTAAGGAACTGACTGCCTTTTACTCGGTTTTGTTTTTCCCACAGCGATTGTTGCTGCAGAAATAATTATGTTATTATATAATTCAAGATTTTGGTGTGCGCTATTATTTAAATTAAAGTTATTTGTTCTTCTATGAGTGTTCGATATGAATCCCAGGAGATAATAAAGGAGCTAACGAATGATTGCATAAATATATAGCAGAAAATGCGCCATTGTATGAACTAAACCTGGTTGATTTGCCAGTGTAGATTATTCTCTAGGTTATGCTGTTAGTTTTACAAATACATTTCTATAAATATACTTAGAGTTTATAATATTGACAAAAATCATCCACTCCTGTGTCCTTTGCATCTCTAAATTTTATAAGAAAGAAACTTTGTTTATACCACCGGTATCTGTTATTAATATTCACACCCATATCTTGGACGTCTATATTCGAAGTTTCCGTATAATTCCATCTTAAACGGCATTTATATTCGGTTTAGTATTAAAATCAGTAGAATTAGCATATTTCTGATACGACAGGCCATTATAATTGTAAAACATGTAACATTTATTTATAACTTAGGGCCCTGTACACATCAGGACAGTTGATAAAAAGTTTTCAAAGTTAACTATGAGTGATCTGATAATTTATACGGTAGGTGCGTTGAACGATTTAGTAGTAAAATGAATGTGTACATCAAGTTGGTCGTAAATTGTGTAAGTTTTCTGCAAATATATTTGCACAAGACAATCTTTGCTTCGGATCCTTAATGTTTTTGCGATTCTCTTCATTCAAAGCCTGTTCTGAGATCTAACGTATCTACAATGACCAACGATATTTTACAGACAAATTTGCAAAATTTTGGGCGAAGAGAAAATAGCTTTTGATATTTATAATATTAAAAACTTCTTTTTCATATTTTTTTATTCTACTCCATTTAACACTGGCTGTTTACCTTTTAGTATTTTCATATTTCTCGTGATTAATGTTGCCCAAATGCAAGAACAAGACGAGACTTAGACAGTGTTGGTCTTGGTCTTGCACCAATATACCTGGTCTTGGTCTTGGTCTTGCAGCAAGAGTCTTGCAAGTCTCGCAAATGCCCATTAGCCTATTGCTATTTATTAAACGTTACTTTAGATCTAAGAACAACGTAACACAGTAGGTACATTTTAAGCTTGAATTAACATAGCCATAAAAAGACCAACCAAATTAATGAATTTTTAAACAACTGACACCGGGTGGGGTTTGAACCCACGATCTAGCGATTAATAAGCGTTTGCTTTTAACAAGCTTACGTATGCACAAACATGATTAAAAAACAAAACAACCACATTAATGACATAAACTTGACTGTATTTTAAAGAACATTATTTGTCTATAAAGGGATTGATGGACCCTCACCTTATATGAAATGGAATAAAATAATTATATAATTTGCCATATATTTAAATAAAAAATAAAATACAACACAGTGCACAATAGACTTTTACATTACTGATACTTTATATTTATTCCTTTGACCAAAAATTAATACAAAGTTACCATCTGGCTGACTCATCACTTAACCTATTTCTATGTTTTCTAATTACTAACGATGCTTTAGAAAATAATCTCTCAGCAGGTACTGAAGTTGCTGGTATTAAAAGAAAATCACGGCCATCTTCGATAAAGTCGGATATTCTGTCTCATGCGTCCTCCACCACTCTAAAATGTCTTCCGAGTTAGCGACTCTGGGTTTACTTAGGTACTCCTCCAACTCGTCAATAACTAAGCTTTAATGACAAGATCCAGATGAAGTCGAGCAGCATTCATACAGTTTCTTAAAGTCTATTAAGTCTTCATCTTCATCATATTCAGATACTTTCTTTTCATTTTTTTGGTGATTCTAGAGATTTATTTACTGGGTGTAGAGTTTTATATTCTTTGTAAAGTTTATTAAATTTTCGCAGGCTTTCTGTTTTAATTTGCTTCCCCCATAACGTCATGTCAAAAGTCTGAGCCTTATGCCTTGGGCCTAAAATTAAAGAGATACAATAAATCCAGTTGCTCTTCTTATAATGTTTAAGCATTTTGTCTCGAGCTGCTTGAAAACCAAGAATGAGCCTTTTATCCACTTTAGATCGATTAGGTTTCTCATCTAATTGTTTTACGATGGATTCAATTTTATCGAGCAGGAGATTGAATGATACAATCACTAGTGGTAATGTAACATATTTTCCTCCGCCAAGTTTTGTTGATAAAAGTTTAAAGTTTATTAGAAACTTATGTACTTTTTCGAGTGTTTGCCATTCACTATCTGTGATGTTAAAATCGTTAAATTGTCCGTTTCATTGTCAGTTTTAC
Source organism: Diabrotica balteata (assembly GCA_918026665.1). Classification (NCBI taxonomy): domain Eukaryota; kingdom Metazoa; phylum Arthropoda; class Insecta; order Coleoptera; family Chrysomelidae; genus Diabrotica; species Diabrotica balteata. The sequence goes on along the minus strand of OU898280.1, from coordinate 27,557,306 downwards.
TGTATAATGCTAAGGTATTTAAAAGATCTTGTAAGTATCTTGTACCGAATAAAAAACCGAGAATTATTATCGTTACTTCGTTACTTTTAATAATAATATATCGGTATTTTGTTTAAACTGTAATCGGAATTATCTCTTTGTTTGTTTATCTCGTTACTTTTGAATGTTAGCTGCATTCTTTCAGCAAATTTTGAATGGTATCATCGCATACTCAGCAAAAAAGATGTTTAGTCTTAGCCGATAAGATTTTTGGTATTTGAATTCCTCGTAACTAAATTATAAAAAAAAAATATGCTAACCTAATTATATTTTTTATCACCAAAGTGATACATTTTTAAAAAGTTTCGATACAATATTATTGTCGGCGTCACAAAGCATTTATTATTAGAAGGGGCTATTATCAAAATCTCGACAATTAATTTCAAAGTGGAGTAGTGTGCTGAGAAAGAATGTACAAAATAAAAATATTTCATTTTTAGATTGTAATTATGACCTCTGAGTACGTGTCGAATTTTTAAGTGTTCTTGTAATGAATATTTTGATTCGCTATGTATGTTTATGGTATTTGTCGTAATGCACAAGTCAAATTTTTCAAATTTTTGGTAATACTTCTTTGCGTCTTATGTCTTTGTGTGTGTTTTTTTTAATGAATATTTTGATTCGGTAATGTATGTTTATGGTTTTGTTCGTAATGCGTATAAGTCCAGCTTTTCAAATTTTTATTACACATTTTTTTGCGTCTCATAGAGTCTCTAAGCATAAACCCGAACTATTGTACTCTTTAAAACCACACTCAGTCCTAACTGCAAGACGCAAGAGTCTCGCAGGCTTAGTCTTATTCTTGCTCAAGTGTTGCAAGGTTAGTCTTGGTCTTGCAAAAATTAGGCAGTCTTGGTCTTGGTCTCGGTCTTGTAAAAACGCAAGAACAAGACCAAGACTGCAAGTCCAAGAGCGATTTTGGGCAACACTACTCGTGATGGGCTCTTACTTGGTCTCCCCTTCCTTCGTGAGTGTTTAATCCCGTCCTTAGAGGTATCTTAAGCATCCCTTTATTTTTCATTCTGTACGTTGATCTTTACTTTGTACGAAGGTACTTTTAGTAAGTTTCTTATATATAGTCCTGCCAGGTTTATGTTTATTTTATAACTAGTTTTCATAGATAGTCTCGGCATCTCGGCGAAATATTATAAATTACAATCTTGACATAATAACAAAAATAGAAATACATAACATTAAAATATATTTATTAAACGTTGATGTCGGGACTACGTATCCAGTTTATTGATTCAGGTGTAGCGTTAAGGAAGCCACTCCATGATCCTGGATATTCTTGGAGAGGGGATTGTAAAGAAACGTGTTTTATGTTTTTTCTTTCGTGGTCATAGCCACAATCTGGAGGTTGATTATCTCTACACTTTGCAGAATATCTACTCCATCTGACACGGATTATTTTTAAATTTATTACGGTTTTGGAATATCCTGGTTTAAGGAATAGAAATAGGAATAGATATCCCGAAACATTTCCATTTACTTCTTAATCAATTTATCTGTTTATAGGAATGCGTTTTAATGAAATAATTCCGCTTAAAAGAACATTTTTCAGGTAAACGAATAAGTGTATATATTAATGTGCATGTAAAAGATTTCTGTAGTACGCTCCTGTTGTTTTTACCAAGAAAACAATCGAAATAATATTTCAAGTTTTTTTGACGAAATTTTTAAATGCGTATTAACGCTGGAAATATGTTTTTATCTCTCTGTTGCAATGTTTGGTAAAACAACAAGTTTTTGTCGCCATTATGTTACATGAAGTTCCCCTAATATTCCGGTTAGAATAATCAATAATGCGTATACTTCTACCGATTCAAAAGTAAATATAGATGTTTTTGTCTGTGTTTAGATTCAAATATCGAACCTTTTGTTACAAAGTCAGGTAGAACTCCGGTTTAAAATACGTGCTATTTTGTTAATTTGTATTATGTTATATCTATTTCGACTAGTTTTTTTGTATATAAAGGGATTATAATTTATGATAAAAAAAGAGGTTTTATTTGTCTTTCATCGTTAGGAACGAATAACAAGGGTAAGATTGTTTGTTTTAAGTTTGTGGACGACAGGCTAGCTGTAAGACGGAAGGGAAATGATTTGGCTAGGAATTTGTAAAATGTAACGCGGATAAAAAGGTCGAGATTTAAGTTCCATGCAGGGCAGACGTGCTACCATGTAGAGTCCAAGATTTGATTTGAAACGGGGCAGACATGTGACAATTGAGTCAAAGATTTGAATTTGAAAGGGAGTCGACATTTAAGTTCCAAGCAGGGCAGACGTGTTACAATGTAAGTGGAAGAACAGATTTGAAACGGAATCGACATTTAGCTTCCAAGCAGGGCAGACGTTTTGATTTGTCGGTAAAGAGACCGGCAAAAATTGGTTGAAAATAGTAGACTCTATGTAATAGTAGACTCTAGTAATATGTCAGTTTAGAAAAGAGTCACCACTATTTCTATTTTTTTTTTTTTTTTTTGGAGTACATTAGAAGATTTGTATAGATACCGTTTTGAAAAGTATTATATAGGATGTTCCACAGCTTTGTTGTCGTTTTTCTTGTTTAATCCAGCCCATGTACGTCAGATCGGCGTTCCAAGTTATGGAGATGGTCTTCTTTTGTTCCTGAGTATGGAAATGGTTCCCCTTGTTCCCCTTCAAGCCATTACAAATATATTAAATTTTTTTTTATAACTATATTGTCACTATATAATGTCATTGTCATGTTGGTTTGATTAATGGACTTATATGCATGAATATACAGTTATTTTACGTGGAAAGCAAAACCAGTAACAATAGTTTTTATTATTTATTTATTTAATTGTCAATAAAAAATAAGTAAATAAAATAAATAATTCACAAGCTTCAATTCTAGAGAGGCAGAAACATGAACAGATGCGGTTATTTTTAAAAATGACACATATGCAGAAAAATAGAAAATGTATAAATAGAAAATCAGTGACAAATGAAGTAACATTTATTGTTATATATTAACATATCAATAAATACCATCATAAGCTCATTTTCTATCGACATCCCAACATTAAAAAATTCATATGAGCTTAAGCCAAACTGACTCAATTAATTAATTTTTTTATCGACTATTAAATAAATAATAATAAAAACTATTGTTACTGGTTTTGCTTTCCACGTAAAATAACTGTATATTCATTCATATATGTCCATTAATCAAACCAACATGACAATGAGATATATAGTGACAATATAGTTATTTAAAAAAATATATTTTTAATATATTTGTAATGGTTTGTTTTATACAGTACAATATTAACTGTAATCTCACGACTAGTAAGTAAGACAATTAACAATTTTAACTAGTAATTTTTATATTTCTTTGTTAACAGATGTCTTGAAAAAGAATTAAATTAAATTCGAAAGCTTGACAGTAAGTCAAAGAGTTTTCTTTGTCTTGTGGGCCAAATAGACTGACTGCATCCTCAAGAATCACCACTTTATATATACATATATATATATATATATATATATATATATATATATATATATATATATATATATATATTTATATATTTATATTTATAATCACGTGGAGTTAGTTATCATATTAATATTTATGGAGTGATGCCAGTTTGGAAAGATCCTGGTACAATATCTGTGTATGATTGTATGTATGTATATATGTATTATGAGTGGACTATGATGATATTTTTGTAATAATATAATTCAAACATATGCAAACTCGTGAATACCTTATCTAGAATATAAAAGTAAATGTACCGTTTTACTAGTTGGTAGTTTTCGTTAGACTAATTAAGTAGTACATAATTTTATTGAGTTTTAATTTAACAACCAAGGAAAGATGGTGGCTCCTTATGATCATTACAGTGTATATTACGAAGTGTATGTGACAACTAAATGTTTCTTTTTTTAATTATTTTTTAGGAAGAAAGCTATAGGACAAAGGCAGACAAAACGTTTAAAGATGCTTGGCAGTTATTTAAAAATAGTAACTGGACCTTCAAGTATAAAAAAGATGAGGACCGAGTTTATACCACTGTGGATAATAACAAAAAGACTATATTTAGATTAGAAGTAAGAAATTTTGTTTTGTTGATTACGTATATATGTGTATATACAGTGGTGAGTGCTTTATCACCCGGCTTTTTAACGTAAGAGATAGAAAACACAGTTACCTTGTGAAATAAAAAGAGATGAAACACGTAGAGGTGGGAAATAATCGATAGAAACCTATAATTTACATTACATTGCATTAAAACTATCTATAGTCTCACACCTTTAGACGTTAGCTTCCAGCTAAATCACCTCGGTCATAATTATTATTTGTGACGTCGTATGTGTAACGTATTTCAGTGACATTTTTTAATTTCGCATAAAGTAAAAAATGATTGACCACAATAAAGCAAAAATGTGAATAAAATAACTTAATTAATAGTGATTATTTAATCTAAAGTTATAAATTATTAACCAAAAATAATTTCTATGATTTGAGAAGTTTCATACACTCTTGTCACGGAAATAAACATCAGTCAGTCCTTTGTGGATTAGTGGTAAGAATTCGACACTGCGATGCAGACGATTAGAGTTCAAAACCCATATGTGGTTTTCTTTTTTTTTTTTAATAATTTGAAATTATGCAGAGATCGTTTTGATTTGAATCACTAAACATTTATGTCAGTCGTTACTAGTACAAGAAGTATTTAAAGTTACACATAAATATCTTTTTGAATTTGAATTATTTTGTATTTCCGTTTTATAACATTGGAATAAGAATAAATTGTAAATAATGAGTTTTTCGAAAACTTGTTACCTAGTATGTATAATATTTTCTATTATTTTTTAATTGAGTAAAACAAAAATTTTATCCTTGGTGGGAATTAAACCCCAATCTTCTTGTTAATAGACCACGTGTCTTATAATTACACCGACTCCACATACAATTAATATTTTCGGACCGAACATACCTACCTTTAGTTTAGGCAAATATTTCAGTTTAGTTATTTTTTTATTAAATAAACTTAAAGATTAATAATTTAAAATCGCTACTAATTAATGTTTTTTACTTTAATTCTTAATTTATTCAATCATTTATTCTTACATCAGAAATTATTAAAATAAAATAACTTCGCGGTCATCCGTATAATTATGACTGAAGTCAAATAGCCACGTCTAAGAACTAGCTTTATCTCATTCTTTCTCACAAAATCCATCTTCTATCCTTTCCGCTATTTTGCCGGGTTTTAAAGCGACTTTAAACACTTCTAATACTATAATAACGTCTAAAGGTGTGAGACTATCGACGGTGGTAATGTAATGTAATGTAAATTATAGGTTTCTATCGATTATTTCCCACCTCTACGAGTTTCATCTCTTTTTATTTCATAAGGTAACTGTGTTTTGTATCTCTTACGTTAAAAAGCCGGGTGATAAAGCACTCACCACTGTATATATATATATATATATATATATATATATAATATATATATATATATATATATATATATAATATATATAGTTGGATTCAAAATCCTTCGTAGTTATCGATCGTGTCGGTACTAGGGTCTACGGCTTAAATTGAAACTAAATTTATATCTGGAATTCGATATTTCTTGGATTCTTTAATTTTTTAACTTCATCAGGAACATGCTACAAAATTAACTAACAATTAGATTTAAACATAACATTCACGATACTTTACTCAGTGTGGTCCAACCTCAGGCACGCGGGCCGCATGCGGCCCGAGGTTCGTTAAACTGCGGTCCCCACAAACACATTTCAAAAACATTGCCATTGATAACTTTACCTGTTCCAACCCTATCTAACTTTCCGTAATCTTAAGAAAGTAGTTAACCTTGCACACCCACTCCCGAGGAGCGGGCAGTTAGCTTCAGTCAGCTGCACATGTCGTGTTGAATTAACAGTGGCGAATAAATTGAATGTTAAATTTAGAATGAGTAGTGCCAAAAAACGCAAAATTTTCGAAGAGAATCGCACGTTCCAAGGAAAGTGGGAAAGTCGATATTTCTAAAAGGTTGGACCACACTGTTCTAACTTAAAAAATGCTGTATTTTATTTTATGAAACAAATTATATCGGAGAGACACATATTCTATGAACGTACAAACTACGTACTCATTAACGTAGGGTAAGTTTTTGTACGTAAATGGCTTAACTAACAATATAATTAAGCTGGTCACTGAAATTCCTAACATCAAAATACCTAAATATGACAACATATCCAATTTCGTTCAACAAAAATATTCATTCTTAAACCCGAGTTTTAGGTGAGTTTAGGTGAAAAAATCGAAATGTATAACAACAATTTTTTTCTGTTCTTCATTTGTCTAGCTTTTATTATTTTCTCCTCATTTTGTTTGCGTATTTGTTGTTTTTCTTGTAAGGTCGAACGATCTAGCCCTTTCAGATGTGCAAAACTGACTCAAGTGGACTAGATCGTTAAATTTTTCCTTAGAAATTTTCCTTAGCTCTAAAACATCTATATGAAAAAAGAGAAAAGGAAGGAAATTTTTAAAACAAACTCAACTGTATATAATTTTGGTGGCAAAATAAACTACGTGTCGGGTAGTTACATCTCATCGCAATTTGTAAATGGTTTGCGTATAATTGACGTCTCCCATTGTACATTATAGGAATCTCGGTGTTTGAAAAAGCGTGAATGATCTTTCAATATTTCGAGTTCTCTGATTGGTCTTGATATATATGTTGGTTTAGTTACGTAAATTTGGTCCAAAAATAGTAACCGGTGTCTAACGACACCTAACGGATTTAGTTTTACTTGACATGATCTAATTTTCGTGTACCAATCCTCAGGAAGTTCAGCCATATTTTTGTAGTTTATCACACCCAAATCTCGATCACACTCCATGTAAGAATGACCTCGTATTGAGAAAGTTACTTTGAGTCCAACCTTTTTGCAGTATTAACCATGATACTATGAATAACAAGATAGGATCTTCCCGTAGCTCAAAATCGGTCGGGTTCGCGCATGCCGTCATTGGAGACTAGAATTTGAATTCTTGTTAAAGTTACATGAGATTTGTATGCATTTTGTGATGAAATTACTAGACGAAAATAAGTTAAGAGGTTTAATAATTACAATAATCGTACACATAAGGATATCTCCAAGCTATTTATTAAAGATTATATATTGATATATACAACAACTGACATTTCGAACATGCAAGTCTCCAATGACGTCACAAAAACATGCGCAATATCTTATCTTATAGTCATAGTATCATGGTATTAACAACATAGTGAAGATAACGGAAAACAGTGAAGTTTTTGTTTTAGCTGCCACATGAATCACAGAATATGTGGAGGTGACGAACTGGCAGATCGAGCTGAACCAAGATAAAATGGTGTAGAAATAACTATTTCGTTTGAACCTTTGCCTCCTATGGTTTCTGGAAAACATTAAAATGTAGCATTTCCTGTTGACAATACATGAATGTTAAGGGAGTGAAGGGTCAGTTGTCTCTTATATTAGAGTCGTTGGTCGGAATATTTGGAGTGGAATATTAGTGACTGCTTCTCAGTTAACATCTGCATTGCTGCATTGCTGCTTTCCTTGCGTTTCTCTTTCTTTCATAAAATGCTTCCACTTTGGATTTGTGTAGGCTATTTGTCAAAGTTATTCGTTTTATCACAACTTCTATCTTTTGTTTTTCAGATGCATTATTCGTTTCATTAAGTTTCTTGTGAAAGACCTTAAGGTCAGCTATGAAATAATCGCAAGCACTACACGTATCACTCCGCGGATAGCCGAAACTAATGTTAAAATGCTTATTAAAGATTTTTCGATATGTTTCGTAAAACACAGGAGCGCCCTTATCGGATTTGTACATAGTGTACATTTTCCTAATATTTAAGTCATCCGGATGGTACATTATCTTAGTTTTATTTGTACTATAATGGCTTTCTCTTTCTTTAAAACGCTTTATGTGTTCAATAACTTCATCTAGCTGTTGTTTTGGTAATGCGTGTTTTTTTTTTGGATTTTTTTTGCGTTTGTCAATTGGTGCACTACCAGTAGCTTTTAAACTTTTTTGAATATTTCCAAGCCTCCTCCAACCAATTCCATGAAGGCTTAGAAAAGCTTTAAAACAAACTGGGACGTCAGTAGTTTTACCGTCAGTCGTTATTGTAACTTTAAAAGAATACATTGCATCATGCAATCTTGATGTAGATTCATCTCGGGCTTCACTTCAATCTCTTACATTGACAATCGTCACCTGTTTCATGGCTCTGTTGTCTTAACCGCTTCATTACTTCATGTATTCAATCTGCAATTTTCTTATTTCTAGTGTTTATTTCAATGCCTAATTGGAGATTTCAATGCCAAACTGGGTAAAAAACTAAACAAAGAAGAAACTAAAACAGGAGATTTCGGGTATGGCCAGAGAAATGATAGAGGTGATACTTTGATGAACTACCTAGAAGAAAAGCTTCTATACGCAATGAACTCCTTTTACAAAAAGAAGCCCCAACGAAAGTGGACATGGATCAGCCCTAATGGATCCACAAAAAATGAGATCGACTACATACTGTCCACGGAACGATATATCATTAAAGATGTAACAGTTCTTAACAGATTCACAACAGGTAGCGATCACACGATGGTCAGAGCAAAAATTAGTATTGACGGTAACTATGAGATGAAAAGAAAAATAAGTAGAAACTGGAATCTAGTAGATAGAAACAAACTAGGTCAATATAAAGAGATATACAAAGACCTATTAAAAGAACAACTTACCCAAAGATTAGACAGTGACGATAAAGATATAGACGAAATAGACAACATACTTACAGCAACAATGATTACATCAGGAAAAGAAATAGCAAAGAAGGATCTAAAAAAGAACAACTATATATCAACAGAAACAAAGAAGCTTATGGATAAAAGAAGGAAGCTGAACGAAGAAGGCAAAAGGAAATCTATAGAATATGTAGAAATTAATAAAACAATAAGCAGAATGATAAAAGAAAATAAGAGAAAAGAACAAGAAATAAAAATAGAAGAAGTAATACAAAACGTTAAAGATGACATCATAAATATAATCCACCATTTCTACTCAGAATTATATAAAACAAAAAAGGAACCACCAGAAGAAATTAAAAACCAACTTAAGGTCAAAATAAAAAATGTCAAATCAGAGCTGCAGCCCGAAATAAGCAAATCAGAAATAAAGAAGGCATTGAAAGAAATGAAAAACAACAAATGGCCTGGAAAAGATGGAGTAACTACAGATATGCTGAAATATGGTGGAAAAGTGGTAATTAATACTCTACATTCCCTTTTTAACAGGATATTAAAAGAAAAAAAGAATCCCAAACAACTGGAAGGAATCAGTAACCATTATCGTACACAAGAAAGGGGATAAAGCAGATATAAAAAACTACCGTCCTATAACACTCCTCAATGTAATGTATAAACTCCTAACAAAAATTTTAACCAATAGATTGACGACAAAATTCGATGGATACCAGTCGAAAGAACAAGCTGGTTTTAGAAAGGGATTCAGCACAAGTGACCATTTACTAAGTATGAAAATACTTATAGAACGAGCAAATGAATACCACATTCCTCTATATATGGCGTTCATATATTTCGAAAAGGCTTTCGACAGTGTCGAACATTGGGCAGTGAAAAGTTCTTTGATTAACAGCCGAATTGACCACAGATATACGGAACTAATAACCAATATATATATAAGGAAGCCAAAACAACAATTAAAGTATATGAAGGAACAAAATCATTACAAATAAGTAGAGGCGTGAGACAGGGTGATACAATATCACCGAAACTTTTCAATCAGGCTCTTGAAGATACTTTTAAAAGATTAGAATCGGAAAAAAAGGTATAAAAATTTGTGGACAACGCTTGAACCATCTAAGGTACGCTGATGACATCGTATTGATAACCGATAAAAAAGAAGAATTATTTGAAATGATGAAAGAACTGGACGTAGAAGCTGGAAAGATAGGCCTTAATATGAATTACAGCAAGACCAAAACTATAACAAATACAGATGAAGACATCACAATGAGAATCGGACAACATGAAATAGAACAAGTTAAGGATTATATATATCTTGGTCAAACTATAAAACTTAACAAAGAGAACCAAACAGCAGAGATCAAGAGACGAGTTAGACTGGCATGGGCGGCATTTGGCAAACTAAGCTACATTCTTAAAAACAAAAGATATCCACAGCATCTTAAGACCAAAGTATATAATCAATGCGTACTCCCTGTTCTTACGTATGGCTCCCAAACGTGGACATTTACAAAAGCAAACATGGACAAAATTATAAAAACCCAAAGAGCAATGGAAAGACAAATGTTGCACATAAGACTAATTGATAAGAAGAGAAACGAGTGGATAAGAGAGAAAACAAAAGTGAGGGATGTTAGACAAGAAGTTGCAAAATTGAAATGGAGATTTGCCGGACACAATATAAGACAAAAAGAAGACCGATGGAACAAAATTCTTATAAGTTGGAGACCGTGGGAATATAAACGAAGCAGAGGAAGGCCCCAAATGAGATGGGCAGATGATATCAAGAAGCACGTGGGCTCTAGATGGATGACTGTAGCGACAGACAGAGAAGAATGGAAAAGGATTGGGGAGGCCTATGTCCAAAGATGGACCGAAGAAGGCTAAGTAGATAGATAGTGTTTATTTCGCGACCCGTATCATCATATTTTCACTATCCGTCGTTTTCGAGCACAATAACACGCACTTTATTTAATGAAAGCTACTCGAAAACTAAACATTTTTATTAAACAAAATGCGGTGTGTACTCCTCCGACGTCCCGACAAGCACTGACATTCCACCTTTCTCGGATTTACGCGAGGACCATTCGCCTTTCTTCCCTGTACGCAGAATTTTATAACGTATTTTAAGCTATGGGGATTCGTCTTTTTCCCATGTTTGAATGACTCACATAAAATTACTACTAAAAACCTACATATTGCTGCTCTGAACAAAAAATAATAAAAAAATTGACCTTTCGCCTTTCTTCGGTGACCACACGGAGAGGGGAATAAATATTGAATGTTTACAAAACCTTCGAAATTCTTTTAGTGCCAAAATGTATTCTTTATTAATAATTATCTGTAGGAGCTCGGATTTCTAACACTTTCCGTTTATATTTTAGGCCGAAATGGAAGTATCGTCACGTTACCTGCTTGATGAACTTTTTTACAGGATTCACGAAGCGCCAAAATGGAACATGGCAATTCAGGATTCCTACAAAGTGCAATCGTTAGACGAATACACCGATATAACGTATACTATTTCGAAAGAATCCCTCAATGGTCTAGTTTCCAGTAGAGATTTTGTAAATTTACGCCATTGGAGTAAAGTTGACAATGCATATGTTCTGTGTTTTATTAAAACAGAACATCCTTCCATTCCCCTTAACAAAAAAATGATTAGGTAAGTCAAATGTTTCTTTATTTTCTAAGGAGTAATACTGTTCATACTAAATTGGATTCAAACGTTTTCGGTTCCAGTTATGATGCTGTAACAATATTACTTCAACTAACGTTGGGAGCCAATTGTTTTAGACTTCGACTAGCTCTAGACTCTCAAGTGTATGTACGTCTTATCTGAACCCTTATTGGACAGGCCTCAAAATATTACACAAAAGACAGGCCGGGATCTGAATGGACCCATTCTTAAGGTCGATCCAGAAAAATCAGTCACGTCTCGTCACAGTCCTGGCGCCGAACCTTACAATCCGTCATACAAAATATTCTTTAATAGAAATATGGCGCCGGCATTCACATTCATCAGGCGACGAACAGTTTGCCAGCTGTCAGATAGTTGATAGTTCTGTGACCAAACAGGACCGGTTCGGCGTCGGGACTGTGACGGGACTGATGTGTCTGAATCGTCCTTTAAATGGGTGAACTATGCTTATACGAAAAAAAAAATGTACTATAACAACTACATACTATTTTACAATGTACACAACCTCCCTGATTTTGCGTGTTCTAGACATACAAAATTGTTACATTTTACACATATTTTACTAGTTTTTGTGTCTTTGCCTCTACAACACACATAACAACGCCCCCTTGTATGTTTTATTTGTTCTACTCTGGGCTTAGTAATATTCAAAAGTTCTGTGAATACATCTGCCATAAGACGCTTTTTATTTTTTTCTTATTAGTTTTTTTTTATTCTTATTGTTATAATGTTTGAAAACATATTCCTTGCCCAGTGCCTCATATTGTGCTTTTTTCAATCAGGATATTTTAGTAGCCACAATTTATAGGAATTAATACCTGCGACATCAATAAGATCAGAGAATATAGCCATACGCCAACGGTTTGTTTTTCTTTGTATCGTATATTCTTTAGCTAACTTATCGGTGTATGGACGACTCCTTTCGTTGTGTTGTAATGTAGAATAATTTCAGGTTTATAGGAGTGTTCTTTACCAGCCACTTGGTCGTCAACATGCTCACTTGAAACTAAGATGACTGCAGTTCTGCAGACTGCAGTTGTGGAACATAAGTGACTAACGTTCGAATGTTTTCTTAAAGCAGACATACTTAAATAATCTGTTTTATATGATGCTGTTAGAAACTCCCTTGGAATAAACGTTTTATTTTTTCCGAAGAGTTTCACATTCTTCTCCCATAAATTATCCGCAAGTTGTAAACTCGTAAAAAAATTGTCAGTTGTTATTTCAAACCCTCCTTCCAAATGGTTTATCACGTCTAGGACAACTCTTTGACCTTGAGCTTTTTCCGCCTTAGGACATTGTTTTATAAATAAATTTGCATGGTTAAAATAAAAAAAGTAGTGCAGCCCACAAGGGTCCATATCTTTAATCCGTACTTGTCAGGTTTGCTCTTTTAATAAACTCGAAATAGTGCTTTACCTCTAAAAGACACGAGCTGCTCATCTACACACAGATGGTTGCCTGGATTAAGTTATTTCTTACAATTAGAAATAAAAATATCACATACATCTCTTATTGGGGCCAGTTTATTTACTGGTTTTCGTTCTTGTCTGGTTTAAAAATTGTCAAAACGTATAAATGAAGTTATTTGTTTGAACCTATCTCTAGACATAGCAGCTGGTATTATAGGACGGCAGTAAGCAATACCATCACACTAAAGTATATCGATAGCCTCTTTGGAAGGAAAGGGTTTTCATACTTGATATATTATCACTGTTATTTGTAAGTCCTAGAGCATGTCTACGAATATTCGCCTTTGCCCGTTCCAGATGTGTGTTTTTTGGCAACCTTGACCACTCAGTTCCATCTTTAGATACATATACCGGTAAGCCTTCGGAGTCAGTAACTGTTTGTTCATTTTGCTCTATGGTTTGATAAGTAATACGGTCATTTTCTTCTTTTACCCCTTACATTATATTTATATCATCATAATATCAAGCTCTGGATCATTACTTTCAAGTAAACATAAAAGTTCATCTTCACTCAGTTGATCTTGGCTATAGAAAATGTCACACCGAGAGTGCAGTACGGGTAATATAGGAATGCACAATTGCCGGATTTCACGCCTTGTGCTTGGCGATACAAACAGGTCCAAGTGGTAGTCACCCAGAAGTGGTAGTGGTAGAACCGTACCCAGATCTCTACGCCGGGCTCTGTTATTTATTATAAAATAATATATTGATAAAATAATTGCCTTCAAGTAGCCAAATAAGAGGCATGAATTTGAATAAAAAGACCTTAAGTTTTTAGCTAGAATTTTATTATAAAACTGTATACTTTATTAAACTAACAAATGTATGTTAAATTACATTTCTTGATAGCTATAAATATTCCGGGTGGAACCTCCTGTAACTTGATTTCCGTGCACCCAGCCCAATATCCAAGAAAAACTTTTTCTTTTATAAATATGTGAAAAATTATCAGGAACGGGAATATCGAAAAAGCTTTGCACATTTTTTAATCCCGGCGATGTTATTAAAAAAACAAGTTGCGCACTTGAATCACTGCGAAATTTTAACACCTACTATGAATTTTTTTTTTGTGGAAATCTGAAGTGCAGTTTTTGTCCTTGTTAACACATAATGCAGTCTCGCATTTTTTACACACAACATAGGTTTACCTAGGTCCTTGGCATAGCAACCTGGTAGTTTTCAGCGAAACCTTGTATTATTCCATATGGGATAATGGTTTTCCTTGTCCACACTTGACCATACGAGCAGGTATAAGGTTTATAGTGTAAGTTATTTAACATTATATTATGTTTATACTTTATTAAGCTAACAAATATATTTTAAATTACATTTCTTGATAGCTATAAATATACAAGGTGGAACCTCCAGGAACTCGATTTCCGTGCACCCAGCCCAATATCCGAAAAGCCCATACTCTAATTGGACTGGTAAATGCATTTTATTGGTTATACAGTGTAAAATAATCGAGGTTACTTACAGATATTCAATTAATTATAGTAAAGTCGTCCTCTAAATCCGAGATGTCGGATTCGCTTTCGCTACTCTCCCCTGTGTGCGCGTGTATTATCAATTGGTCTACGTCATCTTGCAGGTTGTCCGCAGTCCACATCTCAGTTTCCGTTTTCTCAACAACATGAGTGACATAATTGCGCCAATTTTGCTCTGTGACGCGTGCGAAACCGTCGTCGATCAACTGGCGTATCTCGTCGTTTTTAAAAGTGGTATTATGAGTACCTACATATCGCTTAACTTGGTTCCACACCATTTCTATAGGATATAATTCGCAGTGATATGGAGGAAGCCTTAAAATATAAACATTATGTTGTGAAGCATACTCATCAAGATGATACTTATCGTATTGATCTTTAAAAGCACCCGCTGCTTCTAATAGCTCGGATTTCAAATAACACTCCTCGAAAAAAATGTCTTTTTCCACTAGCCATTCCTTGATTGCAGCTTTATTCCAGGAATTGTTAGGGAATATCTCTTTACGGGAGTGGTACGATGCATTGTCCATTACAATGACATTCCTGCGACCATTATTTGGTGTATTTGATATTAATGTCTCCTTGAACCACGACTTAAAATATGCGGCACTAATTTCATCGTGATAGTCGCCATCATTTTTCTTTGCCAGAAAAACACGCTGTGTGCCAGGAAGGAAACCTCTAGAAAAACCTGCATGAATGACGGCAAATTTTTCATGAAAAATTCACAATGAACAATTCTCCGTAGAATACTTCTTACACCCTCGTCATATGTAAATATTCTAGAATTTGATTGACACGCTCGTTTTTTACGTTGTGTTGGCGTTTTCAACGTTCCACTCTGTTCTTTTTCTTTTTTGAAATTGTAAATGCTTCTTTCGCTAACACCAGTCATCAACGAAGTACGTCTTACAGCAGCAATTACATTAAGTTGTTCCGTATTTTGTAAAAAAACACAACACACTACGAGTTTAGCGCAACCGTTAAATAATTCACCGGAGTTAAACTTATGGGACTCCATGCTCTCTGTTGAAACTCGGACTAAATTTTGAAGTGTAGTTTCGTTTTCCAAAAACACTTTCACCCCCTACCCATCCTTAGGATGGGTAGGAAGGATGGGTAGGGGGTGAAATAGGAAAAGCTTGGAGTTTATCAAATACTAATTATGACAAACAAGTTTATGGCCATATTTAGGTGATTATGTTAATGATGGTAATTTGTAGCAGAAGTTTTACAAAAAAAATGAAGACCTATTTATAGAAACAACATAACTGTATTTTTAATATTTTACATACAATAGAAAAAATCTAATTTTTATGAAAGAATTGGAAATTTGAATATTATATATAATATCTATAAATAATATCATTTCCAAGTTTCTAAATTCTTTCCTAGAAATTATGTAGGCTTTTTCTATTTTATGTAAAATAATAAAACTACAGTTATTGTATGTTGTTCTTGTAAAGAGGTGTTCAAATGTTACTATTATGAATATGATTCACTTGTATATCTCATGTTGACGTTTTATATGCAAAATTCATAGTTTTCGTTGTCAATAACTCATCAATGCCTTTTATTCTACTGTATACGTATACATGATATAAAATATTTTACTCGTACTGCCGGCAGATGCATTTTATCCAAGCCGGTCCTGTGAGACTGTGAGCAATCAACAGCTGAAGAAAACCGACAACCCTGCGCGTTTATTCTCCATAAGAAAAGCATTGCCGTATCTTACCCGTACTGCACTCTCAGTGTGACATTTTCTATAGATATAAATGAAACGTAACTTATGTTCAAAATTTGATGCACTATTTACAAATACGACAAGACTTCCACTTTTTTCGTCATTACTCAGGTTTCACAACCATAGGTTACTACGGGTCTAATCAAAGTTCTGTAAATAGACATTTTGGTTTTTTTATCTAATAATTTCGACGTCATCAATCTTTTATTAGCACAGTATGTACGATTTCCGCTGTAAATACGTGTAATAATTTCGCTACTTATGAAATTCTTCTGATTGATTTCTGTGCCCAGATATATGAAGGCATCCACACGTTCAATAGTATAGTTGTCTATCGCTATATTATTTTCATTCTCAGGTATTCTTTTGATGGTCACTTAGTTTTTGATTCGTTTATTTTAAGCCCTCTTTTTGTGCTTCAGGATCAATTTCCTTGAACGTTTCCATTAGTCGTGTCTTGCTCCTACTAATAATGGCGACATCGTCTGCATAAGCAGTAATCTGTACTATTTTGGTGTTTATCTGGCCGGTTACATTGGTTTTTCTGTTGATTGCTTCAAGAACTAGATTGAACAGCATGGTTAAAAAAGCGTCTCCCCGTCTCACCCCCATGGTGATGTCAAATAGGGAGACAGTTCTCCATCTACTCTAACTGTACCTTTTTAACCCTGCAACGTCATTTTTATGATACTGATATATTTTCATATTTTCTTCCAGCATTTTGTTTCTTTTCACACTATCAAAAGCTTGTTTAAAGTCTCTATATACATATTATACTGGGTGTTTCAAAAAGGTATGTCATAAATTAAATCGCGCATTTCGGGGACAAAAACAAATTGATTGAATCCAACTTACCTTAGTACAAAAGTGTACACAAAAAAAGTTACAGCCCTTTGAAATTACAAAATAAAAATTGTTTTTTTGCTTTATCTCCTAAACTATCTCACACTTTGTAATAACAATGGACACGTTACTTTCTTGTTCTAAAAGCATTTTTCCTAAAAAAGAGACAACAAAATCTAACCGCACAGAAAATTTTTAAGGGGGTTGTGCAGCCCTAAATCCCCCCAAACTTTTGAGTACGTTCAAATCAAATGAATTTTGTGGCATCATTAGTGTAACACATTATTTTTAAATTTTTTTTGCCTCCTATCACTTTTTTCAAAAAACAGTTTTTATTGAGTTACGGCCCTTTTTATTAACCTTTAAAACATTACGTTCAACTAAATAAATGGCTTAAATGAATTAACAAGTACAAAAAATGTCTATAACCTCTATAAATATGATATTACAATAAATGTTCAAAATGACCCCCATTTTCTTCAATACACATTCGGTATCGTTCAATCACCCTGATTCGATCTGGCCGGTAATTCATGGTTGAGAAGGGTGTTCTTTTAGTCGGTATGCCTCTGGCATTGACGGAAATGTTCTAATAAACTCCAAATAAACATTTTATATTCTTTTAACCTTTTGTGTACCTTTCAGGATTTTAAAAAACAGTTGGATGCCATCTTGCAACAAGCTGCGAAACTAAGCATTTTGGGGAATCACAGAATTGTGAGAAACTCGCAGTGTGATCATAATTTATTAGTTTTGTTTCAGATGTGTATTGGGAGGTTGTGTCTAGTTTTATAATTTACAATGAATATAAATGAAGAATTATTATCAAGTGATGATGAAATACATGTTTCCGACAGTTCGATTAGTGTTTTTATCGATAAAGAAATTAGTGACCACGATACTTACACTGAGCATAAGGAAAACCGAATGCGCTGAAACATCATATTTTTTTGACGAAATTGATTTGCAGCTTCCATTATTCTAACCCTCAATTGTTGTTCATCCTCTATTGTTACAGAATACACTTTCTCCTTCATAGACGCTCAAAAGCAAAAGTCCATGAGTTAAGACCTGGACTTCTGGGTGACCAAGAAATAGGTGCGTCACGACCCCTTCCAATCCACCGACCAGGATACTGCCTGCAAAGGTATTCCCGGACTTCATTACTGTAATGCAGTGGAGCGCCATCTTGTAGAAACCACATATTTTGCTTTTTTCAATATTCACTTCTTTCAAATACTCTTGTAAATCGTTTGCCAAGAACTACAAATAATTATCACCATTTAAATTTTTGGGAAAAAATATTAGATTGTTATCCACAATTCCTGCCCAAATATGTCGTTTTTTTGGCGTGAAAATTTTCGTCGGCCCAAATGTGTTCGCTATGATGGTTTGTTATTCCATTTTTACTAAAGGTAGCCTCGTCGGCGTTAATGGAGACAACCGAAGGTATTATTGTGAATGGAGTAACCGTCAACAATATTAGATATGCCGACGATACCTTAGTCCTTGCCAATTGCGGAGAAGACCTTCAAAATCTAATGAACAAAATAAAACAGACTTGTGATCAGTATGGATTAAAACTCAACGTTAAGAAAACTAAATATATGATAGTTAGCAAACAAAATTATATACATGATGACGGTATAAAAGTCGGAGATGCCACACTGGACAGAGTAGAGAAACTCGTGTATCTCGGCAGTAATATCAATGAGAGCTGGGATCCAACCGCAGAAATAAAAAGCCGAATAGAACAAGCCCGAGCTGCCTTTGTAAAAATGAGAAACGTACTTTGCAGTCATGATCTTAGCATTGACCTTAGAGTTCGTATGATATCTTGCTACATCTTTCCTGTCCTGCTGTATGGAGTAGAAGCGTGGACCCTAACTGAGGCTATGCTTAAACGCTTGACAGCCTTTGAGATGTGGGTATACAGACGACTACTGAAAATAAGCTGGGTCGACAGAGTTAGAAATGAGGAGGTCCTTAGACGGCTAAACCAAACAACACAGCTGGTCAATATAATAAAGAAACGCAAGCTGGAATACTTCGGTCATATTATGAGACACCCTGAAAAATATGATCTTTTACATCTGATCATTCAGGGAAAGATCCAAGGTAATCGTGGTCCTGGTAGAAGAAGAACATCACGGCTGAAAAATCTAAGGCAATGGTATGGAAAATCAACTACATCGTTATTTAGAGCTGCTGTCAATAAAGTCACGATAGCGAATATGGTAGCCAACATGATATCCAACGATCGATAACGGTCATGGAACTAGAAGAAGAAGAAGCCTCGTCGGTAAACAAAATATTTCTAATAAAATTAACATTTCGAGTGTTTTCCATTAACAACCAATTGCAAAATCCAATTCTTTTAGGATAATCTTCAACCAATAACACTTGAACCGTTGTTAAGTGATAGGGTTTAAATAGCTGATCCTTCAAACGCCTCCAAACTCTTAAGTGAGGAATATTTAGTTGAGCAGCTATTACCCTTGTACTTGTTTCAGGGACTTCTTCAATGATTTCTAAAATGTCTTCATCAGTTGCATCCATTATTAGACGACCACTATTGCCATCAACTTGTGGTTGGAATGTACCAGTTTCCTGTAAACGACGATCAATGGTCAGAAATAATCTTATTCACACAATAAATGATAGCTTCAAATTATTAACTATTATTGATGGAACCTTGTAATTATTGTATCCGTAGAAACTAATTGTAATTTTATGGCCAACTAGGAAAAAACTAGTTTTTCGAAAAAGTGATGAGACAAAAAAGCTTTAAAAATAATGTGTTAAACAAGTGATGCCACAAGTGATGTATAGTTTTATATCGTATTCATGTCCATTCCTCCGGCATTTGCTACTTGGTCCATACCAACTTTATCAGATAACGGATTCTTCCCCAGAGTTCAGGTCCTCCATATTTCAACAATTCTGCCGAAACTCCTTCCGTTCCTGGCGCTTCACTGTTTTTTAATTTCTTTATTATTTGAACTACTTCATAACTCGGATTTTCAATGTGCTGCTCCGCCGTAAAATATATTGTCTCGTTTCGATCATTTCCATTGTCTGCATTTAGGTTTTCCTCAATGTGTTCCATCTCATTATAATTTTTTGTTTCTCTGTTAGTAGTTGTCTTTGCATATGGTCAATTTTGGTCTAAATGACTGTGTTCTTCTTCTTCAGATGCAAATCCACTAATGGATGTTAGCGATCACATTTTCCATTAACTCTCTATTTCTTGCAATATGTATCAGAGATTGTATGTCGTTAATCCTTGTCCATTGCCTTATGTTTCGGAGCCAGGACATTTTCTTGCGTCCCATTCCTCTCTTGCCTTCAATTTTACCCTCGATTATAAGTTGGAGGAACTGGTATTTTTCATTTCGCATTATGTGACCTAGATACGCCGTTTTCCTTTTCTTGATGGTTTCGAAAAGTTGGCGTTCTTGGTTTATTCTTTTAAGGACATCTATATTTGTGATTTTCGCTGTCCATGGTATTTTTAGGATACGGCGATAAAGCCACATTTCGAAAGCTTCCAATCTGTTTATATACCTCGTTTTGAGTGTCCAGCCCTCTACGCCATATAGCAGCACTGACCATACGTAGCAGTTAGTAAACCTTAGTCTCAATTGAAGATCGAACTCAGAACAAGTCAGTACCTTCTTGAATTTTACGAAAGCTTGTCGAGCTTGCTCAATGCGACATTTTACTTCTCTGTCCGATGCCCAGTCTTCAAAAAGCCACGATCCCAGGTATTTAAATTTACTCACTCTTTCTATGGATTTACTATTCAGTGTTATGGTGGAGTTTTCAAATGCATCCAAGTTTCTGGAGATGATCATGAATTTGGTCTTTTTGGTATTAATCTCTAGTCCCATTCGCTCACTGTATTCTCCGATTATAGTGACAAGTTGTTGAAGATCGACTATGTTGTCACAAATTAAGACACCATCATCAGCATATCGTATGTTGTTGATCAATACTCCATTCACCTTGATTCCCATCTCTGCATCCTCCAAAGACTCTTGAAATATGGCTTCCGAATAAATGTTAAATAAAAGAGGGGAAAGCACACATCCCTGTCGAACGCCTCTTCTTATATGTATGGGTTTGGATATAGAATTGTCTATTTTTAACTGTGCCGTTTGATGCCAGTACAAGTTTTCAATGCATCTTATGTCTTTTTGGTCTATATCAACTTTCTTGAGAATCTGCATTAACTTGTGGTGTTGGACACGATCAAACGTTTTTTTGCAATCTAAAAAGCATAGGAACACATCCTTCCTCTGATCGTAACAATTTTGGACCAGTACCTGTGTTGCTACTATTGCTTCTCGTGTTCCTAAACCTTGCCTAAACCCGAACTGGGAATCACTGATGTCCCATTCACATTTTTTGTATAATCTTTGATGTGAAAATGACTGTGTGCTTTCTTCTTTTTATCTAACCTGACTCATAGCTGGTACACCTATTCCATTCTGTACAGTTCCTTCTCAAGGACAATGATAGTAATATAATACTCAATTATGTATATTTAATAATTGAATTATATTGTTCGATAATTATTTTGTTAATTAATTTATGTTTTAGAGGTGAAAACGGTGTTGGCTGTTACGTTATAGAAGTATCTAGTTCACCTAACAAGTGCGTTTTACATTGGGTCGTCAATACAGATCTAAAACTATGGTTGCCTAGCAGCCTTGTAGATAAAGAAATGGGAGGGATGTTGCTTAAATACGCCAGCGAACTACGACAGCATATTACGAAGAGAAGAAGTAACTGAAGTATTGTATTATCGTGACTGATTATTTTTTAATCAAGCATTTTTATATTGCCTTTGTATATATTTTTGTATTTGATTATATTAGAATTTAGGATAAATCGTTACCTATGTAAGTAATAAATGTATTAATAAATAAAATATTTTTTTATAAATCTTTAACAGGGAGTTTAGAAACATAATTTTAATGTAATCAAAAGGTAAATACTAGAATTTGCTTTAGCCTTTCTGAATCCTAAATTCCTTGTTGACTCCGATTTTGTGATACATTCTTAAAAGACAAAAATCCCGTGTTTGACGATCAAATAGTCCGAAAAATCTTCATCATCATTATCATCAATCAGCCCTGAGTTGTCCATTGTTGAACATCGGCCTCCTCTAGACTTTTCCATCTGCTTCTGTTCTGCGCCTCTGTTATCAAATTGGTCACGATTCTTTTGAGGTCGTCTGTTCATCGCGTTGGGGGTCTTCCTCGGCTTCGCTTGTCAGCCCGTAGTCTCCACCCAAGCAATTTTTTTGTCAAACTGTCGTCTTTCATTCTTGCAACATGTCTTGCCCATCTCCATTTTTGCCTTGCCCCATTTTTTCGCCATATGTTCGATAATGTCTTCCACTTCGGTTCGTCTACGAACTTCCTCGTTTCTTATTCTCTTTCTTAAGCTTATTCCAAGCATTGATCTCTCCATCTTTCGTTGTGTTCTTCTCAATTTTTCGGCTGATGTTTTTGTGAGAGTTAAGGTTTCTGCTCCGTATGTGAGGACTGGTAGACATTGGTTAAAAGCTTTTCTTTTTAAATGGATCGGTATATTTGTTTTAAAAATCTTACGTGTTAATAATTCCCATTGTTAACATGTCTTACTTTTGTTTATCTCACCATATTTCTGTTAAAGCGTTGTCAATTGTCTAATGATACCTACACCTCTGTTATTTTTTCTTTATCTTCTTTCCAGCAGTCTCTAGTTCCTTAAATATCTATCTCAATATTTAATAAATAGCTAAGTTGAGAGTGCATCTATAGCACGCGCTAACTAGGAAGAAACAAGGCGGGTTCTCATTTTCGTGCCAGTTTAACTGCACTATGACACCAGTCGCACCACTCCGTTAAGAATATCATCAAGTAGAGTATGTCAACTGTAGTGACGGAAATTTCTAGGAACAGTAAACCTCACCAAACAAAGCAGTAACGTTCCAAAAATACTTATGATTTAAATCAAATTGTTAAAGATAGGTACACACAATTTATTAAACAATATTAGATTATACCTACTTTTGGCAGTATTGTACTACACTTTAATACATATTATTATAATCCATCACATACATAAGTATATTGTCTGTATGTGAAACCATAGATACAGATTACAGTATTAATGAACATTAATTACAAATATTGTTTTAACCTTAAAACCAATATTATTTATATTATTACTCACTTAAACGTCACACAGTTAAATAGAAAAATATACGAAATGGTTGTAATAAAGTAAAAAAATAATACATACATAAAGGACAGTTTGAAAAACTTCTATTCACATAGGTTACATAGGTACATCGTAATGTTAAATTGTATTATTCACTTTCATAATCACATGCACTATCGTCGTCACTTCTTCTTCTTCTTCTTAACATGCCATACACCAAAGTGCGTAGGTGACTATCTCATTACTATAATTCTGTTCTTGGCGGCGTGACACAGCTCGCCTGTATTGTGTATTCCTGTCCATTCTTTAATATTCCTTAACCAGGATAATTGTTTGCGGCCGGTTCCTCTCCTACCTTCGATCTTTCCTTGTATGATTAACTGTGGTATTTCATATTTTGCTCCTCTCAATATGTGCCCAAGGTAACCAATCTTGCGTTTTTTAATTAATTCAAAGAGTTCTCTTTCTACTCCGGCTCTCTTAGGGACGTCATCGTTTCGAACTTTATCCACCCAAGGTATGCGCATCATTCTTCTCAATGACCACATTTCAAATGCTTTAAGTTTGTTGATAGATGTTTTTTTCAAAGTCCACGTTTCCATGCCATAAAGCAAGATGGACCATATGTAGCACTTGACCATTCTGTAGCGTATTTCGAAATTTAGGTTTTGATTACATAGGAGCGGTCTGAATTTCACAAAAGCTTGGCTTGCCATTTGCCGTCACTAGAATAATTTAAATCAATCCTTAATTCTTCAGTAATTACATCTATGCGACGCTCACTTTCCAAATACTTATCTTAAACCTTGACAACATGTTAACGTACTTTCTTTCAGTTATCTACAGTTACTCTAACAAATTCCTGTTCCACCAACACGTAAAATAAACGTTTTGTTTTGCAACTTCATTTTTTATTTGCGCCGAAACCATTTGTATAGGGTTCAATTTGTATAGGGATAATATGGCGAAAGTTTTAAAGAAATATGTCCACATTCTTGCAGCACTTTGTCAAATTTATTTTGAATATGATCTTGTTTGTGTCGTTTAATGATTTTATACAATTGCGGTTTTAACATTGAAGTTACAAATGGTAAATTTTTTTCTGTCAACCAAGATGTCATATCCATTTTTTTAGAATTACTGGTGGGTACTTTATTAATTTGTACATTATGATGCGACGCATTATCAGTAACAACAACAGATCCAACAGGCAAATTTGGGATTAACTGTTCTTTCATAATTTTCTGAATTCATATCATGATAATCCCAACTCCCCACCAGCATGTACGATAACCAACCTACTTCCTTTTGAAATGTTTTTGAACAATCCTTTGCCACTATCATTTGTCCAACTATTTGGCCTAGTGTGTCGTGCATGTACATAGGTTTCATCAACATATACAATTGACTTATCTTCGCTTCTTTAATATTTAATTTTGTTTAAATATTTAATGCGTGGACCACTAATATCATTCCGTTCAATTAATAAACGTCAATTTTCTTTCGTTTCTTTCACAGTTCTGTAGAGAGAACTCACACTTCCTTTCAAGCCTTTTCTG
This sequence comes from Diabrotica balteata, assembly GCA_918026665.1. NCBI lineage: Eukaryota > Metazoa > Arthropoda > Insecta > Coleoptera > Chrysomelidae > Diabrotica > Diabrotica balteata. Next base: position 27,532,440 of record OU898280.1, on the reverse strand, counting down.
CAAAAGCTTCAATGATACTCGACAACGTTCAGTCTCATAAAAACGATGAATGGTATTTCTAATGAACTGTTTGTCATACTCCCTCAAGTCTGTCACAGTTGCTTTCCTTCTAGCAAGTGTTGCAGCTGTAAATTTTAGTGTATTATTTGACTCTTCATTTGCTAACATACTCGCTTGTTGAATGATCCTTTGTACTGTGCGTAAAGATACTCCAGACGCTTCACTCACACGTTGTTTCATACTGTCAGTTAATCTGTTAGAAAATTTAAGTCCAATAGTTTGTATTTTAAGGTGAAAATTGGGCTGGTACATCGATAGTGTAATTTATTTGAGCTGTACATCGATAGTGTCACTTATAATATGAGGAAAATAACAATACCGTACATAAAAGGATTATCAGAAAACTTAAAAGGATAGGAAATAAATTCAACATTTCAACAACATTTAAAACAACAAACACGTTGAGATCTATTTTGTGCAAAACCAAACCTAACAATGAACAAGAAAGGACAAAGAATTGCATTTATAAAATACCTTGTGAATGCGATCAGTTTTATTTAGGTGAATCATCAAGGCCATTAAATGGTAGAATAAGTGAACATCAATCTTATATTAAAAATAGAGAATTTTATAGATCTCAAATATGTAAACACGCATGAGATAATGAACATAGGGTTCAATGGAATAATTCAAATGTAGTCCTAAAAGAAACGGATGGTAAAAAAAGAAAAATCAAAGAAGAGGCTCTAATTATGCTAAATGAGGCCAATTGTGTCGCAAATTTCCTCGGCAGAATGTAGTAGGATCTGGTTACCAATATTGAAAGAGGAAGTTATTAATAAGAAAATACCAGTATTAGTAAGTCAGTAACATATTATGGAGGATACATCATTTATGTTTTTTAAATAACGTAACATATAAAATCAGAATTTTGATGTTTGTTGAAGGTTAACTAAATTCATGAACAAATACTTACAATGTCGGGATAGGTTTTTTCCTGGGTTTTCCCTCATAATTTACTATGGAATCACTAACAGGAGAATTTTACAAGTAAAGTCGTCCCAGGAGCGCAACTCAACAATATTGACAATATCATTTTAAAGTCGTCTACTTTAAAATGCATAATGTATGTCTGAATTGTCAATATAAATGAGTCAGATAAAATTAATTTATTAGAAGAATTTTTCACTATGTAACAAAAAACAAAATTTGTTTAAAAGCGTAGGCGCAATCTTTAGACAGAGCGAATCGACACCGACTGTCCTATCCCTAGTTTATCTTTCTTTACACAGCAAATTATGTGTAGTAAAATTCTCACTGGTATGAAGGCTTTAAAACTGTCGGTATCTAGTTTATCCAGAATCGGCTTAGCACATGTATATCTGTGAAAAGCTGTGTTGTATAGATATTGCTCAATTAATTCATAAAGACTATTTATTTCTTTATTTATTATCTTTATTAAACTGATTTGTAAATATATAGTGAAAATATCATTTATAAAATCGATCAGTAAACCAAGAATTTTTTCATTAAATTTTATTTTCTCTTAAAGAAATAAACTATCTGTCTGGTTTTTGTGGATTGTATGTTTGTGGTTATCACTACTAGCATTGTAGTAGAAGGGTAATGTTAATACACTATAAGGAAACTGTAGGTACTAAGTAAGTAATTATTTTTTTTAATTATTTAATTTGGACTATTCTAGACGAGCACGGTATTCTGGAGAGGCGGCTGAAAAAGTAGCGGTGATAGTTATTAAGTAAGCCATACTTTTAATTTTTTTAACATGAAAGTAATACGATTTTTCTATAACAGTCAATCCCGTAATTTCAAAGAACCTGCCGAGGAGAACATCTTCTTCTTTAAGTGCCTCTCCTATCGGAGATTTGATATCATTAGGCCGATTCTAATTTTATTTACTGCTGTTTTGAATAATTCGTTAGTGGTACAGCCAAATCATTCTCTTAAATTTCTCATCCAGGACATTCTTCTACGGTCTGGATTTCTGCGTTCTTGGATTTTTCCTTGCAAGGAGGAGAACATAATGAAGGAATATTCTGCTACAACGTAAGTTTTTTTACCAAATATAAAATGTATTTAAAGAGCAGTAAACTTTTAAACACAAATAAATAATTTATATGTCTTTTAGACAAACTACTTTAGATTTCATATTTCGATGTGCAATATTTTATTAGGCAAATACTGCAATTCCCTCACCACAGATTGTTCAATTGCTTCTCGGAAGATATTACGGTGACTAGTGGAAAGCGAAAAGGATTTTATTCTAAATTCACTCTCTTTTGCCTAATGTGTCGCGTGAAACATGAAGTAGAAACTGAAAAATATAAACAACCATCCCTCAACGTCAATTCTGCAGCAATGACTGAAATAGATAGTATTGGTGAGGATACACACAACTAACTAAATTAAAGTCCAGTTTAAATATCCCACTACTATCAAAAAAATATTATTTATCAATTCAAAATGATCTAATTGACTTACACCATGAAAGTTCTTGGACATCAATGCTTGAGGCTGGACAAGAAGAAATCAAATTAGCAAAAAAGCATGGAGATATTAATGAAGATGGCTATCCTTTTATAACTGTTGTTGAGGACTGCTCTTGGTCAAAGAGATTATATAAAACAAATTATAACGCCAATTCTGGAGCTGCGGCCATTATTGGTTACAGAACCTAAAAGATTCTGTACCTTGGAGACTGTAAATTATACGGAGAGAATAAAGAACACGTATGTTATGAAAATTGGACAAAAGCTTGTCAGAAGACAAAATGTAGTAAATACATGCATGGAATTACTTACAAATTTTTAATAGCCGATGGAGATAGTAGTGTTCATAAAAAATTTTTAGAAAATAGACCATATGGTAATAATGTTGTTGAAAAAATTGAATGTCGTAACCACCTCCTAAGAAACTATTTTACAAGATTAAAAGAGTTATCAACAAAACGATATAGTTCCGATGGAAAACTGGTACGAATTTTCTTACGAAAGCTTTTAAAAAATAACGTATTAAGATTAAGAACTGCTGTTACAAAAGCAACTGAATACCATCAACAGTGAGATAAACCAAGTGACTTAAAAATAAAGTTTTTAAAAAACGATATATCTAATAGTCATCTTCATGTATTTGGAAATCATTCGAATTTTGCAGATTATTTTTGTCACAGAAAATTATCAGAAACAGATTATACAATACCAATGAAAGAATACAGCCTCTTGAAAGATATTAGCTCATGTACAGCAAGATTAAAATTCCATGCAAATAGTCTTATGAAAAATATGAGTAACAATGCTAAACAATATAATAATGTAATAGCAAAGTTTCTAGGAGGTAAAAGAATAAATTAGAGCTCTCGGGGGTCCTATGAAATGAGATGCCACGCTGCTGCTTTGTCGTACATCTCTAAAGGTCAATATCACAAAGCCCTGCACAAAAGCATCACAGAAAGAAGTCCTGGCGTATATACAAAAACATTTATTTCAGTGTGTACCAAAAATACATTGCGAAGAAAATTATATTACAAAAATTTGCAAAAATCAATCAAATATATAACAAAAAACCATGCTCCAAATGAAGATTATGGGCCACAAGCACAAAAAACGTTAAAAATTGATCATTGAATTAGAGAAAATTAAAGAAAAATTTAGATCGGAACTTCATAAGAATAATGATGAATGTATTCAATTATCCAATAACACAATAGCTCAACGGAATTCAAGTGAATGGTATTCAGAAAAAAAGAAACGTCTGACAGCCTCGAATTTGTAAATTAAAGGTAACAACCGACAAAAGAAAGGTTGCCAAAGACATTATTTTAAATGCTTTTAAAGGAAATAAATTCACAGCCCATGGAATAGAAAAATAATCCAGCGATTAGACAAGAATTAAGCGAAATGCTTGCGTTAGATATTTGTCCATCAGGAATGTATGTTCATCAGGAATATCATTGTAAGGATACATCTGGGTTCATCTGGTGTTGCAGGAATAGCTGCAACACCAGATGGACCCATAGGTAATAATATGATTGTCGAAATTAAATGTCTAATTTCAGCAAAAGATATATGTCCTAAATATGCAATAGATAGGAATATACTAAAGTATATGAAAGTGAAAGATGACAGATATATTTCAAAGAGAAATCATGCATATTACTATCAAATTCAAGGGCAGCTATTTGTAGCAAATAAAAACTTTTGTTACTTTTGCGTGTGGACCCCGAAAAGATTGATATTCCAGGAGATTGATATATTAATACAAGAAATAATTGACGAAAAGTGAGGTTGAAATTGTGATTGTTTATTATTCTGCGCTTAAGATATCTTAAATATTGTTTAAACGATAAAATAATTAAACTATAGTCATACGTTCATATACAAAGTGTTCTAATTAAGGAAAAAATACTCTTCTTCTTCATGTACCATGTTCTTTCAGAATGTTGGTTACCATCATAGATATCTTAATTTTATTCACTGCCACCCTAAATAGCTTGCTTGTATCAACACCATACCAATCTCGCATGTTCTTTAACGATGAGGTTCTTCTTCGTCCTGCTTGACAAGAGCTTGAGGTGCGTTTGCTTGCTATTTTTCCTTACATGATATTTTGTAGCAACCTATATTTGGTACCTCTCATTACATGTCCGAAACACTCCAGTTTTCCATGCTTGGTGCTTTTTATGATCTCAGTAGTTTTTCTAAGACATTCTAGTATTGTGGAGTTTCGAATTTTCTCCACCCAGGAAACTTTTAAAATTCTTCTATAGCACCACATTTCGAAACCCTCGAGGCGATTTAGATCGATTTTATTTACAGTCCAGGACTCGACGTCATAAAGTAAGACCGAGAACACGTAGCAGCGAAGTAGGCAGTTCCTCAAAGCCAATTTTAGGTCTCTGTTACATAACACCTTGGACATCCTTCTAAAAGCAGCTCCTAGCCTGCTCTATCGTAGATCTAATTTCGCCGTGACTTTCTGCGTTATAATTTAATTGCTGTCGAAAATAAACAACTAATAATAATAAGGAAAAAATATTAAAAAATTAATATACTTAAAAAAACAAAATTTAATTGTGAAATAATTGTGATATAACAAATAATAAAATAATAATTATAAATAATTGACACCCTGTGTATTTGCATATAACTTTAAATACGTCGGTATTCTCTATTATTACGCTTTACCCACAATTAAAATATTGTTTGGCTAAATTAATTGGTTTAGTAGTTATTATTATTTTTAATGCCCTACAATTTAAGAAAAATCGAAATATCTCCGGAATTACAATATTAAGGTATAAAAATGCAATAAAATACGGGAGTTCCATAAAAACAAACATACGTTTATACGTCCACTTTATGAGACCACTCGTATATTTCAATTTCATCGACATAGATAAATAATATAATAGTAGGGCATCGACACCCAAAAATTTCAAGCACAGATGTTTTTACCTCTTGTAAACACTCATTTATATGTAATTTCTTAGGGTAATAAAAAGCATATAAAACAATCCAGAAAACACACTTTTGAAATAATCCAATAATGATAAGTTATTAATTATGATTAATAGGATCTTATTGCAGAGAATATTTATTACAATTAAGATAATATTTTTTAATTATTAGTTTTTATTTTACTTTCAATGCAGGTACCTAGTTATTATACTATGTATTTTCTAGAGGCATATGTAACCACTCTCTTCTATATAAATAGACAAACAATTTAAGTTTTAAGTCTTAAAAGTACTGTTGATATAGTCCAAGATAAATATTGTAAATAAACAATAAAGGTACACTGAACTGAAAGCTACAACATTGAAATGTGTTTTAATCGTTAAACTCTAAAAAAAATATGTAGATGTGTAAAATGAAAAAAAAAAGCGTTAAACCTCTTTATGAAAAGCAAAACCTTTAATTATAAACTCTTACAATCATCTTTATTATAATAGGACGTCAAAATTTAATAATTCACTCAAGATATTGTCATGCGCCACCTTTGTAGCTTTTTATATCTACACCATGGGCACTTTAGTTTATTCCTAAACTCGAATTTACGATTATGAAAACAAACTTTTATAAAATAATACTCTTATTTGAACTTTAATGACTTAATCTGATACTTGGATCTTTCATAAATAATAAACAATAAATAATTTTTTATTAATTTCGCATCTTAAATTGAATATTTATCAAATAAACTATTAATGTTATTTAATAAGCAACACAAAATATTCCTGAAGCCGTGTCAAACATTTAGTCGCCTTGCCACCACTTTCAGTTCGACTGAGTGCGTTGTATGACAAAGATAGCGAATGTTCGATTTGGAAAATATTACCGCGGACACGGTGTTCATTTTTTTCGAATCCTGAAAAAACTAAAACATATTTTTGAAAAATTTAAACGAAGAATGAAAGATTACATTATTACCGAGGGCCGAAAGTCCCTTAGAATAAACAAAAAGATTTTTTGAATGAGATATTTGAGATTAAAAATCACACTAAATTTTCTCTTCTTTTTCACCCCTGTAACTAATTAAAATAAACATTATAGAAGTTTTCAGGGACTTTCGGCCCTCGGTAATATTGTAATCTTTTATTCTGCGTTTAAATTTTTCAAAAATATTTATTAGTTTTCTCAGGATTCGAAAAAAATGATTGCATTTAAAAAGCATTGGTCCAAAATTTTGCGCCTACGCTCTTAATTTACTGTTTGTATTTTGAGAACGATTTCTGAAGTGGAAATTGAAACGTCAATAAACGTAATTTTATCTTTAATTGTGGCTTATTCCCAGTTAAATAGTAATTAAAGAATTTTTAAAAATACCTAAACAAAACAACATAAATGGATTATAAGAAACAGTATATCTATAATTTAAATACAGGTAAACCAGATGGATCAAGTCCCCGAAAGTATATTTACACAACAAGATCTTGTAAAATATAACAATCATATTAGGGGAAAAAAACAAGGTAGTTATTGGAAACACAATAATAAAAATGGGATAATTCATCATACGAAAGATTTAGTAAAGAACAGGAAACAGCAGGCAACAATAAGTTAGTGCCTGAAGATAAATAGCTGCAGAATTCAATACAAGCTTTACTTGTAGGGAGTAAACCTGGACCATCAAATATTCACAGCAATATTTTTCTAAATCTCATTAAAAATCTGGTGATTGACTTACTAAAATATAAGAACAGAAACTCGATATCTCAGACACCTCAAAAAAAAAAAGAAAAATCTGTAATGGGGCAAAAACTACATCAGAATACTTCAGAAGAGTATATAGACTTTATGTAAGATAAGAACTCAGAAAATGTCGTGGAGAACGATTTTGTACTCGTTAGGTACAATACGGAATCCTTCAAAAGTCTTGGAAGTAAAAGACGACGAAATAATCATATTTCGCATGACAAAAAGTGGGATATTTGCTTGGCGTTGGCCTGAAAAACCCGATATTTTAGCATAATGACGAAACTTATATAGTACAATTTCATATATATTCAATACCTGAAATGAAAAAATATCATTACCGTGCATAAGTTGATTAACAGTTGATAGTTTAGGTATATATTATTTATAGTTGATGTGTCTGATCGGATCGAAAATGTAGTACTTTAACGATTTCATTAATTGACAAGTTAGTCAATTATGTGTAAGAAATAATAAACTCTTATACTTAGACATTTTTTATTTTTACTATTATTTTTCAATTTTTACAAAAATGTTTTTAAAACTAACTAGCTGTAAGTGAATTCGTATCCTTTTCAGTCCATATGTCATTCGTATGTCGGCATTTTATTTTTCCTGCGTTGGAAACCAGGAGGAGCATGCTTCACTTGCTATTTCGCACATTGCTGATAGCGCCTTTCCTGCATTTTCAAAATCTAAAAAATTAAATATTTGTACATGATAATATCATATCGATTTTTTAGAACGTGACATATAATATCACATGGCATATTATACCTATATTATCAGATGTAGTCTAATTAACACAGTTATGTAATAGATGTACTCGTATATAGAGGGCGCTATATTACACATCTAGAAGGCATAACTGCTTTGTCCCTTTTCTCTTATAGTTTGTTTTCCTTCAACGTTATAAAATATTTTGCCCTTGAAATTTATCAATCAGTTATGGGTTGAAGAAAACCCGAAGACAAAAAGTAAATACTCGTGTAAATCTTAGACTGTCAGTCTGAGATCATCTGTCAAAATGACAGTCTGTTTCGAAAAATTATCATTCCCAACATGACACATCCCAATTACTAATGTATAACTTGACTATCGATGAAATATATTAACCTGATCAGATTGTTCTACAAGGGATAAAGAGCCAGTCTGGAACATTCGGAAAAAATGGTAAAAGTTGGAGTTAATAAGGATGCGTACTGTCCCCGACCCTTTTCCTAATCATAACGAATTGGATCATGGAGAAAGTAAGCAAACGGGTATTAGATGTGTAGAAAGGTTTTAACCCATAAACATTAAAAGCAAAAAGGCTTACAGTATAAGAATAAGTCAATACACGAATGATTTATAATTTACGTTAGATTAAACCGCTTGAACCTACAATGAACGAGTGACATTGGCAAACACACCCTTGTATAATTAAAAGTATAAATACGAGGACAATATTAGAATCAATCAATCAATAATTAGTCATTGCAGATATAAAGTATTTCGCAAGTCACCTATTTGTGCAGAAATAAATATAGCGTTAAATGGAAGTAGTAACAAATTGTTAACAAACCACTTAGACATCCTTATAATATACCACATGGCGATATCTGCAAAAGGTAAGAAATTCTTCTGAATAAAATAAAAATTATTAAAAGAAATAATAAATAAGACTTATTCACAATCGGTTTAATTTAACTATCTAGATGACCGGTTTCGCTTTCTACAATATGCAAAGCATCTTCAGGTCTGTCGATACAAAGTTAATTAAATGCTGAAATAATAAAACACATATTAGGGTGTTCTCTTATAAAGATAAACAAAGATAAATGATATAAATAATAATAATTATGCCAATATTACATGTATGTGGTTTTCCTAAATGAATAAACTGTTTACGCAGACAAAGTAAGACCCATAAATTGGTATAAAAATAGTCTATTGAATTGTAATAAATTAGCAAATAAACAATATAGCCCAGAATCTTGGGACACAGGAAGAAACAACTACCAAAAAATTACAAACCTTCATATTTAAATCCTTGAGAAAAATCTTAAAAATATACTGGCCTGATAAAATAACAAACTCAGATCTATGGCGAAGACTAAAACAAGAGAAAATAACAGTCAAAATGGATTGGACATACACGAAGGAAAGACCAAAATAATATAACCAATCAAGTACTCAAATACCGACCAGACGGAAGAAGAAAAAGAAGAGGAAAACCGGATAATAGCTGGAAAAGAACTATAACAGTAGATCATGAAATAATTGGCCTGAGATGGAGAGAAGTCAAACAAAAAGAGAAATGGAAAAGACTTGGCGAGGAAAGTTTGAAGGAATAAAACAGAAGAGGATGCGTTGATCCAGCCAATCAGTCATATTTTACTTTTGGCTAAGAAATGCAAAAGGGCCAATACTCCATAAGGAGGAAAGGCAGTAGAGAGAGAGAAAGATGTTTGCTAGAACTTTTCCAATACTCCTACTCCTTTGTAGTATTTAGAACAAAACCTGTTTTTATCCTGTGCATTGATTCATGTTGATTGAGTTTATTTGTTATGCTTATTTTCTATTATATGATATATTTGTATGAATTTGTGTATTGTTTTGATGAGCTATGCCTATTTGTGATACACTTCATCTAAATGATTGATTGTTGTTACAATCGTACCATCCCAATTATGCATTCTGTTTTAATGTATGACGGTCGTGTCTAAAACCGAAATTCTAGAAATACGAAAATGTTTTTACCGTTACTTCCAGCAGTTCGTTTTCCAAAAATAGACCCATTAAAAGGGGGCCTTCTGTACGCTGCTTCTGTTGAAGATATTACTCCGAATGCAAGGACAATTACTACACAGAAGAGAGCTAGTGTTTTCTGGAACTGGTTTTCCATTTTATCTAGAAATAAAATAAAGTTAGTCTTAAATATCGAAATAAAACTTGTAATAAGATTCAAATCATTTTGTTATGATAGAGTTCCATAATATTGACCCAAAGGATCTTATTAGTTGGACATCCGCCCTCAAGAGCGATAGTTCAGAGGAAACACTTGATCAAAATTGCTCTTTAGATGAAGAGCTAGGAGCTAAAAAGAAGGAAATACCATCCATGAGAACTGAATGTTTTTGTACAAAATTCAATGAAAATATGCTTATTGATCTCCCAGTTTTAAACAAATTATGTTTATTATACCATTAGCTGTAGACTGAATAATCATCTCAGAACATAACATTTATCAACAAAACGTCAGTTTCACTAGGAGACGAATCTTAGAAAACATCTGAATGTCTGCTCTGTATGGATTAAACTGTTAAAGAGGCGAATGAGATCAAATATCTAGGAGTAATACTGTGTATTATATTATACTTATTACTATTACTTATTACTGAGTAATAAGTGTCAACACAGGCCACCATAGTTAGGCAAAGAACCTAACCTAAGACCGACAATAGGACAACACAGCCTCCACGATATCTCAAATGACAATATGCTTGTAAAGTCTATTATGTTCCAACATAAAAATATGCATAAACAGACGTGGGTCTCTAATGGCCACTGCACGCGGAATCAAATTGAACACGTAATTATCGATGCTAGACATGGAAGTAATATGCTGGATGTAAGAAGCATCAGGGGAGTAGATGGAGATACAGACCATCACCTAGTAAGAGCAAAAATCCGGTTGAGAATATCTTCAGAAAATCCTAAGGCCAATGAAGCATTGGGAAAGTGGAACATAGAGAAAATGCAAAATGATGAAATCCGAGAAAATTACAAACATTCGAGAACATTAAACAGCATCTAAATACAGTAGACCAGAGCAATGATGTCGAAGTGCTGTGGCAACAAATGGAAAAACCAATTACGGAGTCAGCAGAACTAATAATAGGAAAAAGCAGGAAGAGAACAAGGAAATGGTTTGATAGAGCATTTCAAGAAAAACTATACGATAGACAGATAAAGCGAATTATTATGCTTCAACAAGGAATAGCAGAGTATACAGAAAACTATGCAACTTCACGCAGAGAAACAAGAAAATTAATTAAAGAGAAAAAAAGGAAGTACGAACAACAGAAATATGAAGAAATAGAAAGGAATAGGCAACAATCAAATAGTCAAACATTTTACAAATCAGTGTCAAACGAAAAGAAAGACTTCAGACCTAAATGCGTGTCAGTACTCAGAAAAAGTGATGAATTAATAATAAATGAAAAAGAACTGCTCCAAATATAGCAAGCATATTTCAAGACTTTACTAAACATACATCAAGAGGAAGAACTTAGAGAAAATATATATTTTGGAGTGGACCTACCGGTAGAGTACCCCAACATAGATGAAACATTGCAAGCAATTAACAAATTGAAGAACGGAAAAGCTCCAGGCTCTGACAATATACTTTCCTTAAGTACGGAGGAGAAACTCTACGTAGACAAATACACAAACGAATAATACTTATGTGGCACGAAAGTGAACCCATCCATAAAAAAAAAATACAAAACCAAGTGCTCTAATTATAGAGGCATCTCCCTACTTAATACGGCCTATAAAATCTTATCGAACATCCTATTAAGTAGGCTGACACCGTTTGTAGAAAATTTCATGGGGGAATACCAAGCCAGCTTTAGAAAACAGATCGACCTTAGATCAGATCTTTACTCTAAGACAGCTGCTTGAAAAAGGATGGGAATTCAATAGAACTATCCATAATCTCTTTATAGATTTCCGGCAAGCGTACGACAGCATTAAAAGGGAACAGATGTGGAATGCAATGGCAGAACATTCAGTTCCAAAAAAACTTATCCAGCTTGTTAAGTTATGTGTGAAGAGCTGTAGGTAACATCGTAGGCTGGATAGGTAACAAACTCTCAGAATTTTTTGAAATCAGCAGTGGTCTGAAACAAGGAGATGCGCTATCACCTCTCCTTTTTAATATCATCCTGGAGAAAGTAGTAAGAGCAGTACAACTTAAAACAGAATTACTGACAGTAAATGGACCAAAATTACTACTAGCATACGCAGATGACATTGACGTTGTGGGAAACACAGTCACCAATGTGAATGAGACTTTTAATAAATTGGAGGTAGAGGCTAAGAAAACTGGTTTAAGGGTAAACGAAGAGAAAACCAAATACATGTGCGTCAACCCATAATAGACCCATATTACTTTGAAAGAGTGCAGAGTTTTAAATATCTTAGAGTAACAATCACTGCAGATAACGATATCGCGGAAAATATTCAAGTAAGAATTCAGTCAGCAAACATATGTATATACCGCCTCCACAATAGTATTAAATCTGAAAGCCTAAAAAGGACATCAAAGAATAGAATATATAAAACTGTGATTAGACCGGTGCTCATGTATGGGTGTGAGACGTGGACCCTGGCCAAAGTAACTGAAAGAAAACTTAGATGTTTTGAGAGGAAAATCCTCAGAAGAATCTTTGAGCCTTATCACGACATTAATAGTAACCAATACCGAATGAGAACAAATGCTGAGGTCAAGCAGATGTATAGAGCAAGCGATATAGTCCAAGAGAGTAAATCCCAATGTCAAATATGGGCTGGCCATGTCCATAGAGTCAACAAAATTAAATCTACTGTCAGATAAATAAATGTCACGTGACTGTAAATATAAGGTAGCCGTATATTATAAAATTAATTAAAAATAGCTGTAGATCAATGTCTGCAAAAGAAATGAATGAATTTATTATATAATATTTGCAAACAAACAAATTTATATACGAAGATGCGTAAATATAAAAGATGTATCTATACAAATATAAACACGAGGGAGAACTTATAAATAAAATGAAAATATACTCACAGTTTGTATATGGACTGATGCACTCGACAGAACTGCAGAGACTGAGTTTTCTTGAAAAATGTAGCTTCTTTTATAGTTTGCAGTATGCGAGTAACGTAGGGAAAATGTATTTTCTGAGCAAAGTAATTACAGTTCCATTTACCGTCACATTTCCCGGTTAATTCAATAAAATCGCGCGAATTTCCCTCGCGAACGGCTTGCTAGCAGTGATAATTAATTGAATTGTCTTCCAGTAACCACTTTATGTAGCATTCAATAAAAGTTTGTTTATTTTGCTATAATAGATTTTGCTTTTTTGATTTGATGTGACGATATTTATAATACAGGTTTAGTTTATATAGAACATAGATTTTTACACGTTAAGTTCTATATTATATTATGTTAATATTATCAGACATGTTACTACAGGTACTTTCAGAAATCTTGACTCTCCTAGGTATTGTCTAAAATATTTAAAATAATTTTTAAACTGTGGTGAATAAATAATTTGTTTATAACTGAAATATATAATATATCAACATGATTCTCTATGCCTTTAACCCCGTACAGATATTTGATAACACATCAACACTGTTTAAGTTAAATATCATATCATCTTACACTTACATAGGTGTTACCAGGGAGCTGTGCAACTTTCAATTGTTTTTCCTCTGTCATTTCTGTTTATTAATATCAAAAATGTTTATTTTTATCGTAACTGTGTCAATTATTGGTAATTTCAAGATGTTTTTGAATGCAGAAATTGTTGCTCTTATTCAGAACGGAAGAAGTCAAGTCTACGTATCTGATAGGTACGGAGTTTCACGCAGTACAGTGCAACGTGTCTTTACTCGTTGTTTATAGACAGGAGTTTACACCCGATGTCCTAGAACAAGTTTCCAAAAAAGAACTACTCATTGGGACAATCATTTTATAGTATCTTCAGAACCAAGAAATCGTCATTCAATTGCTATAGAGGTTGCAACCATTGGAAGACTATTAAGTGAGGCTAATCTTAATGCTCGAATACCAGCTACAGGACCTGAACTTTCCAGTGAACATATGCAGTCAGATTACATTTTGCTAGGGAGCATTGCGATTGGAATGCAGACAACTGGAGGAATGTTATGTTTACCGATAAGTCCAGATTTTGTCTACGTTCCCCAGATTGTAACAGAAGAGTCTGGAGAAAAGATCATCATCGACATACTAAGTGCACTTTTAGCCCTTGAGTAAGTTTTCATGGGGGTTTAGTTATTTTGTGGGCTGGTATATCTTCCGAGGTGCGTACAGAATTGTATGTTGTGTCTTGGACATCTCTGGCCGCTGATAGGTAAATAAATGAGATGCTAAAAAATTATGTTGTCCCAGATGCACCATTTATTGGAGTAAACTTTACACTAGATTGATTTGATAGTGATCGGCAGTTATATGTTGCTATATAAAGCGTTGTTGTTTTATTTAAATAACGGTTGTAAGGCGTACCTTACCACACTTGAGTTCGGGTTGGTAAGAGTTCGCTGATGTGTTCCGGTTTTAAGACGCCAAATCCCGCCTTTCATCCTCCTCCTTTTGCTATTGTAACCTACTCCTATAATGCGCCATATATTGGCCGGGGACTACGCGACTTATGTCTTCGTGGACGTACCTAGAAATTAGGATGTGTTGGCAGAGATGGCTGCCTTTTTAGATCAGCTGGGACCCATTCATCACTATCAGTTAGGCATTTATCGGAGATTTTAATGTTTTGCTATTACCAACAAAATAACAACTTCGATACTTATACCAAACAGCTTTTCAGGTCTGGAGGTCCATGGCTTCTATTTACTTTACTGTTTGTTTACTCATTTCTGTTTTTCGCCTTTTTCTCCCAGCCTGTAATTCTTAGTTTTCTTACAGCGGTTTTAACCTCTTCCAACCACTTCTTGTTTGGTTTTTCTCTTTTGAGCTTCCCGCCTGCTCCTACTGTTGATATTCTATTTGCATATATGTCTGTGGGCAACCTATAAATATGAATTCATGTCAAGAACCGCTATTCTATCTCTACCCGTCACGACGCCTTCTCATAATGAAAAAAAGAGTAATACGACACCAGAATAGAAGCTTCGCTTCAAAACTAATGGAAGAAAATACGTGGACGGAGCGGGAATAACGACAATAGTGAATATAAAGATGATAACACAGACAGAAAGAAAACACATTGAAAGGGCAACATAATGACAAACAAGGAGAAGACCATTTTAAAAATTGCAAAATGGAACGTACGAGACTTGAACGGAAAAGAAATAGAATTAGGGAATGAAATAGAAGACAAGAAGATTGAAGTAGTAGCTATAACAGAAACAAAAATAATAGAAAGAGGAACTACGACTTTGGGGAACTTACTAATATACGGTGGAGTAGAAAATAAAGAAAGTTCAGGCAGGTGTAGAATGCATGATAAAGAAAAATATCATAAGGAATTGGATATATTTCAATGGGTATATACTTAGAGTTGATATTGAGATGGGCACAAAGGCAGCAATTATAAACCTAATTATATGCTATGGACCTGACGAAGATGCAACAAAAACGAAAAAAATTAGTTCTGTGATAAACTTTAAGAAGTAATAGATGATAGCACAGCTAAAATAGTAATCACAGATCTGAACGTTAAAGTTGGACAAGAAGTAGATATAATGATGATGAATACACATTTAAAATACAAAAAAAATTAAATCACAATACAAGTCATATCAAGAAACGAACAATCAATTATTGCTCATGAACAATGATTAGTGCAAAAAACAGATAGGAGCTGAATACTAGACGTAAGGATGGGAAGAAGCTCTGAAATAGACAGTGATCACTACTCACAGGAAACAACATATCAGCAAATGAATAGAAACAAAAAGCTTAGAAGACGAGAATAAGAAATACAAGAAAACAATTCAAATACATAAACTAAGGGAAGAAATAACGAAAATGAGATATAAAGAGGGGTCAGAGAAGGAAATGGACAAAGAAAGGGAAATGATATAAATAGTAGAAGAAAGATGAAAAGAAATTAGAAATAGGTACTTAAGTTTAGGAAATATTTAGGGTTCAGTATTCCTGAATCGAATTTAAAAATAAGATTAAAAGGTTTGTACACGCTATCCCGTTTCTGTCGCACACCTGTATTTTCAGATGAAGCAGAAAGGCTTGCTCAATTATTCTATAGCTTAACAACTTTGACGATTCCTACTGAACTTTGACGATTGGTATTTAGGCATGCTGAAGAAAATAATATCTCAAATAATTTTAATACAGACAAAATGTTAGCCGGTAGAGATTGGCTTTATGGGTTTATAAAAAGGAATCTAGATGTAACATTAAGACAACCAGAAGAAACAAGTTTGAACAGCATTGCTACATTCAATAAAGAGTCAACAACACAAGAATTTTTAATATAGACGAATCTGATATTACAACAGTCAAAAAAAAAATGTCTGTCAGAAGGTTTATGGACCTAAAGGAGCTAAAAAGGTAGAATCTGCTATATCTGCCGAACGTGGAAGAGCTATCAAAGTCGTTTTCTGCATGAGTGTTACAGGAAATTATATTCCCCCATGTTGATCCATTTTCGAAAAAGAATGTTTCTTACCCTTCTTGGAGCTCTTGGAAAATGGACCTCTTGATCCCATCCCTTTTTCTGGATAACCCCACCAGCCATATTTCTATTGACGCATATAATTTTTGCAAAGAACAAAACATTTATTAGGTGTCACTTCCACCATACAACTTTCAGTCTTTGGACCTGACTTTCTTTAGTCTTTAAAAAAATGCACTTTATAGAGAATAAAGCATTTATAAAAGTTGCCACTATGGAGAAGGCAGTGTCAGGTTTTCGTGCATCTGGAATGTGTTCGTTAGATCCCGATAAATTGAATGAAGACGATTTTGCTCCTGCCAATTCGGCAAAGAAAATTGTAGTAAAAGCCGCTTCTGTTCCAGAGGCTCCTAAAATGTCTAAACAAAATGCGTCTACTGACCGGTCAATGTTCGATATTACAAATGTTCAGCCTTTACATTTGAGCAAAATTCTTGAGCTTTTTAAGAAAAACCAGAAATTACAAGAAAATCTCGTAATAAGCAACGGTCAGAAATTCTTACAAGCACACCAATGAAGAGAAAATTGGAAGAAGTCCAGAAAAAAAAACGATTAAGGGAGGAGAATCTCAAGAGAAAAGAGGAACAGAAAGCAGCAAAATAGGCAACTGTTCGAAGATGTTTTGATAAAGAATCGGCAGATATCTCGCTAGACAGAAAAATCTTAAAGGCAAACAAAAAAAGAAGAGAGTGCAGAAAGAGCTAACAACTGAGTCGTCTGATGTTACAGACTGTGATTTGTCAGATATTATCGATTAAGATATCGACTAAGAGCCAATTAGGCAGAAGACGAATTAGGTGATGTTGAATTAAGCTTTATTCCACCATCAATAGAAAAACCAGCTATGCCTAACGAGGCATGTTGTATTTTTGGGGAAAGTGGAAAAAACAAAGAATTATAGTAAAAATGTGTATTATGTCCCTCGTGGAATCACGCAGAATGGACAGATGTAAATACTCCAGAAAATTATAAATACGATTTTTGTTTACTTTAAAAATATTACATTTAAGTAGGTATACCATACAATTAACATTTCGTCACAATATTATACTTTTGACATACCTAAGCATGGACGTATAAACACAGTTTATACTATGTTTATACGTCCATGTACCTAAGCGATTTTACTACATTGATTTTAAATTAGATAATGATTTTTTCTGATTAATCTTAATTAAAGTCTTAAGAAATTCTTAATTTAGTGCGCACCATTTCCCAATCCATGCGTATGATTACCCTCATGGATCGTGCGCAAAGGCACTTTTTTTCTTTTTTTAATATTATGCTTTTGCACTTTGTACTTCTTTAAAACTCATTTAAAATATTCGTTATAGAATAATTAGAGCTTACCGTAACGTACTGGCCGTTATGATAAATTTAATGAATTTACAATAAAAGCAATTTCTACTAGTGCGCATCATTCACCCCATTTGTTCATTCGTTGTTCATCTTTATGTATCCATTTTTATTATTTAACCTTAACCTTAATCAAGCTTTTTAATGTCCTTGTCCAATTTATGTATTTTTTGTAGAAAGAGTAAGTTAATCAAAATTTTGTCGGATTTTGTAAACGTCAAAACTAATGTAAAATGTAATTCTCATTAGAATTAATTGTAGTTTAATCACATATCAAATAATATTTAGTACTTAGTTGATATTATTTCCTTTTGTTTTATTAGGTGGATGACTGTAGCGACAGACAGAGAAGAATGGAAAAGGATTGGGGAGGCCTATGTCCAAAGATGGACAGAAGAAGGCTAATTAGATAAATAGTTGATATTAGTGTATTAAGAAGGTTATCCATCTATAATTGTCACATCTTTGTCAAGCTAATCACCTTTTTGTGTAATAGCCACAGCGAACCGATATTCAATTATTCAGACATTTGCTCTTCTACTTATGCTTTTCCTATACAGTTGTTTATTTGATTTTGAAGTATTTTTTATATTATCTTATTAAGTACTTATTCTCCTCTACATTTAATTAATTTAATTGCATATCTAGAGCATTATCCTGAGTAGTGCACAGCAGATCCTTGAAATATGAAATGTTTCATCAATATCTGGAATTATTTTCGCATACTACATTTTTCTATGAAAGTGTCTTGTCTTGATCTACTTTTTCAGAGCTTCCAGTTCTTCAAGCATTTTAGTTAAAAACTGTGTTTTATTTACTCTTCTGAACATGGTTATCATCTCTTCTACCTATAGGTAATTCCTTTAAAATTACTTTTTGAGTTAGATGAAATCATATACATATCTGTAGGGGAAGGTGGGGGAATGGTGCGCACCTAAGCGAGAATCGTTGTGGTGGTCAACTCTTAAACATAAAAAATAAAATAAAAACGTTATCTGATACCCTAATTATTCTACTTTCAGTATGCACTATAATAGATATTGAATTTCTTAACATAATCATATATAATTAGAAAAAGTAAAAAATTGCATTTGCGCACCGTTCCCCACCCCATGGGGTAACTGTGCGCACAGGGTGGGGAACAGTGCGCAGTAGTTTGGAATATACAAGTACCTAATAATACAGTGGTATAAAAACAAATTCACATGCAAGAACAAATATTTATTGTACGAGTGATTATATACCTATAATGTTAAGTAGGTATCTGTTTAACCTTGACAAAAGTCGCAAATGTATTGTTCGGGGGCATCTTTACCGGTACATGCCGCGTGGTTCCATAAGCCACATGCAACACACCGGTACCATAGTTCGCTTTTTCCATGTTCTCCACATATGCCACATAATTCAGTCCGCACGTCAGGTTCTGCATCAAATGGAACATAGTTGGGGTTGATATCGTCTACTTCATCATCGTCACAAATGTCACTATCGTCTATGTCAGATACCTCTGATGATTCAGGCGTTGCTGGTTTCTTATTTCTCCCTCTTTTAATTTCCGGAGACTGACATATGCGTTTTTTTACTTTTTTTGCAACATTCTCTTTTGCCGTTATTTTTCTTGTAGTGGTTCCGTAGAAGGAGTGAGGTGGGATCGAGAAATAAGCATTCTCGATTTCATCTTCCTCGTCACGTTCTTGTGCATCAAGTTCAGGTGTTGGAGCCCTCTTCATTTTCTTATTATCTTTCTTAATATTGTTCTTTCCTAATGTTTTGACACTTTTTAATTTCATGTTTTTTTTCACGTCTTTTTCCCTTTTCTTTGCTTGAGCTTGTTCTAATCGTTCTTTTAGGGGTGTGCTAGTCAATATTTCAGAGTGTTGTTTCGAACGAGACACTGTTTTTACTCTTCCTTTTTCTTTTCTCCTTGGAATAGGTGCAAATTGGAAGAATGAATTATTTAATGTAGATGTCGATGGTAGATGGTTGTGTCCAGACTTAGATGTAGATGGTAGATGATCTTGTTCAGCGGTAGATGTACATGGTAGATGACCTTGAATAGGTAGATCCTGCTGCTGTTGTTTTGGCATATGAGCTGTCTGTCTATCTTCACCGTCTGAATTTTCACTAGGTTCGGGTGTTGCCGGATTAGGAATTTTTTGTAGATTTGGCTGAGATGCAAGTGTTAATAAATTAGCGCTACGTTCGGGAGAACCTTCTACTACAAACTGTCTCATTTCGTTGGCCGGAGCGAAATCATCTTCGTTGAATTTGTTAGGGTCAAATGGCCTTATTCCAGCAGAACGAAATCCCGAAACTGCTTTCTCCATCGATGCGACTTTTACGAACGCTTTATTTAACAGCTCAGCTACGTCATATTCAGTGATCTTTTCATGGCCTGTTGTAGTTAAATAAATATCATACTCCCTGTATAGCGCATTTTTTAAAGGACCAAAGAAGGATAGGTCAAGGGGTTGAAGGTGATGGGAAGTATGTGGCGGAAGGGACACCATATGAATATGATTTGACTTACAGAAATCGTATGCCTCTATGGATATATGGCTTGAATGGTTGTCAAGGATAAGGAGAATCGGGTCATTTAAAGTGGGATTTGCCTGTTTTTCGAAGTGCATTAACCAATCAAGAAAAAGTTCAGAATTCATCCATCCATTTTTTGAACATTTATAGTTAGCACCAGTTGGCCCATTTTTCTGCAGCGCAGGAGCCATTCTCTTTCTGGGATATATCAGCATGGGCGCGATATAATTTCCTGTGGCACTCATGCAAAATACGGCTGTAATGGTCCTCCCTCTTTCACCTGAAATAGCAGCTCCTACTTTTTTTACACCCTTACGTCCATAAACCTTCGGGCACTTCTTCTGTACAGTGGTTACACCCGTCTCGTCCATATTATATATCCTGTTTGCTTCAAATTTAAATTTTTGTAAAACTTTCTCGAGATTTGAATAAAAAAGTTTTAACTCGTCCGCATTAAATGCAGCAATTCGATTAAGACTAGTCCCCTCAGGCTGTCTCAATGATATTTCAGGATTTCGCTTGAGAAACCCATACAACCAATCTTTGCCTGCTAACTGAGTTTGTTTATTGAAATTATTTGGAATATTTTTCTGTTGAGCATAATTAAACGCTAACTGCCTCAGTTGTCGGGGCGTTACGCCGTAAAACAATTTTGCGAGTGTCAGAATATGGTGGGTTAATTCAGCTTCCACTTCTGCTGTAAAAATCGCCTTTCTACCGAGATGGGGGATTTTTAGTTGATTTAGAGAAAGCTTTTTTCTGAGTGTTGATTCAGGAATACCAAAAGACCTCCCAACTTCTCGTATTTTCCTCCCATCGTTTCTAATTGCATTCAGTGCAGTCTCCAGCAATTCATCACTATATTGATGGATTTCAGTCTTTCGAACGTAATTTCGTGGCATCTGAAAATAAAAGACGGATTTTAGTACCCAAAAACGATAACAATATTGCTTCATATTTAATTGATTAGTGGGTAACCGTGCGCATTTTCGCGCACGGTTACCCCACTATGGTTTAAAAACGTAATTACATCATCCTACAAAAATTACTTATCTAAATGCAACCAAATGGTGTGCATATATGCAGCAGATGATATTCTTTAAGAATATAATTATTTCAAAACAAGTAGTTAAGATTTACGGACTCACCGTCTTAATTTGTGCAAGTGGAAAATAGTAACAAAAACCTCAAATGCACACTTTCGCCTTTCACTAAGTACACAACTCAACTGCAGTGGCAGTTAATGGCTTCAGAGACTCTGTGCATGTTCCCGCTTAAGCCTGTTCGGGAGGGGACTCTCAGTATGCCGCGTAATTTGAATTTTAATGGTGCGCACCGTTCCCCACCGCGCACGGTTCCCCCACTTTCCCCTAATTGTTTTAAAATATTTATGTGAATCCGCCTCTGAATTATCGGTTAAAAGCGTCTTAAACGGAAGCACAGAACATGCACTAAATTCCAAATATGACAAACGTTTATAAAGGTCAGTTTACATTTACGAGTACTCGGATCCGAGTAGCTCGGATTTGAGTTACGAGTGGAACTGCGATTAAATCCGAGCGATCAGAGTAGTTTCAAAGAGAATTTTAAAATGGCGCCATCAAGAAAGAAACGAGCTGCTGTTGCATTAGTGTTATTAAACATTTTAAGGGAGAAAAATAACGACAAAAAATTAAGACAAAGAAAAGCATTTGGGTGAAACAACATTTACAAGAGGTTTGTTAAAGTTAATGATTACCTAATTTAATTTAATTTAAAGCATTATTTCCTTTGATAATGTCCCGATACTCCTTTAGTTTCACATTCCATAAACATTCAAAAGATCGATAAATTGATCCATTTAATCTGCAGAAAATCTTAGTTCCGTCATTTTTAATTTGGAATTTCCACCACTTTGACGCTCACTCGTACAGGAACTCGTACTGCTACTCGGTTTGCGTTCAACTTCAATCCGATCTCGGCTGAGTGACAAGAGGCTCCGAGTAGACGTTTATACTTCCGGGTTGCACTCCGAGTAGAGTAACTCGGATCCGAGTACTCGTAAATGTAAAGCGGACTTAAATATGCACTAGCGTCACAGAATAATAAACAATCAGAATGCCCACTCTCCATGGAAAATTAACTAAGCGTTCCGACGCGTTTAGAGCGTTCCGCCATGGTTTAGAGCAGGAGTGCTCAAACGGTCGATCGCGAGTGCTTTTTGGGTAGATCTCGAGAAGAAAAAAAATTTTAATAAGTAGGTAGGTAACTAAACTACTGTCAGCAGAGTTAAACGTTTTTATTAATACTGAACTATACAAATACCATCGAGTAAAAAGACAAAAGAGGGAATCTAATCCTTATGAAAAGGAGACCAAAAAAGTGGCCTCTGATGGCGGACATATCCGGAAATGCGAATGCGCCAAATTTAAATTCTCCGACACTTTATTAACAGTAGCTATATAATATTTTTCAGAATGTGTATTAGACGAGAAAGTTTTAATTAATTATTAACGATAATAGTCTAAAATGCGACACAGTTGTTAAAAAACTTCAATAATAATAAGATTTCATGTGACATTTGGGACAAACAATAACATAACCCAACTAAATTTGATGTCAAACAAGGAGAGAGACTCTCTTTCCTTGTTTAATGTGGCATCTAAAGATCGCACTTCCTGTCTAACAATATTTTTGCCCCCACTACCTTTACATTCCCTCTTTTGTCTTTTTCTCGATGACAAATACATAGAATGCTTGACTAAGCATCATTGCAATTCAAAGTGGGGACAACAAAATACTGTCCACACAGCATATTTTATATTTACATATATTAACTAATTATTTTATTAATTCAATATTTATATAATTATTAATCAAATTTGGGATGATATTCTATCAACTACAAAAATGTATTACGTAATAAAATAACACTGCTTGCGGCAAAAGGTGGCTTTATCAAAGAAACGCGCGGCACTTGTCAAAGAAGAGCTGTGTTTCTAGACGAGAGACAGTACAGTCTAGTTTCGGGCGGCGCGTTTGACGGCAACATTCGAGACTTTCGTTCACGCTGATATAAATGTTGCGCCTGCAGGAATTGGAGTTATTCTGAATTGTAACTTGATAGTGATCCTACGTCGATACTAAGTTTATTATTAAATAGTGGAAAATGAGTGCAGTGAAGAAATCTAAAACGTATCATTTTAATAAGGATTGGGAGGAAGAATTTTTCTTTTCTATGGTGAAGGATAAGTGCATTTGTGTTATTTGTCGTGCGTCAGTTGCAATACCTAAGCGTGGTAACTTAGAGAGGCATCATAAAACGGTTCATAAAAAATATGAAAAGGATTTTCCGCCACAGAGTGAATTAAGAAAACGAAAAGTAAGTGATTTGATATCTTGTTTGAAAAAAGAACAAACAAAGAACAAAGAAAAAAACCAGCCAAACAATCAAAAGCTGCTACGATCGCGTCATTTAAAATATCTCATATTTTGGCGAAACACAAGAAACCATTTGAAGATGGATCGGTGGTGAAGGAAGCATTTATTGAAGCGGGTGAGACTTTATTTGGAGATTTTAAAAATAAAACAGAAATCATGTCTGCTATTAGAGAACTTCAGTTATCTCGTCCGACTGTCACAAGGCGTATTGAAGTCATGAGTCAAGACATCGCAGATAAACTAAAACATGATATCATGGTATGTACATACTTTTCTTTACAGTTCGACGAATCCATCGATATGACAGACACTGTCCAGCTGTGTATTTTTATTCGGATGGTATTCAATGACATGTTGGCTAAGGAAGAATTTTTGACAATCATTCCTCTGAAGGGGAAGACCCGTGGCGAAGATATATCAGGGGTATAGTATCAAAAATGGCTATGTCCATAATTTTTAGAAATTGACATTTTGATGGCAACATTTTCATTTTGAGACAGCCTATTACCTAAAGAAATAGTTTGGGATTAAATTTAGCTTAGTCCAGAGATATTTTGATTAAAAAAAATTGGTTAGAAACAAACTTGGTTACGTCCACATAAACTCAGTATCAAACATAGCTACGCGCACGCCAGCCAATAGGAGCTCTTCATTCGAACCAAATCTGTAATGGCCGCAATATAATTTACGTGTTGTTACGGTGTCAGTTTTTCGCATTTTAAATAAGAATTTCTGTGATTTCAAGTGAAATCTATAGTTTTTTGTCAAGATGGATGTTTTTCCTATGCCCGTTAATCAAAACCAGGCACGAAAACGGATTGCACAGCCACAAAACTGGAAGGCTAACAAGGCGAAAAAAGAGAGGTAAGTTCGTTCTTTTGCCAGGCCCGTACCGCAGGTCAGATTTAGGTATAGTCGAACCCCTATATTGAAATAGCCATCGTGCCAAGCAAAAGTATTCCTATAATCGGGATTTTCTAACAACCGACCATTGGTGGCTAGTAGAATCGTTTCGGGACCTCAAATTTCTATTCCTTAAACCAGGATATTCCTAAATAACCAGTAATCTTCTTCTAATAAGCGGGTTCGACTGTATAATCTAGTGATGGGTATAATTTCTAAAGCCACGTATCCATTTCGCGAGGCTACCACGCGCGTCATGTTCGTTGTCGTTACCGCCGAAAGTGGACACCACACTGTTACGCGAGGCAAAGCCATAAAGCGTTTGCAAAACTGTTATAATTATTGAACGTGAGCTAGGCCGCGCGCGACAGCCTCGTGAAATGGATACGGGGCTTTAGAATGGAGAATTTTTCGAGTAATACCGAGAACCCTATTCGCTTTTAATGCTGATTAAAAATAAATACTGTTTTATATTCATCAATGATTCCTGATTTGTTCCTGAAGTACCGAGAACCAAGAACCTTATTCGCTTTTAAAGTTGATTAAAAAATAAATACTGTTTTAAATTCATCAATAATTCCTGATTTGTTTAATGTTTACATTCGTTAATGGCTCTCACACTCACTGAAATGTGTTTACAGAAATGTGATATTATCTGAATTTGATAATCTTCAGAATAAGCACATTTTCTTTGTTGAATGAGGAGTCCTATTAAAAAAATTAGTATCAGTTGTGCAGTTGTATTGCGTTTTTTTTGTATCCCAAAAAATATTCATTACGTTAGTTTATTATATTCTTTGACCTCGAAAAAGATTTGTTTATAAAACTAACTTATCCGCTTATTATTGTTCTAAAGCTATTTCTATATATCCGCTTATATTGGTAATAATCGGCAAATAGCTGCCAGGAGTACCAGGACACCGAGACCGAATACCTTAATAATATTATAGCGACGGTTTCCCCAGTCAGTATTCTAATACTTTGTTTGATTTACTGAAGTGTTTAAGATATCTTGAGAACTTTCAAGAATCGAATACTCGTCGATTCTTGGTATTTGAGAACCCCATCACTAGAATAATATATGACTAATATCGTTGGATGTTTGGATGAGCTCTTTTAGTTTGCGACTAATGCTACCATGGGGCTAAAAACAATTTTGTATCTTTTATATTTTTTGTTTTAGGTATTCTGCAAAGAGTTTGCCAACAGTACCACGTTGCGTTGTGAACATAAAACCAAAGTCTTTGAGTGCATTAAAGTGACGGGTAAAATATTACGACAATTTCATACGGCATTTTATAAAAATCCTGTCAAATCGGATCAAGATGCAATCATATTGAAATGCTGTCAAGCAGTACCGATTAAGAGAACACGACCAAGGACCTTAAGATTGGATCCTGCGACTGGAGATCAGACTTCCCTAAAAGCAACCAAACAGTGCACCATAAAATACCATATTAAAGTCGATAAACAATCTATTAGTGTTTGTCAGAAGATGTTTTTAGCAGCGCTGTGCTTGAAAAAAGGACGTGTCTCAAATTTGGTTCAAAAGTCTTTCGTCAGTGGAGAGTTTCCAGGAGAAAAAAGAGGAGGAGACCGTAAAGCCAACCTATTCAAGGATAAAAAGGCATCAGTACGTGCATTTATTCACAAACTTCAGTGTTCAGAACCACATTATTGTCGAAGCCAAAGTTCAATCCAGGAAAGGAAATATTTGCCAAGTGATCTAAATATCCGAAAACTGTACAAACTGTACAAAAATGAATGTCCAGCACCGGCAAAAGAATCTTACTTCAGACATATTTTCAACACCAAATACAATTTAGGATTTGGCAGTCCGAATACAGATATATGCTCAACATGTCTGCAGCTACTAGAAAAAATAAAAACAGAGAAAGATGAAAGGAAAAGGAAGGAAATTTTTTTTTAGTTTTATCTTTTAACTATAGTTGTGTTGCTTTATACTGTTAGCCTGTAAGAAATATACATACCTAAACAAATAAATAAAAAAACATAATTTTTGTACATAAATAGTTGACCAGCTGAAGAGTGACACGTGATGCTAGTGGTACATAATACAAGGCGCGAGGAAACCTCATAAAAATAATGTTCATGATACGCAGTATTTTGACACATTGTACTGAGTCCGGCCGGTGAGATTAGGTTGGAATCAAACTTGGTCAAGTCCTGTGAAGTTGGTATCAAACATGGCTATGTGCATCGCTTGGGATCAAAACAGGTTACGTCCAATAGTTTCTATCAATTCAGCGTATTTCCTGCTCTTGTAGTATGCTGAATGTAATATAAATATAAAGAGTGACTTTTCTTTCATTGTTTTAACAGTAATTCTCAAATTTTAGTTGCTGCCATCAAAAGTGAGAGTGTTTTTTTACTTCCTGTCAAATATATAAATTAATGTGCATTACAACCGAGGGAGCACCAGCAATGACTGGAAACAAAAACGGTTTTGTGGCTTTGTGTCGAGCTAATGAAGAATTCCCTTAATTTTTTTCATTCCATTGCATTATACATCAACAAGTTTTGTGTTCAAAAGTTTTAAAACACGGAGGAAATTATGGGCATTGCAACAAAAATTGTGAATTCCATCCGTGCACGTAGCTTGCAACGTCGGCTCTTTCAGTTGCAGTTGGAAGATAGGGAGTCAGCTGAACACACTGATTTAGTTCTTCACACGGACGTCAGGTGGTTGAGTCGCGGAAAATTCCTAGAAAGGTTTCAAGAATTATTGCCCGAAATAACAGCTTTTCTAGACGAAAGAGGTGATGACACTCAGATTTTGAAAAACGAAAAATGGCTAAATGATTTGGCATTTTTGACTGACATTACAATGCACTTAAACACCGTTAACTTGGAGCTTCAAGGTAAAGGAAAAACTATTATTGAGATGATTAGCGCAGTAAACGCATTCAAAAGTAAATTGCAACTTATGATAGATCAACTGAAAAGAAAGGATCTGAAACATTTTCCGTCTTTGAAAGCAAGGATTCCTCAGTTGAATTATGATACGTATGAGGCTGAATTATCAAATATTTTGGGACAATTCGAAATGCGTTTTTATGATTGCAGTAAATTGGAAAATATAGCATCATTTATGAGTTATCCTTTTTCATGTAAAAACACTGAGGAATTAGCTACTGAAATAGCAAGTCAGTTTAATATGAACTCATGTTCTGTTGAAAATGAGTTGGTGCAGATTATATCAGATATACATCTCAAAGCTACAGTATCTGATACAAATTTCTGGCGTTTTATATCTGAAGATAAATATCCGAATGTAAGGCAAATCGCCCTTCAACTGACGGCATTTTTTGGGTCAACTTACTTGTGCGAGTCTGCATTTTCTGAAATGAAGATAATTAAGTCAAAATATCGCAATCGACTAACTGACGATCATATGACATCATGCTTGCGATTAGCACTCAGTGGTTACGTACCATCTTATGAAAAGTATGCTGAGGACATGCAGTGCCACGCTCCAATATCCAAAGCCACTCCTTAGTTAAGTTTAACACCATATGTAACTCTTTTGTTTTGTAACAACAAATAAACTCGCAATTTTGAATAACTATAAGTTTTCGTTGATATTGTAGAGAAGAACCTAACTAAACCTAACCCAAACCTTGACTAAAAATAATGTACCTATATTGTGCAGAAAGCTAATATCTATATATGCTACGGTACGCCCTACCTAGGTAGGTAGGGTGTATCGTGTATGTACGACAACCCTGCATCACACACACTTGCAGTCTCTCAGAGTCGATCGTAAGTAGTCTAAAAATGTTGAGGTAGATCGCCAGCAGTTCAAGTTTGAGCACCCCTGGTTTAGAGGGAACCAGTGTTGTTTATGTGGTGTGCATAGAAAACTTAACCCGGTTTAATTAATTTACGGCAATCATAGACATACTATACAATTATGTTAGCATTGTTAAATATAATAACATAAATATAATATAATTAAACATAAATTACAGGTCAAAGGTTTATATACAGCAAACGATGCACCATATACCTATATAACTAATTCTTTTTCTCTTTCTGCTCTCTCTGTCTCTTACCTATAGCATTACATATGTAATGATTGTGCAGATTGACTCCCAGATAAATTTGTAACGACGAATACATGACGTATAGAAGTATAACTTCTACGGGCAGTCCCACTGGACTGTCACACCCGTTTTTTTTTATTCATATGTTTTCTTCTATTAGAGTTCAAAAAATACCTTTATCTTCAATAGTGTTCAATAAGAAGAGGAGTAAAAGGAATACATAAAAAAACTCAAATTTGTGCGCAATACAATTAAAATATAATAGTAAAATACACCTTTTAAAACTGTTTATACAGATAATGAAATCCCTTAGAAAACATATAGCCTTTACAAAAAAATTACAATAGCAATTAGTCCATATACTGTATCGTCGATACATAATATATTGTATCGTCTCAGTAAATTTTTCTCTGCATTTTATTAAAATGATTGATTCTCTATCGAAAAACTCCTTTCGTGGTTCTGCTTATAAAAACAGTCTTGTCGATCAAAAACAAACGTCCTGACTCACGTTTCTATCTCCTTTTGAGATTGCCCTTATCTGCTTAACTACGAATCTCTCCGGGAATAATCATGTATTGGTACTTACAAATTTTGCACCCTTTTCATCCGGCAAATCAGCTTTCAGAACTTACTGACACCACTACTTTCACAAATTTTATACTTTTACTAATTTTTCAAACACCTTTACACCTTTTTTTCTTTCAAAATCCTTCTCGGCTCTCAATCCCTTCCATAATTTTCTGTTGACCAATCAAACATCCTCGACTCAATTCTCCAAAAACGCCAATACTTTTCCATTCCCAAAATTTTGGACAAACATATCAGACAAAGACTTTCTACTTTCTAATTATATATTTATCTAATTATACCTTTCTAATTATGGCTTGTTTCGTGGTACCCGAAGTTAATCCTTGAAAAAATGCAGGTAGATGTTTGGTGGTGATATTTCAATAAACATTTTATTTACTTAAAATTAATCTTAAATAAAAACCTAATTTGAAAAGTCCGAAATTTACCGTAAATCTAAAATTGAAAAGTCTCTGTTGTTCACAAACAATATAACTTAACCCTTCAAGCGGGCTAAACGACTTAAGTCGTCGGCTGGAAGTGTATACCATAGTGGGCTGACCGCAAGCAATTTGATTGAACCCAGCCTATGAGAAATGTTCACCCAGGTAGTACGATCGGGTGTAACAATTCATTGGAGCAAGGTGTTTAAAAACAGGAATCACCCCACCGTGCTCCAATGCTCTAGACCATCCCTTTCCCCCCTATAGCAATCTGATTCGCTATAGAGGCACAACAATCAGCCAAGTGCTCTTCATGTGGAGGTCCTGGGTAATTGAACCCCAACATGGTTTCCTAACCGTATGTGAAAACTCAGGACAGCGCATCTCCGCTTTATTCCTGTTTATCTTAATGTAGCTTATCCGCGAACTAAAATTCCTTACTTGGGCCTCAAATCTCCGCTCTGAGTCCCGGCTGTGGGCTGACCGACATATTCCGTTTTTGTTTTATAGCGCCTATATTACGCAACTTATAAAGTTAGGAATTTCACTAATAGATAGCTCTGACTACCCTGAACCTATAACTATACTTAGATTTATTTTATTTAAAACGGTTCCAAAGATATGGAGTAGTTTTCTGTAAAGCGACTGAACCCAGGTGCGCGCGGGGAATCTGCAATAGGGTATTAGAATTTGTTGTTTCCCAGTGAGGTAATACAGAGATAGCAGTGAATTATTTGATTACTTTATTTTACAAAAGTACTAAAAACTAAACATGTGCTCCATTCTAGAAAAATATATATTTACAATTGACATATGACAACCGGAATCACTTAAGACATTGTGAGCCAGTGTTGCCAAGTACAAAATTCCAATATAGGGTACGCGCTAAGAGTAGATTTCTGCTATGTAAAATTGGATTATATCTTGATCTAGGAATATAATTTACTTTAAAATTTAAAGATGCCACTATATGTACTAAATGTCGGTTTTATAAAAGATTTGTTCGTTTTTGAAACGTGCCTTATCTTTATATATTCAAGTGCATATCAATTTCTTTCTGAGGATTTCCAGACCTTTTTTAATTTTATGTTCAGATATTCAGTTTCATCCTATGGTTACTGAAATAAATACGTGTTTCTTACTGTTTTTCAAAAGTGATTATATTATTTTTCTAAAAGTCCGCAAATTCAATTAGTGATATAAATTTATTTATGTAGGTAATTATAAAAATTTTTTTACAAGTGTTCTATTTTCGATAAATTGGACTTTATAATCATAAAAATGAAGCGATCATTTCGTTTT
This sequence comes from Diabrotica balteata, assembly GCA_918026665.1. Lineage (NCBI taxonomy): Eukaryota > Metazoa > Arthropoda > Insecta > Coleoptera > Chrysomelidae > Diabrotica > Diabrotica balteata. Next base: position 27,501,202 of record OU898280.1, on the reverse strand, counting down.
GATGATGAAAGGGACATAGAACTGTTACAGCAAATGGCTGAAGCTAGCGATGTAGAAGAAGACGCGGACTATGTTTTTTCTGACTCAGAAGATGATGATGAATTGGAAGACCCTGCACATTTAGTCCCAAGCACTAGTAGAGAAGGGTTGATTGAAGAGCTACATCGATGTAGAAGGGCTACAGTTACTAGCTCAGAAAATGAATCATCTGAAGATAAGCAAGAGTTGATCCCCCTATCACGCAAAATGATACATGGACTGAGACTGGAAATGAAAGGGAAAGGTTCCTATTTAATGAAAATGTGGGGGTACACCACGATCTTATGTCAGCACCCTTAGAATTTTATGAGTATTTTATTGATGAAGAATTTGCAGAAATTATTGCAACAGAAACTAATAAGTATGCACAAAATAACATTCGGAAAAAAACTGACCAAGGACAAATGAAAAGAAGGGCTAGAGACAGAGACTGGATTCCTACTAACGCTTCTGAAATAAAATTGTTGTTAGGAATTTAATTTCTTCAGGGTATTATCCAAAAGCCCAAAAGCAGTATGTTTTTTTCAAGGAAGAAACTTATAGAAACACCCATATTTTATCAAATGATGACAGAAAAACGATTTTTTTTTGTTACTTAAATTTCTCCATTTTAGCGACAATGAAGCATTTGATCCTTCAACAAATATTCACCCCAGATTATATAAAATAAAGCCAGTAATGGATTATTTGATAAAAAAATTTTCAACAGCTTGTGATCTTGAACAGGATGTCTCTGTATATGAAAGCCTGCTTCTTTGGAAGGGTCGATTGAGTTGGAAAATATATATCCCCAAGAAAAGAGCTCGGTTTGGTATGGAGTCATACAGGCTTTGCGAGGCAAATTCGGGCTATGTCTATAAAATACTTATGTATACCGGAAATGATACTGACCTGCTCTCAGAAATTCACGGACGTGATATATCACGTTTGACGAAACCCACAAAAATTGTGTTGTCTTTGGCCAATGATTTACTAGGAAAAGGTCACAGGATCGTTACTGACAATTATTATTCCTCACCAGAGTTATTTGACATTTTGTGTGATTTCAACACCGATGCCCTAGGAACTGTACGCATAAATAGAAAAAATCTTCCAGTACAAGTTACAAAAAAGAAGCTCAACAAAGGTGAAACTGTTGCTGCATATAGAAAAAAACTTCTGTGTCTTAAATGGAGCGATAAGAAAGATATAACCATGCTAAGTACAACCCATGACGCTAATATGATACAGGTACAAAATAAAAGAGGGCAATTATTGCAAAAACCAGAGGTCATAGTAGACTACAATAAAGGAATGGGGGGAGTCGATCTATCAGATCAATATTTAGTGACATATAGCATGGCAAGAAAAAGGTTAAAAAAATACTATCAAAAAATATTCAGGCATTTAGTAGATGTAGCAATGTTCAATGCCTTTGTTCTATACAAAAAACGAGGTGGGGAATTGTCACATTTGAATTTTAGACTCGATGTTATAAATAGAGTTTTTGAAAAATATGGTTCATCGACAGTCATTTCCACCAGCAGAAGGTTAAATCCTGACACGCCCGCTCGACTTACTGGACGACATTTTCCATAATTCACTCCTCCTAGTGGAACAAGACAACATGGTTCTAGAAGATGTGTAGTGTGTAACTCCCACAAAATTAGAAAGGAAACAAATGTGATGTGTCCTTCTTGTGAAGCTCCACTTTGTGCTGTCCCGTGCTTTGGCAAATACCATACATTATTAAATTATTAGACATTAAATTTATAAACTATGTACATTTCGCGAGTGTGTTCCTGTTCAAAAACATTTTAAATTTCCATGTCCATCAGGATTCGTCTACATTTATTGCGATTTATATTTTAGGTGAATCTTTTCAACATTTATTCAATGTACAAATTAATTAGCGATTTTAAATTCTGTTAGGAACGCCACTAGTTCTAATTTTTTTTACTATTAAATTAGTAAATCCTTTGTCACATTTTAACAAATGTAACAATTATATTAAGAAATATATTTTATTCTTTTTATTACCCTACACGAAAACATATTAAACGCCTATGAACAATGAAAATTTATATAGCTAAATATTGAAGAAACTTGCATAATGTTGTCGTATGTACCTTTCCCAATGATCAATTACAAGAATTTAACCGATATACAGAAAAAAATTTCTCCCCACCGCACGATACATTTCTGTAAATATTTCTGCCCACTTAAGAGGTTAACAACACAACAAAATCAAACCGTAATCTAAATATGATATAACTATAACATGATCTTACAAAAAATTTTGTGTCTTCTTTTTCTCTATTAATTTTTCATTATATATCTTTTCGGATAAAATCACTAGATTTCACTAGATTAAAAAAAATTCTATGTACTAACATAACAAATGCATGCATGTAAGTGAAAGTGTGAGAATTATATGTATAAGTAAAACACAATGTACATTAAAAAAAGTTTATGTCAATAAAAACAGTATAACAGGTAAAAATATTGAAAGATTATCAAACTATTCTAAGATACATCGCACGTTCCTAAGAAAAGTGTAATAAATCACATTTTTTTCTATTTTCACTTTTCTACAGGAATGGATAGTACATCAAATGCTCTATCTCTGAAGAAACCAGTAATAATTTTAGTTAAATAGTTATTGCATAGATGGTGAAAGAATCACTATTCTTCGGAACAGGTTCATTGGCATATTCCGATGAAAACAGTAATAAAATGCAGTTATCCTGGTATGCACTGCGACACTCCGCTGTATTGCCGATCAAAAGTGTAATAAGTGTAGTTATTACTTTCTCTTTAAGAACTGTTGTAAACTTTAGTTTCGTGTTTTCCGGGTAAAAGTGTAACATTTCGTGTTGCTACTCTTATTATCGGAATATTTGCCAACATTTATATTTGTAGTTATTGCTGTTTAATTTGGAAGAGTTTACACTTTTATTTCGCGTTTTCCGAGGAAGACCGTAATATTTTGAGTTGTTATTCTGATCATCGGAATATCTTTCAATTTTATCACTTGACTTCCGCCGAAAAGTGTGGTATTTTTAGGTAATACTATTTTCTCCGGTAAGTTCTGAAAAATCTATTTATTTTATGTATTATAATAATGTAATAATAGTATAGTTCTATTTGAAAAGCACAAATCGTGCTTCTTCAATCAGTATATTTAAGTAGCCACAATTTACAGGAATTAATACCTGCGACATCAATGGGGAATTCCCCATTTAAACATGTAAAGTCCTTACGTAAAACGATAGTACACTCACAGTCGGTACTAATCAATAAAATTTATGGGATTTCCGCATTTACTTAATAATTTAATTAGAATGCATTTTATTTGACATAAAAGGCTGGCCGGGGAAATCCCAGGTTATAAACTGAAGTTGAAATTTAATCTAACCGTTAAAGGTCTATTCTCATTAGACGTGCCAGGCCCGTGCTCGTCACCTGACCGGCACATGCCATGCTTTTGGTAAATATTCACACTATTCGCGCTCGTAGCATGCTTTCAGCGGTATTTTGCACAGGCAGTCGGTTAGACGTGTCGGTGGGTAGTTGTGCAGTTGTAATGTTTTCCGCGGCAACTTTAGTAAAAATTGCATTTTTTACTTTGGATGCCGAAGAAGAAGAGAATATGAGAGATAAAGTTAAAAAATGAGGTTTTGGATACATCCAATGATTAAGGCAAGAAACATAGAAGGAGAATACTATACCTTGTATAAAGAACTCATGGATAATGAGTCAAAATTTTATATATATTATAGAATGTCAATTGCCGAATTTCAGCAGAATTACCAGCAGAATGCGATTTTGAACAAATTGACAAAAAATTTTGGTTGTCGTAGAATTTTCCCAAGGACATTAGGAGCCCTAGATGAAAAGCACATCGAAATTATAACACCAGTCAATAGTGGTTCCAGCTACTTTAACTACAAAAAGATTTTATCTGTAGTTCTACTTGCTTTAGTAGATATGTAGTACGACTTGCTCTAGGAAATCACGATAAACCATTTTTGTCCTTAAAAAACTCACACCCTCCATTTTCCGAACTCAGGTCGCCCGTAAATTATTTTTTCTTTTATTTATGTCATATCATCTTTCTTTTCCAACGAGTTTCATCCTACTATTATTTTTTTTTGTTTGAAATATTATCGGCAGTGGTCTATTACCTAGATAAAATATAGTGTTTTATGTACCTATTTTAATATTTTCTCCAATAGTCCACCATACCTGAGACTTATGTGCTGCATCCGCATACAGTCGATTCATAAAATCGTATAATTTACTTCTCATACGAACTAATTATATTAAAAATTCATCAGTATCATGTGAAAATAATTTTTTTCGCACCGTTTTGCCTGTCGGAACTCGTCTGAAGTATTCACACTATGTAGGACTGTGCAAGGAATGTGCCAGGCATGGGCTAGGAAAATATTGTTTAAAAAGATTGTCCGATGCCGGGCACGGACCGTTCCCACTCTAAGCACTTGTAGTGAGAACGGACCGTCGCTAAACCCATTTAAATAACGTTAAAGTAATTTTGCACGTCTCGAGCAGGGCACAAGCCGAGCACATGCCTGGCACTATAGTGAGAATAGGCCTTAAAGGTTCTTGTATGCAAAATTTTTTATGAATAAGATATTATTAACTACAGATAGATAAAAGAATGCTGATTAAAAATTAAGATTTGTAAAGTAACAGCCAAAATTGTGATTTGTGCAAAAACAGATCCCGGTCAGCTCGATGAATGCTTACAGTTAATTTTGGAATTTTATAAATATGCAAGCAAGCAGTTTTTATCTATAATACATCAGATAATTTGTACTTTTCTTTGCTAGTCAACAGTGTATTTTGTTTTTACAGATTAAATGGGTTCAAGAACAAGTCGTATAATGCAGGCTGTCCTATGCAGCGATCGAAATAAGCAAATCAAAGAAGTAGAAAATAGTTGCTTAGAAGAAATTAATTTGAAGAAGAAACCAGAAGAGTACTTATTATCGTCCCGTTATAAAAAGAATACAGGTCCTAATGCAGCAAATCCTAATAATAGTGATTCAGACATGAGGAACGATCTTGTGGGAAGTGAATTCCTATGCAGCGATCAAAATAATGGAATTAACGAAATAGAAAATAATTGCAGGGAAGAAATTTCGTTTCAGGAGAAACAAGTAGATTCATCATCATCGTTTTCTCACTCAAGCAAAAAGGATATAGATCCTGTGTCAAATGCTACTAATAGTGATTCTGACGAGACAAAATATTTAGTGAAAAGCGAACATGTGAAAGAAAATGAAGAAGGCTGTTTACCATTTGAAAATCTTCAAAACGTCATTGATTTCGATGTTGTTGAACAAAATATAGAATTGTTCCATACAAATACCCAACAAAATATAACTAGCCATACCAAAGATTTAAACTCACGATGTTTCGACCTGGAAGATTGTAATAGTGATGATAGTATTAAAGATCCAAATTATGATTCTGATTCATCTTCATCAAGCAGTTCGTCATCTTCAACGAATAGCTCTTCATTAAATAGTTCTTCATCTTCATCGAGCTCATCATCTTCCACTAGATCAGCACGTTCACCACGGTGTACAGACTCTGTAGCTAATTCAACTTCAAAACATCGATTAAACTTAGTCGAAGTATCTTCTACTTTAGTAACTGAGTCAGAATCTAACATAGGACAGTCGAAAGACGCAGAAGAAAAAAAGGCAAGAAAAAGGATTCCTAAAGAAACAGAGTGGATAAAATTAAAAACTAAGATGTTGCGGAATATGGGTAAAGAGTCTATGCCATGTTCAAAATCCAAAAAGGTTATACCATCGCGAAACGTACAGGCTGCATGTACTGATAAATGCAGATGAGAGAGTGCATATTTTTAATGAGTTTTATAGTTTGGGTGATATTAACAAAAAAAGAGAATTTATAAATCGAAATATGGAAACTATACAACCAAACTCCAGGTACCAAAATCCTAACAAGAGGCGACTGAATAATGCATTTGATTTCCAAGTGAATCAAAAGAAAATCCGAGTATGTAAACTATTTTTTAAAAAAACTTTAAATATAAATGACAGAACAATTGATACAGTAATAAAAAAGCGCACTTCAGCCGGATCAGTAAGTGAAGACAGAAGAGGAAAGCATGGTAAACATCGTAAAGTAGATTCCAGTATAAAAAAATGACATCCGAGAACATATTCAGTCAATTCCGAAAATTGAAAGCCACTACCCACTACTTAAGGGCACAGACTACTAGAGATTTTATCGAAGGCGGTAAAAGTGTTGCAGATTTACATAGAGATTACGTTAACCAATGTAAGGAAGCCAATAAACCTTTTGGAAACTACCATATGTATTCTGACATTTTCAACATATAATGATCCTTCTTTGTCCCGAAAAAGGATCAATGCAACCTTTGCTTTTTATTCAATAACGCCAGCGAAGCTGAAAAAATTAATCTCTAGCGTGAATATCAAAAACATCAAGAAGAAAAAATATTGTCTAGAGCTGAAAAGGAAAGCGACAAAAAAAAGTGTAGCGAGAACTTTTTAGTCGCATGTTTTGATATGCAAGCGGTGTTCCAGCTGCCAAAAGGTGACACATAAATCTTCTATTATAGATCAAAACTAAATACAATGAACTTAACTATCACTGAATTGGTAGCGGATAATACATGGTGCTTTGTATGATTGTATGGCATAAAGGCCAAGGCGGCAAAGGAGTGACCGAAGTGGCTTCATGTCTTTTAATGTATCTAGAGCATTAGTCCAAAACCATAAATTCTCCAAATTTGGAAATAGTCTTGTATAGCGACAATTGTGCAGCACAACAAAAAAATAGGTAAGAATCAGACATTTAATTCAACGGAATTCTCTCAATGTTCTTCTTCTTCTTTATTTCAGATTTTTGATAGCAACACTCATTTATGCAGTACAGAAATTTCAGATTAGAGAAATTACACATAAGTTCCTTATAGTTGGCCACACCCAAAATGCGGGAGACTCCACACATTCCGTTATTGAAAAACAGGTATGAAATGGATAATATCCATAGACGCATCAGTTATCAACTGAAAAATGTCATTTTTAGGTTACACGTTCTCTAAAATCAGGACCAATTTATGTACCAGACCAGTTTATTCAAATAATAAGAAATACAAAGAAAAAAGGGGAACCATACCGAGTCAAAGAGTTAATGTATGAAGATTTCATCAACATCAAACAGTTGATGAATGACCTAGGACCAAATTTTAATATCGATGCAGAAGAACAGATACCTATTAATGATCGTACAGTTGTTAGAGTGAAAAAGAATGAACCATTTAAGTATTTTTATAAAACTTCTTTCTCTCAGAAACATTTCAAGGCAGTCGATATTCTAAAAAGACCGCGTGCTAATCCTAAGCGCATTCAAAATTCACCTATTCGAACACAGTTGCCGACATTAAAAAAAGCTTACAATTCGAAACGACAATTGACTGAGAAAAAAAGAGACGACCTACAGTTTTTGGTGAAAAAGGGTATATTCCTAAGTATTACCAAGTATTCTATGATTCATTATGTTGAAATATCCATGAAAAATTTAGGAGATAATTTCAGTTTATACAGTGTTCATGTTCTGTTCAAAAACTATTTTCTAATAAAAATCATGATTCCAATATGTTGTATCTTTAAATTCTTTTATATAGATTTTAACTATTTTTCGAAGAAAACTAACATATCAATTTAAAAAAAAAAATTACTCATTATCTCAGAAACCGTTTTGTTTCATAAAAAGATTTAGGTAGATTATGAAATAATAATTTATTTACTCTTTTTTAATGCTATTTGACAATATATAAATTCACTTCCGGGTTCATTTATTCGCATTTTAAAAATGACAAAAACTGTTTTTGCTCTCCTGAAAAATTTTGTTATTTTGACTTATTACACTTTTCTTAGGAATGTGCGACATATACTATGTTAATATAATAATGTATTAGCTATATATAATCCATTCTTAATTATATTATGTTGTTTCATAATATATAGTGTTACATTTTTTTTATTAAAACTGACTGAATTGCTCAAAGCCAATTTCACACTTGGTAAGATTTTTCTCCAGTGTATACTCTCAAATGTTTTTTCAGATTACTTGCTATACTTAATTGCTTAAAACAAATTTAACACTTGTAAGATTTTTCTCCAGTGTGCACTCTCAAATGTATTTTCAAGGAACTTGCCTCAGAAAACTGTTTAAAACAAATTTCACACTTGTAAGATTTTTCTCCAGTGTGCACTCTTAAATGTTTTTTCAAATAACTGGCTTGACTAAGTTGTTTAAAACAAACTTCACATGTGTAAAGTTTTTCTCCAGTGTGCACTCTTAAATGTGCTTTCAAAGTACAGGCATGACTAAATTGCTTAAAACAAATTTCACACTTGTAAGATTTTTCTCCAGTGTGCGCTCTCAAATGTGTTTTCAAATGACTGGCTTGACTAAATTGTTTAAAACAAATTTCACACTTGTAAGATTTTTCTCCAGTGTGCACTCTTAAATGTGTTTTCAAATGACTGGCTTGACTAAATTGTTTAAAACAAATTTCACATGTGTAGGATTTTTTTCAGTGTGCACTCTCAAATGTTTTTTCAAGCAACCTGCCTCAGAAAACTGCTTAAAACAAATTTCACACTTGTAAGATTTTTCAAGTCTCTGTTCTTCACAAACAATATAACTTAACAACACAACAAAATCAAACCGTAATCTAAATATGATATAACTATAACATGGTCTTACAAAAAATTTTGTGTCTTCTTCTTTTTCTCTATTAATTTTTCATTATATATCTTTTCAGATAAAATCACTAGATTTCACTAGATTAAAAAAAATTCCTTACTTAATTGCTTAAAACAAATTTAACACTTGTAAGATTTTTCTCCAGTGTGCACTCTTAAATGTGATTTCAAATAACTGGCTTGACTAAATTGTTTAAAACAAATTTCACACTTGTAAGTTTTTTCTCCAGTGTGCACTCTCAAATGTGTTTTCCAATGACTGGCTTGACTAAATTGTTTAAAACAAATTTCACACTTGTAAGATTTTTCTCCAGTGTGCACTCTTATGTTTTTTCAAATTACTGGCTTGACTAAATTGTTTAAAACAAATTTCACACTTGTAAGGTTTTACTCCAGTGTGCACTCTCAAATGTATTTTCAAGGAACTTGCCTCAGAAAACTGTTTAAAACAAATTTCACACTTGTAAGGTTTTTCCCCAGTGTGCACTCTCAAATGTGTTTTCAAACGACCGGCTTGACTAAAGTGTTTAAAACAAATTTTACACTTGTAAGATTTTTCTCCAGTGTGCACTCTTAAATGATTTTTCAAATAACTGGCTTCACTAAATTGTTTAAAACAAATTTCACACTTGTAAGATTTTTCTCCAGTTTGCACTCTCAAATGTCTTTTCAAGGAACTTGCCCCAGAAAACTGTTTAAAACAAATTTCACACTTGTAAGATTTTTCTCCAGTGTGCACTCTCAAATGTCTTTTCAAGGAACTTGCCTCAGAAAACTGTTTAAAACAAATTTCACACTTGTAAGATTTTTCCCCAGTGTGCACTCTCAAATGTGTTTTCAAATGACTGGCTTGACTAAAGTGTTTAAAACAAATTTTACACTTGTAAGATTTTTCTCCAGTGTGCACTCTCAAATGTGTTTTCAAATGACCGGCTTCACTAAAGTGTTTAAAACAAATTTCACACTTGTAAGATTTTTCTCCAGTGTGCACTCTCAAATGTTTTTTCAAGGAACTTGCCCCAGAAAACTGTTTAAAACAAATTTCACACTTGTAAGATTTTTCTCCAGTGTGCACTCTCAAATGTGTTTTCAAATAACTGGCTTGACTAAAGTGTTTAAAACAAATTTCACACTTGTAAGATTTTTCTCCAGTGTGCACTCTTAAATGTTTTTTCAAATAACTGGCTTGACTAAATTGTTTAAAACAAATTTGACACTTGTAAGATTTTTCTCCAGTGTGCACTCTTAAATGTTTTTTCAAATAACTGGCTTGACTAAATTGTTTAAAACAAATTTCACACTTGTAAGTTTTTTCTCCAGTGTGCACTCTCAAATGTGTTTTCAAATGACTGGCTTGACTAAAGTGTTTAAAACAAATTTCACACTTGTAAGATTTTTCTCCAGTGTGCACTCTCAAATGTGTTTTCAAATTACTGGCTTGACTAAAGTGTTTAAAACAAATTTCACACTTGTAAGATTTTTCTCCAGTGTGCACTCTTAAATGTTTTTTCAAATAACTGGCTTGACTAAATTGTTTAAAACAAATTTCACACTTGTAAGATTTTTCTCCAGTGTGCACTCTTAAATGTGTTTTCAAATTACTGGCTTTACTAAACTGTTTAAAACAAATTTCACATTTATAAGATTGTTCTCCAGTGTGCACTCTGAAATGTGTTTTCAAACTACTTGCTAGACTATATTGTTTAAAACAAACTTCACACTTGTAAGGTTTTTGTTGAGTCGCAACTTCCATATTTTTATTTAATGTGTTTCCTTCAGAGTGTTGACTAGTGTAATTTTCTGCGTAAGATGAATCATCAGTTAGTGTCTCCATAATTTCCAGTTTGTGTTCGTCTAGGTCTAGGAAATAACCTAAAATACAAATCAACTATAATATAAATATCTTATCTTAATATAAATATTTTATCAAGTTCATTGCTCTCACTATAAAAAATTGTCCCATAATGCACCAATTCAAAGTTTTAAAAAATAAATTGTTTTTAGGTCATCTTGATTTAAATGTTGTGATATTACTCTTACAGTATTCGCTGTGAGCCGATGAGTAGAGGGGATTTGACAGTTTTCACCAACACTGTTAGTGGCAATTTTGTGCATTGAACTTGTAAATGTAAACATTCAAATAATGGTGAATATGGATTTTTCAAAAAAAAAAAAAGATATGATACATGTAAAAATACTGGGTATAACAGTGATTGTAAATTTTATTCATTTCCTGTTGCCAAACATAAAATAGTTCAAAGAGAAAAATGGATTATTGCCATCAATAAGAAAAATAAGTAAATAACCTATAATACAAACAACATGATTCTATGGTGTACAATAAAAAGCTATTATATTCCGAAACATTGGGTACATGTCCTGCATCAACTAAATCTTTCCCCTTTTTTGAATGAAATGGGATATCATGTGATATAGACTTAAAACCAGTATAATGTTTAATATCCATTTTTATAAAATTAAAACAAATTGATATCTAAGCAATAAAACACTGAAAACTTTGTTTTCAAACTTCCACAAAATTTATTTTAAATATTATCACTACAGCTGTTTCGGCTGATTGTCTTTCTCAAGTGGCGAGAAACTTGAGAAAGGCAATCAGCCGAAACAGCTGTAGTGATAATATTTAAAATAAATTTTGTGGAAGTTTGAAAACAAAGTTTTCAGTGTTTTATTGTTACATAAAATGAATTTCCATCAAGTAACGGTCGAATCCATCAATGATATCTAAGCATTAAGGCCTATGGACACAAAAAATAACTAAGCAAAAACAGAATGAAAATGCAAAATGAAAACAAGAATTACAATGTTACAGAGGTAAAAAGGTAACCTTTAACCATTAAATATTTTCACATAAACTTCTTCTTTTTCTCAATGGCCTCTTGCGTAAGTAGTCATCCAATCGCAGGAACTTATATGTTAAATATTATAGTTATAATGAATAAAATAAAAAGGCGTAATTACTTTTACTATTAATTCTGTGTATTCGTTCAGTAAGTAATCAGTTTACAATAATATTTCAGTTCATAATTTTGTATTTTTAGATAAATATCTATTTTATTGTTTTGTCATATTTCACTTACACCAATTTTACAAGAAAAGTACAAGTTTCAAAATGCAAGAGAGCGCTACCGGCAAAACTCACAGCGAATAGCATAGTGAATTCAACATTTTATTAAGTTGCTGTATGTGACTTTCCCATGTTAATGTTGCATCCATTGTCATGTCTAAAAATGTAATTTTAGTGCCAATTTTATTGTTTGTATCTGGTTGTTTTAAACACTAAACAATTCATCTTTTGTTTATTTATAATTAATCCTTCACTGGAGAACCACTTTAACATTATCCTATAAATATGACTACAATTGTTAGTATTAACACAGTATGGCGTATTGTGTCTGTACCAAATGAAAATTATCTGTCCAATTATGCTGCCCTGAGGAATGCCTAATTTTATAGGTTTAATTTCAGATTTAATATTCATATTATTCTTTGTTACAATTACCCTTTGGAATCTTCCTGATATGAATGATTTGAACCCATTATGAGCTACTCCATTTATACCATATAAACTTACTTAGTTTTTTCAGCAATAGATTATGGCCCACAAGTAGTCATTACATGCACTGGACAGAACTTTGAAAGATATTCATGACAATCAAAATATTTTTGATGGTGCTATTGTCATATTTTTAAACTCAGAAATTACCATGAGATTTCTGTTACTAAACAGACTCAAACAAGACACAACATTTATGAGAACCATTAAAATTTAATTACATAATTAAATGCAAAAAAATGAAATTTAAATATAAGAACAATGTGGGAAGTAAAGTTTTATTGGTGGTCTTTTATTGGATTGTGATTGATAGGTTTTGCATTAAAACTAAAGAAATGTTAAAAGTGGGATAATGCTGTAACTAAAGTGAAAAGGGAGAACTACAGATTTCTTACTTAACAAGATTTGAATGTGGTGTCTGTAAATTGAATATCATGTCTTATTTTAAAGTATATTTAATTTACAAGTAGGAAGGTGCTGTAACTAAAGTTGTCTATAGGTACTTGGCACAGATTGAAGACTTATATTGTTACTAACCTTTTTCAGTTTTTTGGTTTTCTTCAAATGAGTTATTTCCATGTTGTTCTATTTCAGTATCTATGGGGCATTTCTTCAAGTCTAAATATGTGTCATGTGTACAGTTCCTATTGGATTCCTCCTGAATTTCAAATTTAAAGCCATCCAACAGAGCATCATCCAATTCTTCATACTCTATTTCTACTTTACACGTTTCCTCGCTAATTTCTTGCTTTCCTTCCATTTTGTTACACTTGATTTTAGGGCATTTCCATCGGCTCGATGGGCATTTCGCGCACATTTCGCGGGCACTCTAACCTAACACCTTCTTCTTCTTCTTCTTCCTTTATTGGGTAATATCTGGTTGTTGTCTATACTGTGATATCTGTACCTACCTAACACCTAACCAAATATATTTTCCTCAAGGCACTGCGTCACAGTGTTGCCATATTTATTTTAGTAAAATATGTATATGAATGCTACAAATATAAATTTACTTTTAGGAAATAATAATTTGTGTTATGAGAAGCTACAAATTTTAAATAAGCATAAAACTTGCCGTATTTTTTTTGTAAAATGTATATGAAGGTTTAAAATATAAGTTACTTTTACGAAATTATAATTTGTATTATGAGAAGCTACAAGATTTAAATATATTAAATAAATTTTTTATATCATTTTAATCAGTTGTATTGTATATGCATTTGATTATTATCTTTAATTTAACTAAAATCTTTGAATTTTTATATAATTCAATGCATTTCTATTATATACGGTAATTTAATTATTACTATTAATTTTTTATATAATTTTAATCAATTTTATTGTATATGCATTTGATTATTATCTTTAATTTAACTAAAATCTATACTATTAATTTTTTATATATCACTTTAATCAACATTTGTATATTATGTGAGAGTATGAAAAAACTGGAGACTTGACAACTCTGACACCATTTAAGGGAACGTTAAATCACAGTATAGACACAGAATAATAAAGAAACAGAATGCCCACTCTCCACGGAAAATTAAGTACGCGCATCTCCTTCGCGCAGACGTTCCGCCATGTTTTACGAGGATTTTAAAGGGAACCAGTGTTGTTTATGTGGTTGTGCATGGAAAAAAAAACAGGTTTATTTGACTTACGGCAATCATAGACATACTATACAATTATATTAACAGTTTTAAATATAATAACATAAATATAATATAATTAAACATAAATGTAAACAATTGCATAACCTCACAAATCATATGTTTGTGTCCTCCTAAAACATGGCGCACGTGCTGAAAAACTTCAAAGGCGGCATCTGAGAGTGGCCCTTCTGTTTGTTTATTATTCTGTGGTATAGACAACAACTTAAATGTCATATAAATGCTTGGTAGGTTAGAGCCACGGTTCGTAGACTTACTCCGGTTGCCTCTTCCGACTGGGGTGGGGATACTTGAGTTACGTCACAGGAGTACACAAGAATACAAAACCAATTTATTCGCGATTGAAACTGAATGTAGAGGGCGGGGCAGGTCGATTGCAGTGTCATGGCCAATGACGTATAATATATAGACTACGCAGTCCCCTATTCTCGCTATAGAATCGAGTGTCCGAAAGATCTCGACTCAAGGTTGAAGGTATGTTTATCACTACAGCGGCGTGCTCATTTATATGTTAATGACAATAATTATTTTTTAATTAAAATTAAATATTTATGATTTCTTTTTGTTCCCATCTATAAGAGAAATAATTATTTTGATAAAATAGTATGGCATTTTACTAAAATAGTAAGTAAATAACTCTCAATAATTTAAAATAAAATTTTGCTTGTCACACAAAATGGAGAAAATGTTTTCATACGTCCATGATGTTTTCAAACACAAGATCAACTTCGTGACGCTTCGTAAGAAATCATGAACTTCGTGCATCTTCGTATCAAAACAATAAACAATAACAAAGGTATTCATGTTTTGGACACTTTTAAAGCGTTCACCGAGTCTATATATTATACGTCATTGGTCATGGCCATCGAGCAATAAGATAAAAGAGGGAATGTAAAGGTAGTGGGGGTAAACATATTGATAGACAGGAAGTGCCATCTTGAGAGGCCACTTTAGACAAGGATAGACAGTCTCTTTCCTTGTTTAAGAAGTCAAATTTAGTTTGGTTATGTCAAAGAATATAGACCCTTATAGAAGAACAGTTCAAATGGACGATTTGGTTAGGGTTTACACTTTAAAACACATCTGGCAGTCGGCTCAAACTATCTCATAAAAGATGTAATTAGGGGAAAGTGGGAAAGGAGTACGAACGGAGGAGCTATTTATTTAACTTTGCATCTACGATTTAAAAAAATCCCATGATTTTTTTGTTTTTTTTTTACAATAAAATCTTTATTTTCAATATATTAAATTGTTAAATTTTGAATTTTGAAATTTAAAAAGGTATGATATTTACAATATTCAAAGCATTTATTTTTTACATTTTATAACTTTGAATTGAAAATAAGTTTGTTCCAACACAACGAAAAACCGTCACACAAATTTTTATTATACTGTTTTTCTGCCCAAAAATTAACGAAATATTTTTTTAAAATATTTCGTTAATTTTTGGGTTAATTCAACCAAAAATTTGATTTTCTCAGGACTTTTCATTAAACTTTTTAGACATGTTTCCATTATTCTGCAGAAAAAAACAGTGTTGTGTTTTACATTTTATGTTATTTTATATTAAAAACAAAGAAGAAATTATTAAATTTAGAAAATTTGGAAATATTTAATTCCGGTGATTGATGACTTTATTGGTTGAATTAATTTTATAGTTAATAAAAAGAGAGTTCTTCTTATTAACTATAATATTATTTGTAGATTTGTACCTATTTAAATTAAAAATTCGAATCATAATATTTTTTCTAATATGATTCATTTATTAAAAGTTAAAATATTATTATTTTCTTTAAAAAATATTATAAAACGCAAAAATTTAATACTATTCTACGGCCACGCGGCATTATGTGTTCGTAGTTCTCTGGCATTATACATAAAAATATCTGTTGCATTTGTTGCCCCACTCTTTCATATTTTAAAAGCAATAATAGCGTTGACATGACCGCTCCCTTCTCGATCCACCCTCTCATTCTTTTTCATAACGTGCGATCATCTTTTGCAAACTTTCAAACATAACAGTGAAAGATTCTTCTATAAGCGTCTATATTCTTTGGTAGTACCTTCAATTTCAGTTTTTTGCAACAATACTCGAGTATTCCGATTAAGTACTCTCAGCCTTATAAAAATTTCCAAGAAATTAATATCGGATGAAGTTTCAACAAGCGAAATGAAAATCCTAATATTAAAACAGCATTATGACCAGGTACAATATCTGACTGTTATGCAAATTAGTAGGTAATTAGAATTAGAAAGTCAGTATGGGCAAAACCAGCTTATTCAAATTATAGGTACCTACCTTTAGTCTTGTATTGAAGGATTTTAATTTATTACCCTTAGCATACGTAAAGATATAAAAAACGAGTTATATTTATCTCGTACTTTTTTTAAGTAAGGCGCAATATTTAATTACTTAATATTATTATTAATATTAAAAAATAGTATTAAAAGCTTTAATAATATTACCAATATTAAAAACTTTAATATACATTATAATATTAATATGAATGAGTAGAAACGATTACATTTAAATTTGGCAAATTGTAACTCCAGCCGACTATACGAACTTACAAGTACGATTGCGCGAAGCCGTGGAATTTGGATGCCAAATTCTCGGTCTGTAGATCCTTGTTAGTGGGTCAGACTGTAGCATCGAGCAATAAGACAAAAGAGGGAATGTAAAGGTAGAAGGGGTAAACATATTGATAGACAGGAAGTGCCATCTTGAGAGGCCACTTTAGACAAGGATAGACTGTCTCTTTCCTTGTTTAAGAAGTCAAATTTAGTTTGGTTATGTTATTGTTTGTCCCAACTGTCACATGAAATTTTATTTATATTGAAGTTTTTTACCAATTGTGTCACTTTTTAGACTATTATCGTTAATATTTAATTAAAACTTTCTTGTCTGAAAAATATTTTACAGGTATTGTTAACAAGTGTTGGAAAATTTAAATTTAGCGCCTTTGCATTTCCGGATATGCCCGCCATCAGAGGCCACTTTTTTGGTCTCCTTTTCATAACGATTAGATTCCCTCTTTTGTCTTATTCTCTTATTGCTCGATGGGCTGTAGACACTAGTTAAATATGCGCTCTGTCTCTGTGTGTTTGTGCCAACTGCCAAACCAAATGTCAAATCATCAGTAGATAAATAAATTTTATTACAAGTTGGTGGAGAAGACAATATTAAAATATGGGTATTACAGACGATGTACATCTTCCCACTGAAGAAGAATTAACAGTTCAAGAAATCCCTTTATCTGGTCCAGCACTTAAAGCTGGTGCCTTTCATGTAGGAAAAACTTGCGAATGGGAAAATAATGTGAGGTTAAGTATTACCTAATCAATTCAATACCCTATATTTCTGTTTTCTTAGGAGTTCATTCTTTGCCGCGATGAATTAAAAGATCCAAGGAAATGTATAAATGAAGGTAAAGCAGTTACCAGCTGTGCCTTGAACTTTTTTAGGAAGATTAAAGCAACTTGTGCAGATGAATTCATGCAGTATGTAAACTGTCTTGACAAATCTAGCCCAGATCAGGCCTTTGTACCGTAAGTACTTATTCTATGTGCAGAATATAATTTATCATATATGAAAATATTAGTAAATATAAATATATTGATATATATTTACATACATGGTTATACTTATTAGATGTAGGTATATGGCTTTTATCAGTCTTTGAACCTCTACATTTTCTAAATAATTGTGCGTGACATCTAATGTGTGGTAATATTGATAAATGACTTTCAATTATCTTAACACTCTAGTTCTAGTACATGTACCTTAATTAATAGGCGCTGGTGTTTTTGACTGTTAGCGCTTATGTTTCTTACGAAACAAAAGTTCTTATTAAACTAGTACAATAATAGAATATAATTACTCTTAAGATATAGTATAATTAGAGTATAGAACAGTACTCTTGCTCTTGGCAATGTGGGACATGCCACAATCTCCATTTGTCCATCGCCAGCAACCCCCTCTGAAGCACAATGGAGGTCCAGTTAAATCAGAAATGAAAAATTTCTGGTGTTTTCTGAGACCCGAGCTATCTGGTTTGGTAAGCCAGTACCTAGTCACTGAACTCATTTTTATTGTTGCCAATAATACAATTTTTAGATAGACTCAAAACCATTGAATCAAAAACTAAACTGAGCTTAATCTAATGAATTTCACTGATTTTATTTTGGAATCTTTGGAGGAAGGTACTGAAGTTCATGCTGTGTATGTGGACTTTACAAAGGCATTTGATCATATAAACCATACAGTTATAATTAATAAGTTACATAGTATTTATATTCAGTAGCAACTGTTAAAGTGGTTATCTCCTTCTCTCTAAAGAGTTTATAGAAATAATACAATACAAATAGTGTGTATTTAAAGCTTTAAGTGCCAGGTAATGGCTGTTAGGTCAATAATGGTCAAAACAGAAACCCCCTCTCACTAAATCTATATTATAAAAGGTTGTCCTTTAGAGTCTCTAACCGAAATGAAATATTTAGGTGTTGTCCTTGATTCCGCTTTATCATTCACACCTTACATATTGACGACTATTTCAAAGTCACTTGAAATGCTGTGTTTTATCAAACACTATGCTAAGAATTTTATTAATATCCCTTTCATTAAATTATTATACTGTTCACTAGTGAATATCCTACCTTGGATTACTGCTCACGTGTCTGGTCTCCCCACTATAATGTTTATATTCAGGCTATTGAGAGGGTTCAACATTAATTCCTAATATTTATTTATTTATTTCCATGGTAGAACCATATAGTATCCAAAGAAACAAGTAAACAGTTAAAATTTGTACATTAAAACAGTATATCAAATCACAAAAGTTAAAACAAAAGTATCACATATCAAGATTAATAATTAGATTCTTAAGTTGCCTTTTGAAAGCATTAATATTTGGACAGAAAGGATCCAATAGGAGGTCATTCCAAGAGCTGAGCATTCTTGACAATGTAAAATGATGAGCATAATCAGCCCTATGAAAAGGAATATAAAAAAGTGCAGTGTGTTGAGTTCTATGTATTGTGTTTAAGTGTACATTGGCTTATAACGAGGGACAATTAATAATGTATAGAATTTTAAACAAAAATAACATATCAGCTCTCAACCTGCTGTTGAATTGAGACATTATTATAGAGTAATCTATGAAATCATTTTCTGTATTTTTTATATTAATATGTGCTTTAAAAGCTAAAGATCTTAGAAACCTTCTCTGAACGCTCTGAATATATAATACAATAATTGGAATACAATAGGTGAGAGATCATGACTGTTACGATAAATAAAACCAAGATTACGAAATCCTGTTTGCCTAATTTTAAGAAAATGGCTTCTAAATGTCAATGCACAATCCAATAATATACCCAAATCTCTAATCTCAGTAACTGAATCCAAGAGTACAGCATTAAGAACATATCTATTACTATTAGATTATTTATACGACCAAATGAAATACAAGAACATTTAATTGGATTTAAGCTTAAACCATTTTGTTTTGACCATAAACATATATTATTTACATCATCTTGCAGGAGATCTCTATCGATTTATTATGTATAAAACGAAATAACTTAAGATCATCAGCAAATAGCAGGAGTGTGAGTTTTTGATAGCCTTACCAATATCGTTAATAAACAAGATAAAAAACAAGGGACCATAATGAAACCATTGAGGTACACCAGAATAACAATGGAATTCTTTTGTAATATAATTGTTAATACAAACTAACAAAATATGAGAAAAATCGAAATACATGCTTGCTGGAGAAGGCAATGCATAGGGACGACTGGAAAAAAATTCTTGGGGAGGCTAGGACACACACAGGATTGTAAAGACAAAATGATGATGATATGAACTTGCTGTGTATGTCCCATTAGAAAACTTTTAATCCAATTAACAATGGGGTCACCAAAGCCAGATGCATGAAGTTTGTGGACCAAAAGGTTATGATTTGGTCAAAGGCCTTTGAGAAATCAGTGTAAACGCTGTCAACCTGACCTGAAGATTTTATTTCCTGAAGAACTATCTTATAGACCCAATGAACATTTTTCTTTTTAATGGTTGACTCATCAGGAATGGTTTGGTTGCAATGGCTTTGTAAAAAACTTCTAAATTGGGGATGCTGAAGTGTTCTTAGTGATATGTTAGCTGCTATCATAATTTTACAAAAGTCTTCTTAAACAAGTTTGCACCCACAATTTGAAATGCATTTTAACATTCTGTTGAACAGGCGCACATTTCATTTTTGCAACCTTCCCGATATGCAGCGTTGTTTTTAAATGCTGATTCACTTGAAACTGTTTCTCACAAACAATTATTTTTGTACAGGCTTTGCCAAAAACTTTTTCTCCACTAAATTCTAACTCGGAAATACCCTAAATCCACATCGCAGTTTTTACTATTTTCACCATTTTTAAAACCAATCAAAACTCGCTATATATATATATATATATATATATATATATTATATATAATATATAATATATATATATATATGTACCTTTCCCTGCGTCCCTTTCCTGATGGTGGGTTTAAACCAGTAGATAAGTTATTACAAAAGCATGCTTTGACTTGTAACAGTTTCATCCTGCCAAAATTTAATTTGGTGTATGACCCTCGTTGATCCATGTTTCATCAAGATAAAATATTTTTCTTTTTTGGTTTCTCATTTCCTTTATGGTTCTTAGAAAATGTCTTCTCCATATGACAATATCGCTTCTTTCTAATAAAATAGACTTTCTGGGATTCTTTTTCCAGCGGAAGCCTATTTCTTTTAAAAGTTTCCATAACGTACTTTATATATATATAATATATATATATATTATATATATTATATATATATATTATATATATAATATATATATATTATTATATATATAATATATATATATATATATATATAATTATAATATATATATAAGATCTATCATTTGTTCGAACCATTCTTGAAAGACATCAGCGTTCATGTCTTCATGGTAGTCACCGGTACGAGTTGATTCAAAAGTTAATAAACCACCTTCAACAAAACCGTCTGAACTGCCAATGTGTACCTTTCCCTGCGTCCCTTTCCTGATGGTGGGTTTAAACCAGTAGATAAGTTATTTACAAAAGCGTGCCTTTGACTTGTAACAGTTTCATCCTGCCAAAATTTATTTGGTGTATGACCCTCGTTGATCCATGTTTCATCAAGATAAAATATTTTTCCTTTTTTGGTTTCTCATTTCCTTTATGGTTCTTAGAAAATGTCTTCTCCATATGACAATATCGCTTCTTTCTAATAAAATAGACTTTCTGGGATTCTTTTTCCAGCGGAAGCCTATTTCTTTTAAAAGTTTCCATAACGTACTTCGACTCATTTCTGGGTAATCCTTATCATCTCGAACTGAGACAAGAACTTTATCCAATGTTGGAAATTCTTGTCTAAAGAAGAATTCATGCACTTTCCGTCGAAGTCCTTCTTTAAAATAATATTCTATTTGAAATTTTGGTTTCCCTGGAGCATTACGTGGCATTTGAAAACTACCACATTTCTCTTCTTTAATAACTCTGTAAATCGTAGATTTCCCAACACCAAGTGTACTGCTAACTAACTCGACAGTCTCATCAACACGTTCACATAAACGTTTGTCTGTAAATGATTTAAAACAATTAAATATTAATGTTTTTTCATTAACTGTTAAAGGACCAATTTTTCGGCGTTTACACGGCACTTCCAAATTTTCCATAACACTAGTATACACAATAAACTGCACCTTGCAACTGAAGTACCTACTTTTAGTGAACTGTTAAGAATTTTGAATACGCCACTTGGACCTTCCTACAAAATGGAAAAACCCACTATCACATTTTCTGCGGAATAAGTTTAGAATGTAATTATCTAGTCAAGTACTGTCGTAGATTCCTGGAATTAAAGAATTAAATGTTTGATTATTGAAACCCTTACTTCGTGGAATGCACTCATTTCAGATAAAATAAAACGTTTTATTTTATCTAAAGAATTAAACTTTATTTTGCAAATAGGTAGGTACTTATTAAACTTTTATTGGTTATATATATATATATATATATATATATATATATATATAACCAATAAAATAAACATCGTACATTTTCTTGCGAATTCATTAGTACCTGTTAACCTCCATCACTCCGACACTGGCAACCTTATTTAGGGATTAGTAACCCTCACAACTATTGTATTCTATTCTGCTCCAACCTTTATACCTGGTGGTCATACTCAATTTAAAATTGTTTTCCTATATACTTCTGTAAACTTGTTGACAAATATCTGTTTTTCATTGAGTCACCCGTATCAACAGTTTAGGGATTTGCATACATAATTTATTGTTTTATTACTCTCTCATACATAAAAATACACTATAGTTATGTCTACCCAATACCCAATGTGCAAACCAACAACTGTATTATAAGATCATAAAAACCTCCTTAGAATGGTATGGTATTGTCCATTATCTATAGTAGAATTATTCACAAATACAGTGTCTCATTCATTATTATAAAAGTCATTTAGATAACAGTAATAAATTAAAAATTATTACCTGAATGTGACCATTCAAATTAGAAATTCCTTAAATTCTTCGACCTTATCAGAGGGAACACAAAAGCACATCCCCTCTAAAGCCAAAAATGCATCTGTCGATTAATTATGGTGGTACTAACAGCATAAATCTATTAAAATTATGATAGTATCATAAGAATGGTCCCATAGATATTAAAATGATTTTCTATCTTCCAGATACATACAATAATTTTATTTTTATTCTTTAACTCAATTTTTCTAGATGTTTCCTTGAAATTGATGTTTTTATTTTTAGATGTAGAAAAACTCAAGCCGTTTTTGATAAATGTGTAAAAGATAATCTAGGTTTAGACAGACCCCCTTATGATTACTTTAATCAAGTGCATGTACATAAAACTGAAAGGCCAAGACCACCAGTTGAAGGTAAAACTATTTACGAAGATGCTACTCCCGGACTTCCAGAAGATGTACCCAAACCTGAAGCTAAGTATGGTTCGAGATATATCTTCATGTGGTAAAAAACCCGATTATACACCAGAGTTGTGTATTGTGTGTAGTTTCTACTTTATTTAGTTCTATTGTAAATAAATATTATGTTATATCTTCTTTTTTTATTGACTACATCCTTTTTTACCCATTGGTGTTGTCCTAACTACCATAAACCTAGTTCTGTCATAAATTAGATGTCTTAATTATATTTTTATCAATAAGCATTTATAACCAAAGCATTTTCATAAATCTACGTATTTTAGTATCTATGCTCCAGCCTAGTTGCAGTAGTTGTTAGTCAATCGCTTGTCTTCTAAATATTTTGTAGTAGATCGCAGACACTTCAGGTCTGAGTATCTCTGCCCTAGAGTCTTGTATGCAGGTGACATCAGATTCAGAAAAAATCAATCAACCTCAAAGGATGGCATTAGCAATTGCTCCCAAAAAACTGTTGTTTTACAAGTAATTGAAATAACTGCAATGAAAAGTTTATAGCTTTAGTTTTTATCTTTCAAACAAAAACTTAAGGCAATTAGGACAAATTGATAGTGATAGATAAGTAATTACCATCTACCAGTGACGTGACTTATCTTTATTAAAGGGTTTATGGTTTTCATTCTGTTGAATATTCAACAGCACCAATAAAAAGATGGCGTCCGATAAGGATGATAGCGAGAGCGAAAAAATCAAGTTTACTTGTTGCAAAACTAAAAAAATAAGCACAATAATATTTGTGAAGTGTGGAAAAGCCTCCCATAAATCATGCACGGCACGGGATTGTGCCGGAAAACTTCAAATTTTAGATGAAACGCGTGTGATTTGTTGTGATTCTAACATAAACTTAAAAAGTGGAGATGGCATGGAAAATACGATCATTCATCTGCTAAATGAACTAATTTGTGAATTAAGAAGTAAAAATCAAATCCTCGAGGAAAATAATAAGCGGCTATGGGAAAAAATAGAAAGCATAGAGAAAAAGTTAACAAAAAATTCCAAGGAGGTAAACAATGCTGCAAAAACTAAGAATATCAATAACAATCCAGTAATTTTAGAACAAAATGATTTGAAAGAGACTACAAGGTCAGTTGACGCAGTCAGAAAACAGCCACTTTGTTCTGTTGATTTGTCTGAGCTGCCACCTAAACCAAGAATATCAAGCAGTTAAATTGCACCCGTGACGCCCGTTAAAGATACCAACCGTCCGCTGATTGAAGATAAAAATGATAAATGGGAAACCCAAAAAAAAAGAGGTTTTTACAAAAACACCTCGTCCAACACTTATTGAACGACCAGATCCACTCCCGGGAACCAATGAGAATGCTGGAAGTATCCTGCGTGTAGCCACAAAACATATGGCGATTATCCTGTCAGGTTTCGATCCAAAAACGGAAGCCCAGGAAATACTTAACTATCTAAAAGAAAGAAAACTGGATGAAAATGTTTTCTGCGAAAAAATGAAAACCAAGACAGATAAGTACAAAAGTTCATTTAAAATTACTGTTCCAGAACTAAAAATACCTCATTTAATGCAGCAAGAATTATGGCCGAATGGTGTAATTTTTTAACCATTTTCAGAATGTACAGAGGCACCCCAGTGTCAAAAGACAGTCTACGGCACACACCAAAAGTAATTGCAATCAATTAAAACAAGTATTGATGCCATTAATTTTATCCTAGAAGATCATGATGAATGCTTTTCTCTTTGTTTAACTGAGCACTGGAAAACAGAAGAACAACTGCGGGACTACAATGTGCGGAATTTTAAACTGATCTCTTCATATTGCAGAAGCAGTTCACAGGAGCATGGTGGCAGTGCGGTATACATCAAAGACACTGTTTATTGCAAAATCCGGTAAGATATTTCTAGTTTATCACAAAGAACAGTGTGTTGAGCGTTCCCTGCAGAGGTGCGAATTAATAAGAAGAAGATTGTAATCCTATCCATCTACCGAACAGAAGACCCACAAGTTTTAATGAATAAATTAGACCAAATACTTTGTGATTTAGTTGACAAGGACTCCATCATTGTTCTGGCTGCTGATTTTAACTTAGATATGCGCTTGAGGGTGCGAGGTGGCCAGACGCATTAAAAATGTTTTTGAGCTCCTTTGATATAAAACTTTCTATCAAAGACTATACACGCATACAAGGTAACAAAAATCCTGTATAGATAATATTTTTACAAATCTTGACATTTTGATTCCCTTGTATTCAATCCTCATACATCTGATCATACTGCTCAAAAGGTAAATTTGAATTAAATGAATTTGAGTCAAATATAATAAAAAAACGAATATTTAGCAAGGAGAATAAAAGTTTTTTTAAATTCATGTTAGGTAATGTAGACTGTAGATCTGTTTTTGAGACATTAGAAGTAGATAATCAGTGGGATGCTTTTATAAGTATAGTTCAGAAAATTTTTATAGAATGTTTTCCACTCAAAGAGATAAACACAGCAAATAAAAAAATCACAAAAGCACTTTAAAAATGATGATATAAAACGTTGTAAATCTAGACTTGATGTTTTGTTTACACTATCTACCAATAATGTTGATTATAAAGATATTTACAGGACAGAAAAATGCAAATACAATTCTTTACTCACTCAATCTCGAAAAAATTATTATAAAGAAGGAATTGAAAATAGCGAAAATAAAACTAAAATGGCTTGGCAATTGATAAAAGAGATTAAGGGTAATTCCAAAAATCAAGGTAATTTCTGTTTGGAGGGTGACCCTCAGGTGCTTTCTAATGAAATAAATCAATTTATGGCAAATGCAGCGCCAGAAGCTGTAAAGAAAATAAAGTATGTAAAAAATTTTCAAATTAATATCGAACAAACTAATCATTGCACGTTTTTAATTCATTTTTCAGAGAAAGAAATAAGTCACATAATAAATAACTTAAAAAACAAGCATAGCTCTGGTTATGATGAAATATCAACCAACTTAATTAAATATGTTTCATCAGAGATTTCTCTACCTCTTTCCTTTATAGTTAATGCTTCTTTCAGGCAAGGTAAATTTCCTCAAAATTTAAAACAGGCAATTGTCAAGTCACTACATAAAAAAGGTGATGTTACTAAGATGAAGAACTATAGACCAATAAGCCTTCTTCCATCATTCTCAAAAATATTTGAAAACGCAATATATTTCAGACTGCAAAACTTTTTTACTACAAACAACCTATTTAGTAGCATGGTTTTCTCGCAGGGAGATCTGTTTAGACAGCTACCTATGATTTTATATCAAAAATTTCAGAAACACTGGAGGCAAAGATGAAAACACGGGGTGCTTTTTTGGACCTATCTAAGGCTTTCGATAGCCTAGATCATGTTCTTTTATTTCAAAAATTACATCTTTATGGAATACAGGGACCGGCATTAAAATGGATAAAATCATTTCTCACAGATAAGTCACAAAAGGTATGCCTGGAGAAAGAGGGATGTAAAGTTTACTCTGAACCGATCAATTTAAAATTAGGTATACCACGGAGGAGTTTTCTGGGGCCTTTTCTCTTTTTGGTCTACATAAACGACCTTCCAAATGCGGTGGTTAGTAATTCCTCAAACCTTTTAAATTTCGCTGATGACTCAAATGTGCTTTTCTGGGAAAAAACTTAAGAAACACTCCTCACAGTGGCAGAGCAAATTCTAAGCAAGACTGAACAGTGGTTCAGTGGAAATCGGTTGTTGCTTAATACTGATAAGACAGTTTTTGTCTACTTTAGAACCAGCCAGTCACGAGAACAGTTTCCAGATACAATTAATTTTCTATCACAAAACACGGAACCTGCTAGATCAGTTAAATTTCTTGATATTCATATTGACCAGAATCTGAGTTGGGGGAACAAATACAAAGTACAACAAAAAAACTGAACATAGCCTGCTACTCATTAAGAGTGTTAAAGAGCTATCTAGACCAGGGGATTTTACTATCAGTATATTATGCAAACTTATTCTGTTATGCGATATGGAGTAATCTTCTGGGGTGATGCAGTAGATAGCTCAACTGTCTTTATAGTCTAAAAAAGGCAGTCCGGCTGATCTTAGGACTAAAGGCGGAGAATCCTGTAGAGGCCGATTCAAATGACTCAATATACTCACTTTCTCAGCCATCTATATATTTGAATGTATTATGTTCCTTTTTAAAAAAATTTCTTTGTTTTATCACCTGCTTCCCAATCACGAATATAATACAAGAAGCCTTAATTTGAATTTGCCACTTCACAGATTGTCTATAACAGAGAGAAGTCCTTTGTATGCATGTGTTAAATTTTATAAAAGTCTACCATCTGATATTCAACAGGAAACACACTATAGAGCTTTTAAAAGAAAGGCTTTTCAACACCTAGTTGACATTGAGCCCTATACTGTGGCGGAGTGCCTGGCCTATCCTTCTCCTTGATCAGCATATTTAATTTGTAATGTTAATATATTTTAAATGAGTGATGTCATATATTTTTTTTATCTGTAATTAATAATGTGACGTTATTTGCTCAATTATGTTTAAAAATTTATGCAAATAAAAATTTACGTGCCCTGGCAAGGTACGGTTAAGTTGTATTGATATCGTACTCCTAGTTTTTAATAAAAACAAGTGGTTTTATTAAACAGTTTTTTAAAATTAAAGTGTTTATCTACTAGATACTACTACGTAAGTCATCTATACGTAATTATTATTTTATTATTGTGAAAAGAAAAAGTCAAATAATAAATATAAACTACCATACAATCATTTTGTGAGGTTAGCTGCTATAAGTAGCTTATAGTAGCATGCGACTGGTTTTTCACTTACCAGAGTCGGAGTAAGGCCTTCGCTACCGCACCTTAAAATGACTTCACACAATGTAAACACACCTTCCGATCTAACCAGTCCAGTAAATCAACGTTCAAATATCACAAACAGTTATGCTTCAGCCGCTTCACATTCTTTTCCGAGTAAGAACCAAGCAATTGTATTTAGTTGTATTGATAATGCTAAACTGCAGGATTATCTCATTCCTTTGGGCACAATCATCAACCCAAAAAATATTATTTTTTCATCTAGATTATCTCATAATAGAATCTGCATGTATTTGGCGAACAAGACCGTAGTAGATAACTTCATGACACAATATGGCTCTATAGAAGTACTCGGCGAAGCAGTAACAGCACGAAGACTTGTCTCTCCAGCAGAAAGACTAGTCTTGTCTGGAGTCTGCCCGTCAATTCCTCATCAAGTATTAGTTGAAGAATTAGAGAATATCGGTTTAAAGCTTATTTCTCCAATAACATTTCTGAAAATTAGCTCGACTCTTCCCGAATATAGTCACATATTGAGCTTTCGGAGGCAAGTTTATATAAGCCCTATAACATCACCAATTCCAGATTCTATTCTAATAAATTTCGACCAAACACCTTACCGCATATTTTTGTCACAAGGTACACTCACCTGCTTTATTTGCAAAAATACAGGGCACATATCATCCCAATGCAAAAACAGTTCGGTAACGGAATCAACTCATATTGAGTCAAACAATGAAGTACCAAATCAAACAGCTTCAATAAGTATACTACACAAGGTACCAAACACCCAGCAGTCATCAAGTTATCCATCATCAAATCCAAGCATATCACCTACACCTACAAATCTCCATGACAAAGAAATTACTAACGCTCCTACTCATAACAACACTTTCAATCAACCTCAATCAGTAGCAATACCGTTTTCACAAACTTCGGAAGCAATATCCTCTAATCTATCAGCTCCTTTTTCATTAGATACAACTGCAGAAAATTCTAATAAAACTGATACAACAAGACAATTTTCTGAAACAACCATTTCAACCAATGTTACAAATAAAGGTTCAAGCTCGAGTTCTGTCACTACCAAGGAGTTTGCTCCAGTACTTCCAAATGTAATAAAGCCACAGCATCTAAATGAAAACTCTAATAACAATTCCGAAAACACAAGTTCTTCCATAAAACGCAGTATTGGTGAGATCGTCACGCCTCCTTCAGACTCAGTAATTTCATCAGAAAATCTGTTTGCAAAACCCAAACCGTCTAAACCAAAAAAACCGCGCTCATATAAAGTCCCATCTACACGGGAAACTCTTGAAAATTTCATTGATAATCATACCCCACCATTCGTTTTAAATTACCACCAATTGTCCTTACTGATTGATAATGTCCAAGGCTCCTTCGACACTATTAGCGTCGTCAAAGAATTTACAACTGATATCTGTGGTTTATTCCATCTTTTACAAAGCAGCTATCAATATGCAAATGATAGATCTACAAAAAGCAAGTTTACAAAACTTCTAAAGAAACTATACAACCATTTAGAGAAAGAGATTTCTGACTTAGATAGTGACTCTTCTGTAGACAATTGTTCAGTATCATCTAACTCCGAATCTGTTAACAACATTCAACTCGATACTTTAATGGAACATTGATGGATTTTTTCATCGTCTCCCTATGCTACAGCTTCTTTTATCTAAATATTCTCCAGATATTATTATTTCTTATGAACATGGAAGATGCGTCCAATTTTTATGGGTTCCCTCAAACGTCGGAATAACAAGAAATGAAGAAGCTGACAGGACTGCACGAGAGGCAATTTTAAGTGATTTGTCGCAGCCGATAGACAAGTGTGTTTTTTAGTGACTTAGAAGCTTATTTTAAAAATAAAGTGTGGTGTTTGTGGCAAAATGAGTGGTCTCAAACTAATTCCAATCTAAATAAAATCAAAAATAATGTGTCTCAGTGATTTCC
This sequence comes from Diabrotica balteata, assembly GCA_918026665.1. Taxonomy (NCBI): domain Eukaryota; kingdom Metazoa; phylum Arthropoda; class Insecta; order Coleoptera; family Chrysomelidae; genus Diabrotica; species Diabrotica balteata. The sequence goes on along the minus strand of OU898280.1, from coordinate 27,471,335 downwards.
ATCGTCGCTCAATAGACGAGAACAAATTGCGGTTGAGCGTTTACGCTTAGGACATACCAGAATAACGTACTCCTACCTTTTTACAAAGAAAAATCCACCTATATGTGATCAGTGTAACGTCCGATTAACAGTCGAACATTTTTTAACAATTTGTAGTAAATATGACCAAGAAAGACAGCGCTACAGGATCCCAAACGTTCTACTAAAGGCTCTAGGTCAAAACTGTTCCTGTAACAATATAGTGAATAATCTTAAATCCATAAACATTTTGTACAATCTGTAGGTATTTAACTTTGTTTTTTATATTTTGTTCCGTCGCTAATAACCTTTTGGTGGATGCGACATCTTTTTCTAATAAAAAAAAAAAAAAAAATTTACGAAGCAAATACCACTGAACCTCTAAAAATTACTCGAACAGGCTGAATTTTGCCGAGAATATTAATTTTGGGCTTTTTTGTATGATTTTTAGTGCTTAACTCTCTGACAACTGGACTATATAGTAATAGGTTAAAAAAATATATAAAAGTTGTACTTTGGTGTGATTTCCTTCAAAGGATAACATTTATCTTTTATATGGTATGTTCTAGTGGTAACAGAAATATATCAGCAAATAGCCCATAAGATAGAAGCCTAAGTCTAGTACTAAAGTTAAGAAACAAAGACGTGTAAAAACAACAATTTTATTATACATTTACATAAAATTTTGTCTCATCACAAAATCTCTTTGGATTATAACAGAATTTTTGTTAAAAACCATCTTTCCATTTCTTCAGAATAGCGGCTGCTTTCTGTAAATTTTCATCTTTCTGCAACAAAAAAAAATAGGTATTCTCATAAAACAGTTTATAATAATTATCAGAATAACTCAGATTAAATTAAAATACAATTCAAGATTTGTCATGGTTTTGCACTATATATAGCATTGAAAAAGCTTTGGTATGAAAATGGAGATTTCTATACGCATAGTTCGTATGGTCACCTAAACGTAATTTGTTGGATTTTAGCGTGTGGGAATATTTAAACTGCTGAGTTTACAACAACCCGAATTGTAAATTAAGTAAATCTTTAAAATTGCATCTGTAAGATATTCATGTTTGAAGAATAAGAAGAATTTGTACTGTTATTTGTCAAGTCACAATGTATTTGAGGACATAACCTATATATGACAATTAATTAGCAATTAGAGTGTAATGCACCTGTTTTGTAATTTGTAAAACGTTCTTTTGAAATATATGTTTATTTGAGCCATCTACCATTTATTATTACTATATAACAGCATCGAAGGTTCACGGCTGCCTATTTCGAACGGATTCGGAAGTCCGTTAGATGACGACGAAAGCGTACATTATAACAAAACGTAACAAAACGTGTAAGTTTGGAACATCTGATCTGAAATATACTATTTTTATTATATCAAAATTATGGCCCCAGCAATCCCTTTTACTTGCATTCAGAGTTTGTTACACAAAAATTCAATATCATGTATCTTACTAACTACAAAACTTATTACGGATCGATCGACCTCTGAAGTCAAACGAGGTTTAAAACAAGCTCCACATAAATCCAGTTTTTAGGTGTTAAAAAGCATCAAACTAATTACAGTTTTACTTAAAAAGTGAATCTAAGTGATTTTTCTCACCACAAGTATAAAATCTGTGAGTACAAATATTTATTTAATCTAAATAATTAACATTTAAGTTAAATCCACGTAAACAAGAATCAATTTTGGTTATAAAGCAACAACTTTTTACTGCTACCGTTTATCAGTTCTGATATCGAGGGGACAGGACCGGACTGGGTTTTTGAGAATTATCGATGATAATAATTAAAAATTGATAATTTTCCGCCTCTTGGGGCCCCTGAACAAGAACTGGAGCAAAGTTCATCAAATACAAATATGAAACAATCTTTTGCAACTGTCACAAATCAAAATGTACCTAAATTTCCATCCAAAACACAAGCAATAGTTTTTCCTGCGTTGGAAAATACAAAGTTGGAAGACTATCTATTTGCAGTTGGTGATTTAATGCATCCAAAAAATATTCTCTTCTCCTCTAGAATGTCAAATGGTCGAATTTGCATTTATCTAACAAGCGAAACTTTAGTTAACAATTTTCTACAAATTAACAAAGGGATAATAACTGTAAACCATCAAAAAATTCAGGCTCGTAAATTAATGTCACCAAATGAAAGATTATTGATATCAAATGTTTGTCCTTCAATCCCACATTCAATTATTGAAAATGCACTTTCTAATTTGGGATTAACTTTGGTAACTCCAATAAATTTTTTAAAAATTGGTACATCAAATCCTAATTACAAACACATTTTCAGTTTCAGAAGGCATACTTTTATTTCTCCCCCAGTCTCATCAATACCCGACTCAATAATTGTGAATTACGAAATGACATCATATCGTATATTTCTTGTAATGGAGAAGGATCTATGTACTAATTGTAGGCAAGCGGGACATTCGGCTGGAAATTGCCCAACTACTAAAGAAACTCAAACATCTCAAGCACAAAATGCTGCTCCAACTACTTCAACTGATCCAATAGACAATGAATACATTCCCCTAACGCAAAACATATCTTCCTCGGCTCCTATACTATCGACTAAACCGGATATCCATATTTTACCATCTACTCATGTTAAAGAAAGCACTGATTTTCAACAAATGTCCCACGATCCTCCCTCAAACAAACGAAATCGCTCTGAAATTATAACCCCTCCACCAAATGATACTCCAGTAAATAACCCCTTTCCAGACCCTAAATTAAAAAAGCCAAAGTCTTCAATCACAAACATAGGAACCATTAAAGTAACTGACGATATAAAAAATTCAGCTAGACGAATATATGAAGATACTTCAGTAAACCATTCAATATCTTATGAAACATTAGTAGATATACTGGAAAATGCTCATGGTACTTCTGACCCAGTAAGCTTAATAAAAACGTATACAAATGATCTAGAAAACCGATTGAAACTTTTAAATCAACTACATGAGAATTTATCAAATAGGAAATCAAAAAATAGATGCACTAGACTTCGAAACAAAATACTTAAATCCATACAATCAGAAACTAACACCGAATCCGATAACGAAATTGTAAAAGATATATTATAATGGCTTTCTCAATTATCCAGTGGAACCTACGAGGATATTACACTCGCCTTGAGATATTACAACAAATGATTAAAAAACTTACTCCATCCATACTCTGTTTACAGGAAACTCATTTTAAAAATACTAAAGTTCGTAATTTAAAACACTACACATGCACATATAAAAATAGAGAAAATGTAGACCATGCTAGTGGTGGCGTAGCAATTTACACTCATTCATCCATCGATGTAGACATTCTTCAAATCAATACACAACTTGAAGCGGTCGCAATTACTATCAAAGGGCCTATAAAAATGAACATATGTAATATATACATTCCACCTACACAAAACCCAAGCAATAATGAAATCTCAGACATGATTAAACAAATACCTTCACCTCGTCTAATAGTTGGAGATTTTAATGCACATAATTACATATGGGGATCAAAATAATTACTCCATTAGGTCGTAGAATCGAAATAATGTTGGACAATTTTCAGTTAAACCTACTAAACGATGGAAGAAATACTCATTTTGACATTTCTACTGGTAAATCCTCTGCCATAGACCTTTCAATATGTGATCCAGCATTATCAGCTACCTTATCTTGGGATGTACTTTCTGATTTAAATGATAGTGACCATTTTCCGATTGTAATAACAAATCCTGACAGTATACAGTACTCTTGTAATGTTGAAAAATGGAATATCAAAAATGCAAATTGGCAAGAGTATTATAATCTAGTTTTAAATGAAATGAATGCATTACATGAAATTTTACAATCAAATAATAATATTGATAGTCAAATTCAAGAGTTTTCCAATGTATTATTGAATGCTGCCGAAAAAGCCGTTGGTAAAATGAATCCTAAACAATTAAATTCGTCAGTCCCTTGGTGGAATTCTGAATGTCAAGAAGCTATTAAACTTTCAAAAACAGCATTAAATCGATTCAGGAAATATAATACACTTGAAAATAAATTAGAATTCAAACGACTAAAAGCACGAGCTAGATTTATAATTAAAAGAAGTAAACGTGAATCATGGAAAAAGTTTGTTTCAGAATTAAATTCATCTACACCAATTAATAAAGTATGGCAAATGGTACGAAAGATATCCGGGAAAAAATACCCCAAACCACATTAACTTCTTAGAAGAAAAACAAAAAATATACACTTCCCCTCTAGACATAGCTAATATTCTAGCTAATAGTTTTGAAAGATTCTCAAGTGATAATGTTCTTCCTCCAGATTTTTTGACCAAAAAAGAGAAAGAGGAATCCAAAGGTATTGATATACCGCCTGATGACCTTTCTCCTTTAAATTATCCCATAACCATGGATGAATTAGAATACTCACTCAATAATACAAAAAACTCTTCTCCCGGTCCTGATAACATTCCTGCAATATTTCTTCAAAAACTTCCTTCATCTGCAAAGAAACACTTGCTGAATATCTATAATAATATATTGAGATATAGCAAGTTTCCAAAAATCTGGAGTTCATCTATTGTCATCCCTATTTATAAACAAAATCAACCAAAATCTCTGTCACATTCATATAGACCTATTTCTCTAACTTGTGTAATGTGTAAAGTTCTCGAGAAAATCATATCCAACAGATTAATGTGGTTTTTAGAAAATAATAAATTACTTGCCCCGGAACAAAGCGGATTCCGAAAAAGTCGTTCAACACTGGATAATCTTATTAGTTTAGAGTCTGAGATTCATGAAGCAATGGCATGTGGACAAAAATGTATCGCAATATTTTTTGACATAACAAGAGCATACGATACAGTTTGGCGACATGGTATTGTTCAAACACTTAGTCGATGGGGAATAAAAGGTAATATAGCACAATTCATAAAAAATTTCCTATCATCGAACTTTTAATGTACGAGTTAACGGTACTTTATCTAATACAAAAATTCAAAAAAACGGAATTCCTCAAGGATCTAATTTAAGCGTCTCCCTATTTCTTATTGCAATAAATAATATTATCTCCACTTGTGACTTACCAGTAAAAGCTAGACTCTTTGCAGATGACTTAATCATTTTTGTTAAGGGGATAAATGATAAAACCCTTCAGACCCATCTACAGAAAGTGCTATGGAATCTCGAATTATGGACAAATTCTACAGGTCTTCAATTATCAACAACAAAATCAAAGGCTATGCTATTTTCAAAAAAAAGAAGTTATATCACTCCAGAATTAAAACTATTTAATAAAGAAATAAAATATGTTGAGAAAATTAAATGTCTAGGCATGACATTTGACAGCAGATTATCCTGGAACCACCACATTCATGATCTAAAAAGTACTTGTCAATCTGCACTTAACATTATAAAAACTGTTGCACACAACACGTGGGGAGCAGATAGTAAAACACTGACCCTTATGTACAAGTCATTGATCAGGTCCAAACTCGACTACGCTTGTATTATTTATGATTCAGCAAAACCATATATCATAAAACAACTCGATCGAATACAAAATAGTGCTTTGCGAACTATACTAGGTGCTTTTTATACTAGCCCTACTGAAAGTTTACACTGTGAAGCTGGAGAAGTCCCCCTGGAATTCCGAAGAAAACAACTTTCACTAACATATGCGGCATCAATACAGGCAAATCCTATGAATCCTGTTAATCACTATGTAAATTCAGACCGTTTTAGGAATATCTTTAAAACTCATGCTAGGCTTGACCTTCCTTTTTATGAAAGGGTAAATAGATACCTCAATGAACTTGAATTCAAATTTCAAGATATCTATTGTATACCCGATATTAACACTGTTCCCCCTTGGACTGTTCCCATCCCATCTATCAATACCAAACTCTCCATATATAAAAAAGCAGATAACCATCCCAAAGCATTATATCAATATGTCCTCCAAGAATTCAAGACATACAGTAACCATACACTTATATATACCGATGCCTCTAAAACTATAGATGGAGTGGGAGCAGCATTTATGTCTAATAAAACAAAAATATTAATGAAACTCCCTAAATTAACATCCATTTACACAGCCGAATTAACTGCTATTCTCAATGCAATAAATTTTGTGGTAGAAAATAGTATCAAAAACCCTGTCATTATTACGGATTCCCTAAGTTCTGTAATTGCCCTAAATAACTTATATCCTAGTCATCCAAGTCTACTACTTATTAAATCAGCATTAAGCCAACTACAAACTATGAACATAAATGTCAACTTTGTATGGATTCCTTCCCATATTGGAATTGCTGGTAACGAAGAAGTAGATTCCTTGGCAAAACTAGCAATCTCGAGTCCGGAAGCTGTAGAAATCAGAAGCATTCCACATCTAGATATAAAACCTGTAATCAAGAACTTAATAATCAATGATTGGCAGACCAAGTGGAATCAATCAACATCCAAACTACGAGAAGCAAAACATTCCATATTACCTTGGAAATCAACCCCAAATAAGCGTAAACATCAAACCATCCTATCTCGTCTGAGAATAGGCCACACCGCCATCACCCATAAACATCTGCTAGAGAGTGAATTAAAACCAAAGTGCAACATATGTGATATTGTGCTCAGTGTTCGCCATATTTTACTGGAGTGTCCTTTATATCGCATGGAGAGACTTCAATATAAATTACAAGATACCTTACAGGCAATATTAAGTGACGGAACTGATATGAAAAATTTGACATCATACTTACATTCCATAAATGTACTAAATAAACTGTAAAACTCTAAATTGTACAACGCCAATGACCCTATGAGGTTGAGGCATAAATAAATAAAAAAAAAAAAAAAAACTTATTACATACCTATAGGAACTTTTAGTGATAAAATATAATGACTAATCGCCCGCAACAATAATTCAGATTATTTGAAAAGATTTTGAACATTCTGTATAATACTAGTATCGCCTAAATTAGAAAAACATAAAGAAATGTACTCAGGGAAAAATAAAGACAAAGAAAATAAAAATGACGGATATCTTTAACAGTTATTATTATATCCTATATATATATATATATATATATATATATATATATATATATATATATATATATATAACAGGATATACCCCATCACCGACACTGTGATACCAGTCGAACAGGCCGGATTTAGAAGCGGGCGTAGCTGTAGTGATCAAGTACTGTCCTTAACGACATTTATTGAAGCCGGTTTCGAAAAACGGGAAAAAACAGCCGTAACGTTTATAGATCTGACGGCTGCATATGACACTGTGTGGAGAGAAGGCCTGATCTACAAGCTAATGAAGGTCATACCATGCCTGAAAACCTGCCAACTAATCAATAACCTCCTAACCAACAGACTGTTTCAAGTATATATAAACGATACAAAGAGCAATGTCAGAAAGCTAAGTAATGGCCTCCCACAGGGTTCAGTGCTTGCTTCACTGTTATTTAACATTTACACAGCCGATCTTCCAGAGACAAAATCAAAAAAAATTGGTTACGCAGATGACCTGGCTATCGCATTTCAAAACCAAGCCAAAGATGTTGGAGAAAGGGCGCTTACCGAAGACTTAAGGGTTCTCTGCGACTACTTTAAACAATGGCGACTTCGCCCTAATACAAACAAAACTGAGACAAGCCTCTTGCATCTCACAAATCAGCTTTCGAATGACACCCTTAGCATCACCTTCAATGGCGAGACTTTGAAACATAATAACAACCCTAAATACCTGGGTGTAACGCTCGACAGATCACTGACGTTCAAAACCCATCTTACGAATGTAGCTGCCAAAGTGAGAACCCGTAACAACATAATAACAAAGCTTGCTGGAACGACATGGGGTGCCACTGCGGATACACTTCGAACCTCCTCACTGGCCGTGGTGTATTCTGTCGCTGAATACTGCGCACCGGTATGGCTAAATAGCGCTCATGTCAACAAGATTGATGTTCAACTAAATTACACTATGAGAGTAATATCTGGTACTATTAAATCAACTCCACTAAGATGGCTTCCAATTCTGAGCAATATAGCACCTCCAGATATTCGACGAACGGCAGCACTTGTCAGAGAATATCAGAAAATCATGGCAAATAGTCGTCTGCCAATTCACCAGTATATTCCGCACGCCGCGAGACCAACAAAGACTGCAGTCCAGACGACCCCCTGTCCAATCCGTTCAGGGAATGGGTGATAGCTACAATAAGCAAGAGCAGTGGACGAAAAGATGGATGCCAACAACAGAGCCAGACGTCATCAAAATAACAAGTACGTCGATCGGCTTCACTGGATCAAACCTGCCACGCCCTATATGGACAAAGTTAAATCGCATACGCACGGGTCATGGCAAATGTGCCGATTTTCTATACCGATGGGGTCATGAAGAAAGCCCACAATGTGATTGTGGATCCCCGAGACAGACCATCCAACACATCATGGCGGATTGCCCAATCCGCAGATACAGCGGAGACCTTCAAGATTTTGCAGAGTGTTCTCCTGGTGTAATTGAATGGCTGTGCAATTTGGACATTAATATTTAATATTTAACTTGGGTTACAATTCCAATTTGAACATAGTTATTATCTAAATACTACTTTTATCGTATTGTAATTATCCATACGCTAAATAAATAATAAATAAATAAAATTATATCCTATTGAAATACAAATATTTTAAGTGACAAATTCGTATTTTGAATAACAACATTTCCACCTACCTTTAAGAAACAATATCTAATAAATGGTTCCCCAAGTTTTTTATGATCTGGTCCATAAAATGCTGATGGTGGAATTCCCTGTAAACCAATATTCTTTGTCATCCACTTGGTGGCCCTATAGTCTCTTCCCGGATCACTTTCTGAATTCATGTCAATTTTTGATTCTAAAAGGAAAAACATTATTTCAAAGCGTGAAATTCTCCTGTAATAAATATTATGTATATGTCGCAGGCAATAGGTGTAATACGTCATTCCGCGAAAAGCCCAGTCATTATAGTCGACACGTAATTTCGTGAAAAAATTTATAGGACCCAGAGCGAGCCAAATCCTAGAAAATGACAACAATGTTAGACTGGCCACTGCTTCGTTGAGCAGTAGCGTAGATATCTAATTTTAAATTAGATAAAAAAGTTTTTATTTTTATTTAATTTTATTTAAGAAAAAGTTTCATTTTCTATAAAGTTTAAAGAAAAAATATTGGTGTTGTTAACTTCTATGGTATATCTAGGGAGTGATAACACTAATAGGCTCACTAAACAGAACTTATTGTAAATTAATAATACCTGTAAAAAATTGTTAATAAAAGTAATTATCACATACAATTAAACAATTTTTTAGGTAAAAGTATTTTAGTATACAAACGTTTTAATAACACAACTACAAATCTTAATTATGCTGGATTTTCACAGATCCGATGACACGAAATACGAAATTTTTTTGTACGAATATATTTGATTGTCGTATCCGAAATTTTTTGACATATTTGTGTTATGTGTCAGATTATTGGATGGACTGATATTTATTTCAATGAACTGTCAATAAATGTTAGCTGTTTTGTTTGATATATAATATATATTATATTGAGCTACGTTCTCGTAACTTTTGCCTCGCATAGTGTAGAAGACCCAAAAGCAACACTTTATTCATTGCATTTATATAATAATTAGGTCTTTGTTCCATTTTAAATATATTTCAAATAGTAAACATAAACACTCCACAAAAAAAAGGTTAAGGTTCAAGTTAGAAATGTCAACAATGTCAAAATTTATCCGATTTTCGTGCAAAAGTTAAAATATTTTTAACTTCTTCCGATGACTTTTAATTTCGTACGAAAATTTTACCTGTCATTTTTCAAGCAATAAAATTCTGTGAAATTTATATCGTATCATCGTACCATCGGATATCGGATCTGTGAAAATCCACCTTTATTGGTTGAGTGACAAGGTTTCATGTGTCACCTCGATTTGTCGATTTGTAGAATGTCATTCTAGTTTGGTTTTATTTATGTTCACAGATGGAACCTTGGCATTGTAACGAGTCAGAATTGCGTTGTTAGCCAGCGCTGTTGTCAGATCAAAATATAGGGAAGATCAGTTGGAATCTTTTCACACTAATAACTCCAAATATGCGATTTTGTTAGTTGGAACCCTGTCATTTTAACCTAACGATATGTTGTACGTTTTTGTTCTATCATGAAGTGTATTTGTACTCTATTTTCAAAGATATATAAGCAAAACGAGAATATGTACAATTACAATAAAAATAAAGGTTTCAACTAAGACCTAGTTGGAAATAAGAACTTAAAAATCTACTCAGATTCACTGTTATCACTAGTATCTTCTAAATTTTTAGTTAATTTGGTTATTGCTGGTAAATATTTAACATAGTCATTTTCCACTTTGATTACATGTTTGATTACATTTTTGTAGTTGGTTGCTGTGATCTTTGTGACTTCTCTTCTAATTAACTGGAGAGCAGTAGACAAAAATTTAGGAGCCACGTTTTTTCTTCTTCTATTTGCTTCAAGTTGAGTCCATATTAACTCTATTGGGTTCAATTTACAATAGTAAGGAGGAAGTCCAAGCACGGTATGCCCATTAATGCGAGTACAGTTATCAACAACATATACCTTCTGGTACTGTCTACTATAAACAATCTCCAACAATTGCTTTTTACTATGATGCCTCAAGGTACAAACCTCTCTCAAATAAAAATTCTTGAATTTGTTTCAAGTACTATTTGGAATTTTCTCATTAATCTTGAATGATATGATACGTTGTCCATATAATAATCACACTATATTTAGGTAATCTCGGAAGAAGAGATTCTTCAAACCATGATTCAAAAATTAAACTTTTCATGTCCTCATGATAATCTAAAGACGCATCTTTATTTTTTTTGCAGATATTAATAATACATAATCGATCCATCTATTTTCTCCACCGCAGTGTAAAATTATAATTCTCTGTCCTGTCATGAGTATCACACCAAGTCTCATCTAAATAAACAAGATTTCGTTTCATTTTTTGATACTCAGTTATCTATCGGATAGAAGTGTCTCTTTAAGAAATAATTATTCTAGTACTTTCCATTAGTGTTTGGCGCTTGTCTATAGTTTTTTACTTAAAATTATGGGTTTTAAGAAATCATCAAAGTGTTGTTGCTGAATATAAGAGAATATCCTTTCGAACCAGTTCACTTCGAAAGCTTTCAATAGTTGGAAAAATATTAGCCACTTCCATTTTATATATTGTTCTGATTATATGTTCCTTTAGGTGCGGTCCTGTTTGTGTGAATTTGCACAATCCTTTCTCACCTGTCTAGAAAAAGATGTTGCTCCTATAGTCTTGTATCAGATTGCTTTCGACACTCTGATAAACATGTTTCTACAATTGTTTCTTATTTAGACAATCTAGAACACAATCCTTCATAAACATGTTTCAGCATGTTTGGGATCATCAGAGATATATTGAAAATGTCGCTTACATTTTACTACACAGCTTTGTAAATATTCCAATTGATTAGAGGGTTCCACTGGCTTTTCAGCTGCAGAATTATTATCACACCACGGGTGCCACATTTTAAAAGTATCTTCGTAAAATTATATAGTTTACTGTTCTTTTACATATTTTTACGTACTTTCTTTCTTTGTGAGTTTTATAAAAACTAACCTCTGTTTTTTTTTTTCAAAAAAACATTGAACGTTTACATCTATGGTTCCTGAGTTGAACTTTTTTTATACTTGAACCCTCCATATCCTCATGATAATCTAGATTCACGTCTTTCATTTTTTTTGCAGATATTAATAATACATCGTCGATGTATCCATTTTCTACTTCTTCTTCTTCTTCACGTGCCATCTCCGCTACAAAGGTTGGCTATCATCATGGCAATTTTGACCCTGGAGGCTGCCGCTCGGAACAATTGTATGGAAGTGCAAGCAAACCACTTCCTGAGGTTTCTCAACCACGACATTCTTCTCCTACCTATGCTGCGCCTACCTTCAATCTTTCCTTGCATAATTAGTTGTAACAGTTGATATTTATTCCCACGTGTAATATGTCCCAGGTATTGTAGTTTCCTCATTTTAACACTCAATACGACCTCCTTTTGTTTGTTCATCCTGTCTAGTACAACTTGGTTAGTTATCTTATCCTTCCAGGAGATTTTCTACACCGCAGTGTAAAATTATAATTCTGTCCTTTATTGGGCGGTACTGAATTAGAACACTTTTTGTTATTATTCGTCCAACTTTTTTTCACCGTGTCATGAGTACCATACCAGGTTTCATCCAAATAAACAATATTTCGTTTAAAAATAAAGTTTAAAATAAAGTAAAATATTATACCTACGTACCCAAGTGTAAACCACTGGACGGTCAAAACGAAATTTATTTGGATAAACTACCTTATAGCTTATAGTTTCGGTCGCTCAGGCAAATATTGTTATCTTAGGCAAATACTGCATCGATGATAACTTTATCTGGGCGACTGTACATCTTTTCTAACGTAATACCAGGCACATCTGAATGTAAATATCGATGGGAATATTAAAACTTTGTATTATAATACATCTCAGTCATTGATAATTTTGCAGTTAATAACTACTCCTGGTAGAGCACTTTTATTTTAATTTTTATTGCCTGCTTTTATTACAGATAAATATATTCTTACACAGTCTCACCGAAATACGAGGCGACTATACACGTATTGCTGGCAAACGCTGTATTACTTTCATTATTACTTTGTTTGACTGAAATTATGTGCCATTTTAGGGACTGCCGACTGACGGTTGTATATTTAGTCAATTCATCTGCCTTGACCTGAAATTTTATTGTAGAGGGGAGTGATTTATCCTTTTTTTTATTATTATTTTATATATTATAAACATATACAGTGAAGTTATTGGTATAATTAAGAGTATTATACATTTTTACATGAGGAAAACGCTGATGTTACCAAAACGAGTAGGCCAGATATTTGGACTCCTAAAAGCTGGACAAATGTCTCAAAATGAAATTACAGCAATGGTAGGAGTATCAAGAAGTTCTGTAAGGAATATAAAACAGAAAATTGCCTCTGGCGTCAGTTTGGATCCAAAGCGTAAGTGTCACAGCGGAAGACATCGTGTAACTACTCCTAGGACTGATCGCAAAATAAGAGATCTTTGGCTACTAAACAAAAAGAAACCACTGCTAATGCTTACCCAGAAGATAAGAGATGAAGGAATTTATGTTTCAGAAAGAACAATTCGTCGGAGACTTGTCGAAAACAAACTGATAGCTAGGAGACCAGCTCAAAAGCCAAGGATTACGAACTATGATAAAGAAACGTTTCGAATGGGTACAAAAATACAAAAACTGGACAGTGAAAGACTGGAAAAGGTATCTTTGTGTTGCTTTGCTTGAATATCAATATTAAACACTAAAAAACATGAGCATTTCTAAAATTTTGTTAATTTCAAGTCTGCTTCTGGGACAAATCCGTTTTTCAAGTTTTGACAGAAGAAACGAAGTTTGTTGGGAGACGTCTCAATGAGAAATACAAGCCCGACTGGATTGTGCCCACCATCAAACACCCACAGTCACTCATGGTCTGGTCTGTGGTACTGGTATCCAAAAAAGGTCTCTACGTGGTGGAAAACACGATGAGACAAGCTGTGTTGCCAATATCCGGATAATCAGATAATTTTCGGATTGAACAATTTTTTGGATAATTTCGGATAATTCAAGGGTCTATCGACTTTTTATTTTTAAATATAATTAAAATTTTTTGAAAGCTTCAATAGCTAAATTTGCGAATGTACATAGAACTGCAAATTCTATTCTCATATAATCGAAGATGATGGAACTTTGAATTATTTCAGTGCCCCCTGTTGATAAATAGTATAGTTTTGGTTGACTGTTTTACTGTACAAAAATCCAGGGATCTTTGAAATTGACAAAACAAAAATCGAATTTCATTTCAATCCAAGTCTAAAAGGTAGAAGTAGTCAAGTAATTCCCCTGTGGCACTTTCTCTATACTTTTGCCGATTATGTATGTAAACAATAAGTATTTTTAATATAGGTTTTAAGAGTTAATAATTTGTTAATTTGCTGTATTTATGTATTATTTGTTGTTTTTTGTTTAAATAAATATATTTCTATCAAACTAAACTTGTTTTCTTGCCATCATTTGTCATATTAATTGTCATTTGTCATCTACCAATGTGTCAATGTCAACTGTCAATGTCAATTATGCCATTTAATTAGTCTTCTTTTTCGATTTTTATGAATTCGGATAATTTCGGATATTTATTTTCTAACATTTGGATAATTTCGGATATTTTGGTCCAAGCGTTCGGATAATTTCTAGTTTTGTATTGGCAACACTGGAGACAAGACCAGTACCGGAAAGTACTCGAGACGAGACTGTTACAGGAACGGTTTCCTGGATAAGAGAAACTCATATTTATGCACGATGGGGCTCCTTAAAACAAGGCTAAGCGTGTTTCAACTTATTTAAAACAAAAAAAAAAAGTTCATGACTGGCCAGTCAACTCGCCTGATATAAATGCTACTGAAAATGGGTGGGAACAACTGAAAAGTAAGAGTGCGAAAAAAAAATATTACTAATCAAAGGGAGTTACTTGAAACGCTCATATTCGCTCCGTGCGTGACCATGGTAGGGGTACATTGAAACGACGCCAGCGTGCATATTGGAATATTGGACAAAATATTTTTATGCATAAATTTTATCAAAAATGTGTGGAAATACATGTTGCGTATTCAATTGTACTAATAATAGCAAAAACAGTGAGTGTAGTTTTTATAGGTTCCCAAAGATTACATATAAATTAGAGAAAAGAAAAAGATAAATTCCTGCTATTAATATGAAAAAGTAAATATCACATAATTTCATTTTTACGCAATTGAAATAGGAAAAATTTAAATAATTTACCTTGAATGATATTTCATAAGGCTTCAAGCTAACTGCAGATGACTTAAGCTTGTATATCATAACTTTTACTATTATTGTTTTTAATTATACGCTCTTTTGCGTGAAAAACTTGATTTGCCAGTACTAGATTTTTTCCTTTCTCTTACGTTTGGAGTTGAAAAGATATATTATGATGAATTTTGAGAAACCCAGTTTTTAATACTACATTTATTTTGAACATAAACTGAAAAAATATATGAGATCGTAGGCTTCCACGGCCAGAGTCAGAATTATAATTTATTCGTCTTCCGGGTTTGGACCGTGTCATTTGTGAGTGACCTAAAAATGGGTTCATCTCGACGTTTCGATACAATTGTATGTAGCTTCTTCAGGAGAACAAAGAAAAAGAAAACAAAAGACAGGAAGATGGGTAGTTAGCAACGGTAACTCACTTACTCAACGCAACCAGAGGCGAATACTAACTACTAAGATGGGCATTTGGTCACAGTAACTCAACTACTCAACGCAGCCAGAGGTGAAAACCAAATGCCAGGACAGGGATTCACGTCCAACAGCTCAGAACACTAACATCCAACACTAATATCCAGGATGACTCACAGTCATCCTGGATATTCCTTCCTACATAGAGAAAGTAAACGACTTACTTAGGGATACATCCTGTTATAATACAATTTCTCGAGACCCCACTCCTAGAGTCGAACGCGAAATTTCCCATGCCATCAAACAATCCGATCTTTCCGATGATGTTAAGAAGTCCATAGTTCCGAAAAACTCCATCTGCCCCAGAATTTACGGTCTTCCCAAAATCCATAAAGACAAGGTACCTCTTCGTCCCATTGTGACTACGATTAACTCTCCTACCTACAAACTCGCAAAGTACTTGTCGAATCAGTTTAAGACCTATACTGGTCGTACCTCTTCTTATGTCCGAAATTCCACACATTTCATCACCTTAATCTCCTCCCTCACGGTCGATCCCCAAGACACTCTCGTCAGTTTCGATGTATCATCCCTATTTACCAATATGACTCTCTAGTTGTTCTGCGAGATCACTTGACCAATGATAACAAGTCTTTGGTTTTGGCAGATCTTGCGGAAAAATGCCTCCTTTCAACATATTTTTCTTTTAGAGGCAATTTCTACAAACAAATATCTGGAACACCAATGGGTTCTCCCCTTTCCCCTGTCATTGCTGACATTTTCATGGAAGCCTTTGAGTCTTTAGCCCTAGAATCTTACCCCTTAAAACCAAAAGTCTGGTTCCGCTACGTTGATGATACATTTATCATCTGGCCCCATGATCAACATACCCTTTCTCCCTTCCTAGATCATCTTAACTCACAACATCCGAGTATAAAATTCACAATGGAAGTAGAAAATAATCGGTCCCTTCCCTTTCTCGATGTGTTAGTCACCTCCAAGCCCAATGGCCGATTGGGTCACTCTGTTTATAGAAAAAAGACTCACACGAATCGTTACCTACATGCTTCATCACACCACCATCCTGCCCAAAAGAATTCTGTGATCAACTCTCTCATCCATCGGGTCATTTCGATTTCTGAACCCGACAACCTTAGAGAAGAACTTGGCCATCTGCAAAAAACCCTTGTCGCCAACGGTTACTCCAAGTCCACAATTCAAAATATTACACACCGACATCTACATCCCCCTTTACACCCTAGGACGACAAATTCAGAATCTTCGGGTAATACTCCTGTGGCTTTTCTTCCGTATATTCGAAATGTCACTGATAGGATTGGCAAAATCCTTCGCAAAGAAGGTATCAGGACTACTTTTCGACCACCCAAGAAAATCTCACAATATCTACCCTCTCCTAAGGACCCATTACCGCCCCTATCTTCCTGTGGTGTCTATTCTATTCCTTGTTCATCTGGACATGTGTATATTGGCGAAACTGGTCGTTCCGTCAAAACTCGGATTCAAGAGCATCAAAGATGCATTCGATCAGGTCTTTTCTCCCATTCTGCAGTTGCAGAACACTGCCAAGAAACCAGTCATTCCATATTGTTCGAAAAAACCCATATTATTTCTAAGAGCCCCTTTTTTTATTCCAGGAAAATCCGCGAATCTCTAGAGATCCGAAAAAATCCACATAACATCAATCGAGAGGAAGGATACTACTTGTCTCCCATCTGGAATCTCAGTCTAGAGCCTCCGTCCGGTCCCGCTACCACGATGCAGCCACATGATTGGCCAGCGCGCGCTTCTTGACGTTCGCGCCATGGTGTGTGCCGATGCGTCCCGACACGACAGGTCACCGCGACCATAAATAGAGCGGTAGCGGAGTAATCGTCGGATTCACTCCCCGCCTCTCGACGCTTTAGTGTTCTGAGCTGTTGGACGTGAATCCCTGTCCTGGCATTTGGTTTTCACCTCTGGCTGCGTTGAGTAGTTGAGTTACTGTGATCAAATGCCCATCTTGGTAGTTAGTATTCGCCTCTGGTTGCGTTGAGTAACTGAGTTACCGTTGCTAACTACCCATCTTCCTGTCTTTTGTTTTCTTTTTCTTTTTCTTTGTTCTCCTGAAGAAGCTACATACAATTGTAGCGAAACGTCGAGATGAACCCACTTTTGGGTCACTCACAAATGACACGGTCTAAACCCGGAAGACGAATAAATTATAATTCTGAAAAAATATAGTTAAAAACTAATTTATTAATAATTGTCAATTTCGCATGTATTTAACAATGTCAAACATATGTCATATGTTTAACCTGAAAATTCCTAACATCCAGGAAACTATTCAAGCCTGTATCGAAAGCATGCCTCGACGTGTTTAAACTCATTTAGCAGCCAAAGGCGGGCATGCAAAATATTACATTTATACCTACTTTGTAAAAATTATACTTTTTTAATAAATAAAAGTTTTCTGTTAACTTTTTAGTACAGTTTAATTACATAAGAGTTAAGAGGACTTTCAGACGAGGATACTGTATGCGAGATGTAGAATTTGCGATGGCTGCTGTATCGTATTCACAGGCATTCTCGTCAGTATGACAACAGTAGCAGTGCAGTGCGGTTATAGTTTTAGATTATGGATATATAAGAGAGTGTTATACTGTGGTACATATTAAAAAAAAAAAAGAAAAAGAAACTGAATAGACGACGTAATTTGTGGTTTCATCCTATTGTAGAATTAAGAGAAACCAAGGGAACATAAAATTTGCTGTATCAAGATTTATTGCAAGATCCATCGAAGTTTTTTAATTATTTTATGTCTGTTTGAATGTCTGTGAAGTTTAAAAAAACACCTTTTTTCTTTCATTTCTCGTTCACAACTATTCGACAATTCGACAGAAAATCGCGCGTCTATGGAATGTAGTGCAAAAGTAGTCGTGTCTGAAAGCGTTCGTTTAACGTAATGTTTCTTCTGTATCTGGCATACGCATTCAGTCGTCGGCGACAGGAAGGTCCAAGATACTGAATTCGGTATCTCGCATACTGTATCCGTCGCGCGTTCCGTGTGAAAAGCTCTATTTGAGTCTATGTATTATCTGCATCTCGGATACAGTATCCTCGTCTGAAAGGCCTCTAATGTTCACAAAAAAGAACAAAACAGTAAATTTTTTCAAATATATTCATAATCATGAGAGAAATAGCTTCATATAGTAAATTTTTCCTTGCTTCGCCCAATAATTTGGCCAGATACTGTATACTTTATTTAAAGTTCACCCTACGCCACAGTAGGTTATCACCTACGGGCTCGTGATCAAAAATCCGTCCTTCTCGTGAGGACGATACATAATTAAATTAAATTAAATTCTTTATTTTCGTTTTGACAAACATAGTTTGTATAGAATTAGTCATAAATATACATTGCTACAAACTAAACACTAAACTAGACTAAACAAGACATGAAATGAATTTAAAAGCTAAACGAAATACAGCTAATATCTAAGATCTAAAAAATTCTTCGATTGTATAAAACACTTTTTCACATAAAAATTGCTTAAGATTCCTCTTAAATACATTTATTGAACTGGTGGACTTTACAACTGTGGGCAAATGATTAAACACGTGTAGCCCGTATACCCTGGGCGATTTAAGTTTAATGTTACCTTTTGAAAATGGTATATAAAGTTTATTACAATATCTAGTATTTAAATTATGCATATCACCACTCGTTTTAAACCGATGTAAGTTATTAAAAATAAAAACACATAATTCAAAAATGTATAGACACGACAATGTTAAAATTTTATATTTTTTAAAATATTCTCTACAACTAGTTAGTCGGGAGACACCAGCGACACAACGCAATATTTTCTTTTGTATGACGAAAATGCCATTTACATAACCAGACATACCCCAAAAACATATCCCGTATCTTAGTCTGGACTCTACGAGTGCATAATAAATCATAATTAGCTGATTTTCCGTCAGAACATATTTTAAATTTCTAATTAGATAGTTAATAGAACTCAACTTCGAAACAACCGCTCCACAATGCAACTTCCAATCCAAACTTTCGTCAATCGTTATTCCCAAAAACTTGCCTGACGACACGGTACCTATTTGCATGTTGTTAAAAGTAAGCTGAAGATTTTCCAAGTATTTTTGTTTATTGTGAAAATGTATAACTTGCGTTTTTTCTGCATTTAGATGCAACGAGTTATCGCAAAACCAAGAATATAAAGATGAAAGAAAATTATTACATTGATGTTGTAGGATTACTATGGATTTGTTAGATAGAATAATTGACGTATCAGCCGCATATATAGTGAAATTTACCGCTCTGTCCACTTGTACGATGTCGTTAATGTAGACTACAAAGAGAATTGGTCCTATTATAGATCCTTGGGGAACACCCATGTTTGTAGTAACAAGACTAGATCTACAACTGGTCACACAATCCTCGATCCTTGTCTGCAGGCTCACATATTGTTGTCTATTGTTTAAAAATGACATAATCCACTTTAAAGAGTTTCCTGTAATACCTATCTGTTTTAGTTTTTTAAATAATATTTCATGGTTCACACAGTCAAATGCCCTACTAAGATCACAAAATATTCCAATAGGACATTCGCCTGCATCAATCAGACTGGTTAAATGAGCATAAAATGCATGGACTGCCGTATTAGTAGATTTATTTTCTTGAAATCCATGTTGATTTATAGTTATGATATTATTGTTTTTTAGATAACCATTTAATCTCTTTAAAATATCCATACTCAAATACCTTTGAAAATATACTGGGAATTGTTATAGGCCTATAATTGCTGACCAGTTTTGGATCTCCTTTTTTAAAAATGGGAACTACTTTGCCTGTCTTTAAGTAATTAGGAAAATCCCCATTGCAAAAAGACAAATTGGTTAGATAAGTTAAAGGATTGATTATAAAAGGTAAAACTTTTTTCACCAAAAATGCAGGTATCTCGTCAAAACCACTAGAGGATTTGTTTTTAAGTTTACTCTGGAGGAGTTCGATCAGTTCCTGCCCAGTAAATGGGTACAATTGAAAGAAATTTTCATGATCTGTAATAATTGACTGACTGTCTTTGTCTACTGTATTACCTGGAATTTTCGACACGATATCAATGGGTGCATTTTTAAAAAATGTGTTAAAAGTGCATGCTACCTCTTGGGGATCTGTTATTATATTATTGTCATCATACATTAAAAAAGTATTAGCATTGTTATTAGCACTTTTTGAGAAATCATTGACAACTTTCCACGTGATTTTATTGGGATTATCAGACGAAGTAATGATTTTCTGGTAATAATCTTTTCTTGTTTTGGTCAAAAGTTTTCTATGTATTTTCCTTTGTTGTTGATAACAATCTCTAAGAATTGGTACTGCCCTTGATAAAGCGTGTAAATTTCTTAATTCAAAACTAGACTTTCGCACTTCACTATTAATCCAGTTATTTTTAGTTGTTTTGATTTTTTTCCTTGTTAATGGAAAGCTATTATTAAAATGATACAAAAAGATATTTATAAAAGCTTGAAATGCTAGATTAGTGTCTAAGATTCCATAAATATTATTCCAGTTTTCGTTAATGAGGTTAACGATAAAGTGATTTATCGATTCCTCGCCAAATTGTCTTTTTTGTATAAAGTATGATAATTCCGCTTCAAAGTCAAGTTCCACTAAAACCGTTCTGTGATCTGATACAGTGTTGTCAAGTACACATGACAAACCGGAGTTCGAGAAATTTACAAATACATTATCTAACGTTGTTACGCTGGTATCCGTGACCCTAGTTGGCCAATTGACAAGATTAAAATTAATATTAAAATTCAGTAAAACATTTAGTAGATTAACATGGTCGTTAGTCATATGTCTGGTATCTACATTAAAATCACCACATATTACAAAACGTATATTTGGTTTATATAAACAATTTAAAATACCTTCGAGGTTATTCAAAAAAATACTTAAATCACCAGATGGTGATCTGTAACAATTTAATATAACATATGAATTATTTTTCTTGTCTTTGAAAGAAGTAATACAATATTCAGAATGTTTATCAACACAATATTGCTTTATCCTAGAGTTGAGTTTGTTATTAAAATTAAGACCTTTTCGAACCCAAATTCCTACGCCTCCTCCTCTTATTGAGTTATCTCGCAAATAACAACTTGCTAGGATAAAACCTTCAATGTTGACGTTCCCAATAGAATTATTTGATTCCCATAATTCCGTTAAACAGATAATATTTATGCTCTTATGAGAAGTAAGTTCTAAAATAACATCACAAATTTTATCACTATTTATGCTTTGAATATTTAACAGCATTAAATTTGGATTAAAACTTACCCCTGATTTTGAGGTTGCCCCCGCAGGTATAAAAAACTATTTACACAAGCGTTCTTAGGCCATACTGCAGGATCCATTGCTTTCTTGAAGTGTTCTTGGTGTATCCGTACTTTGAAGGATGCATATAATTCAGGATGACGGGAATTCATCCCCTCACAAATGACCTCTGGAAAATGAGGCTTTAGATGCTGTATAATAGAAGCCGCTGTTGCAGTTGGTTCTATTCTGTATACGTGGAGATCCACAAATTTTTGAGTACCTTTTATCGTGGTATTTGTACTTGTACCTACAATAGCTTGTCTCTGTCTTCTGCTTCTATGACGAACTTCTTCCCATCTGCCGTTGTCTGAAGAGCTGCCTTCTCCTAGGGAAACTATTAACGTCATAATTTTTTCTTGTTTCGTGATAAGATCATTTTTCTTATTGGATGGTTGAGGCATTGATGTAGAGACGGTAGTTGACTTACATTTAGCTTCTTTTTTTTTTCTGTAACGTTTCATGATTGTTTTCAATTTCACGATTGTCTTCTTTCTCCTTAGATTTGCAGACGTTAGTATTATGAGATTTAACTGTTTTGTCTAAAGATTTGGCAACGTTCGAACTAGAAGGTGCATTTGAAGGAATATTTTTCGATTTTAACAAATATATTATTTCATCCTGACGTTGGTTACCTTTAGTAAGTTCACTGTTTAAAGCTTTCAAGTATTGACTTTCCACTCGAGATTATCACTGTTGATCACACCATTTTCAGCGGACTTATCAGTCTCCCTGTATTCCACCAGTTGTTTAATACTTTCACTCACTTTTAACGAGTCTGGTACCTTTTTAGATATTAAAATTTCTATTAAATCGGACTTTTTTAGACGATCTAGTTCCTTATAAACACTCTCGTCAAACGCCATGTTGCCAATTTGAATATTAGAATTAATTAGAATTAGGAGATTCTCAATTAGGAGAATTAGGAGACAATTAGAATAACTGAAAATCCTAAATCTCACCACAGAAGCATCCTATTTCATTTTTGTTAAGAGTTTAAATAAAATTTCAAGTACTAATACCAAGTAATACAAAAAATATAATTTATACCTAACGGCGTCCAATCAGCTAACATAAAATATCCACCTTCTGGAATAACAGGTTTCATTCCTGCATCACACAAGAATTTTGCCATATAGTCTCTCTTAGTTTCAATTTCTTTGGGTAGCTGCATGAAGAAACATTCGTCAGTTCCGAAACGTTCCATTTCTTTTTCAAATCCTATGGCGCAAGCTTCCTGTAATGTAATAAAAATATTAATATAAAACCAAATATGATTTTGTTTGTTTCAGTATGTTTGAATGTTAAAACGTTAATTAAGCATAGGATAGACATAATGGGGAAATGAATAGAATATTTATCTTCTTCTTCTTACGGTGCCTTATCCTTAAGGACGTTGGCCATTACATTTGCCCATTTAATCTTATTTGTAGCAGCCCTGAATAGTTGTATTAAGGTCATGTTAGTCCATTGCCGTAGGTTTTTAAACCAAGAGTTGCGTCTTCTTCCTGGTCCTTTTTTGCTATTGACTTTGCCTTCGATTATAAGTTGGAGCAATTCATACTTTTGATTTCTTATGATGTGACCAAAATATTGTGTTTTCCGTTCTTTTATTATAAGCATAAGCTCTCTTTCCTTATTCATCCTCCGCAAGACTTCCGCATTTGTCGTATGGCTCATGTAGGATATTCTGAGCATTTTACGGTAACACCAGAGTTCGAATGCTTGGATTCTATTTTGTATTGCTTCTGTCATTGTCCAGGCTTCAACACCATAGAGCAAGGCGGAGAAAACATAGCATAAGTATTCTAGTTCTCAATGAGATGCCCAGCTGGCGGTTGCATACAACTTTTTGCATTTTGTAAAACATTGTACGTGCCTTTTCCAGACGTATTCTTATCTCTAGTGAGTGGTCCCAAGTTTCATCAAGATTACTTCCAAGGTACGTTGTTCTTGTTACTCTTTCCAGATCTGTTCCGTCGACATTGACCTTCACCCTTCTGTTTTGGTGCTTGCTGATGACCATCGTTTTTGTCTTCTTTGTATTCAATTTCATTCCAAATTCTCTACAGGCTGTCGTTACTCGGTCCATTAAGCGTTGCAGGGCTTCAGCATTATCTGCCAGTATGACAGTGTCATCAGCATATCGCAGGTTATTTATACATTGCCCGTTTATAATTATACCATCCGAGGTGCCTTCCAAAGCTTTCTGAAATATCTTCTCAGAGTAAACATTGAACAGCAAAGGTGATAGGACACATCCCTGTCTTACTCCCTTCTCGATATTGATTTTTCCAGATGTTTCGCTTTTTATTCTGATTTTAGCCTTTTGTTCTTGGTAGAGGTTTGAAATGATCCTTAAGTCTTTATCGTCGATATTACATGACCTTAAAATATCTATTAGTTTATCATGTTTCACCAGGTCAAACGCCTTCTGAAAGTCTATGTCTATAGAAATACAGATAATGAGGATAAGCGAAATGAAATATAGACCTATTCTGGGCAAAGTGAAATTAGTAATCTCCACATATTCATTATTCAGATAACCCCAGAAGAAGGTACAAAAACGAAGTAGATAGATGAAATTGCCACATGTGTTCAAAATTTTGTACCAATATCGAAAATTAATTTTCAACTTAATACTTTACAACTAACATTATCTCAAGGTTTATGCCCCTATAGCTTACACACCAGCTCAGATAGCTTATTATTATTAATATACAGCCTGGGTAATAATCTATCGTCATTATGGACCTTGCGTGAGATGGAGTGAGAAACACCTGTTTAAAAAGAGAAAGCTATATTAGGTCCGCCCTTTATATCGTCGAAAATGCATTAGTGGAAATAATTAAATTCAACAGAACAGGGGAAGTTCAACGTTGCCAAACTTATTGGTTTTATTTGACCTATTGTCTTTTTAGCATTTGAACAATGTTCTAAGATAATCAAATTTGGGCGAACTGATTTAAATGGCATGTGGTGTTATTCCTTAAATATTAGAATTCACATATATAAAATATTATAATTTATACCCGTGTAACATTTAACATTTTGTTTATATAAATATATTTAGTAATTTGAATCGAGGACATTCATAAATAACATACTCTAATTAGAACTGGTAGTCAGCACTATTGCCGATCACCACATGCTTGGCGTAGGTCATGAACAAACTTGACATACTAATAAGTAAACATTTGCTGATATAGCAAGGACTACTATAAAAGCCCCAACAATCATTCTCTCAGGGATCTTAATTAATATACCGACACTATGGCCAGTAAGGCATCCTCTATCGTCATCGTCAATTAAGTACTGACATATTTAAGATTAATTAATAGTTAAAGATTGTACAAGCAGTGATTAATAAATGGGCAACTAAGTTACAACATATTATTTACTACCCCACAACATTATTTATTACAGGCAGCTTACTGTTTTTTATGCTGAATATGCCACAATTTTACTTTACTTTACATTACAGTTTAATTTAACATTTTGATTTCCACTTCGGAAATCGTTTTAAATAAATAAAATTTATTAATGTTTAATATTTTAAGTACGACTTCCGAATTGGAAATCTAAACATCAAAATAAGCTTATTTTAAAGTCACATTGTGCCTTATTTCCAATAAAAATTATAAACTGCATTATAACACCACAATAAAAAAGCTTGATACAAATTTATTTAGCAACATCGCGTCATCAAAGTAACGACACTTGGATTTTAATACTGTTGTAACGAGCAGAACAGAACTAGTTTGGTATGGCATGCATATTGCACGGGTTCGTGGGTTGGTGTTTCATAAAGCATAATAAATAAAGAACTATGGTCTGTTTTTTAACCAGGAGGAGTAATTCAAATTTTCCACGCCGTACTGTTTGTTTGCAATTGGTCCAACCGCTGGCAAGTTTACTCCACTAAATTATGACATATTGACACTAATGACATTTGTGAAATTTATTTATTATTATTATTTTCCTCTAATATATAAATCGATTTCTGACTGTTTAAGTTAAGCATTGGCCAATCAGGAATATGGCATTAAAATTAACAGCAAAGAATACATTTTGATAATAAAATGATCCTCGGTAAAAAATCTATAGTTTAAGTGATCGTGGTATAATTAACATACCTGTATTGGAGTTACACCAGTATATACACTGTTTTGATGAATAATTTGTAGATTTTTCATTAAATTTGCAGGGCAATAAGCCCAACCCAACTTCCATCCAGTTACGCTAAAGCTCTTGCCGGCAGATCCAATAGTTATTGTCCTCTCCCACATTCCAGGCAAACTTGCTAAATAAAAAATTTATGTGATTAAAAGAATGATGTAAAAAAGTATATATACATAGATACATAAAGATGTTTGTATAGATATTGGCCCAAAGAATGACATCAAAATTATTTATAGTGATCTAAACGCAAAAATAAGAAAAGTGCAACAATACCTACCAGCTATAGGTAAGTACAACCTGCGTAGGGAATCCAATGACAATGAAATCAGACTAATAAATGTAACTTCTCTTAACATGGTTATTGCCAGTACATGCTTCCAGCGAAAAAATATTCACAAGGGAACGTGGAGATCTCCAGATCGGATAACAGTAAACATGATCGATCATGTTATTATTGACTCTAGACATCACTCAGACGTAATAAACGTATGCAGCAGACGTGGAAAGTAGAATAAGAGCCAGAATCTCAAACATTAAAAAAGAAACGGGATGCAAAATTGAAAAATATGAAATAAAAAACTTAGCAAACAACAGCAAAAAGGCAAAATACAAAGAACATATAAAAGGAAGGTAGAAACAGACAAAAGCACGATGATATAAATAGAGAATGGGAAACGTGTAAAAACATCACATAAGACGCGGCCAAAGAGACCCTGGGTCTACAAAAAGAGCTCAAATCAGCTGAAGGACAGTGGTTCGATGAAGAGTGTCATAACATAACAGAGAGGAAAAATAATGTATATCAACGACTACAACAACAACATAGAACACGAAAGGCAGAGGTGGAATATAGAATGCTAAGGAGGGAAGAGAAGAAAATAAATCGCAGAAA
Source organism: Diabrotica balteata (assembly GCA_918026665.1). NCBI lineage: Eukaryota > Metazoa > Arthropoda > Insecta > Coleoptera > Chrysomelidae > Diabrotica > Diabrotica balteata. Next base: position 27,444,433 of record OU898280.1, on the reverse strand, counting down.
GAAAAGAGAACGCATAGAAAAAAAACTTCAAGAAACGAAAGAATAAACCATCAGAAATTAGAAAATTCTACCAAAAACTTAACAAAAGTAGAAAAGAATTTAAACCAAGAACAATGATCTCAAGGACAAAGAAGGAGATATAGTAACTCATCAGAGTGAAACACTACAAAGATGGACAGAATTCTTCAAAGAAAAGTTTGAAAAAAACGAATCCACTATATGATGGAATTATACTGGGTCAAACGGATACCAGAGAAACAACTCGCACTTCATCAGTAGCTGAAATGCAAGAGACAGTTCTTCTTCAGCCTGTGTTCGTCCACTGCTGGACATAGGCATCTTCCATTTGCTTCCATCGATTTCTACTTTTGGCAATTCTCATCCACTGCTTGCCCGCGACTTGTTTGATATCGTCTGTCCACCTCTTCTGCGGTCTGCCTACTCCTCGCCTGTTCTCTCTTGGTCTCCAGTTTGTTAATCTTTGTGTCCATTTTTCGGGATTATCTCGGGCAACGTGTCCGACCCATTGCCACTTGAGCCTTGCAATACGTTCTGAGACATCAGTAATTTTTGTTCTTTCACGAATGACGTTATTTCGAATCCTGTCTCTCAAACTAATCCCTAGCATGGCCCTCTCCATTGCTCTTTGAGTTGTACTGAGCTGCTCTAAGGTTTTCTTTGTGAAGGCCATGGTCTCCAGTCCATATGTAGTTACAGGCAAGATACATTTGTCATAAACTCTACGTTTTAGACACATTGGTATATCTTTATTCTTCAAAATAAAGCTTAATTTGCCGAAAGCTCCCCAAGACAGTTGTATGCGTCTTTTTATTTCGGCTATTTGATTTTCTTTGCCGATTTTAATGGTATGTCCAAGATATATATAGTGGTCTACATTTTCAAGACTGACGTTGTCAATAACAAGATTAGTTTGTAAATTACTCATTATTTTTGTTTTCTGAAGGTTCATTTTGAGACCTATTTTATTTGACTGCTGGTTTAATTCCTTCAACATTTGCTCCAGTTCCTTTATATCTGTACTAAATAATACTATGTCATCCGCAAACCTCAAATGACTCAAACGTACACCATCAATGTTTAGACCTTTTTCCTCCCAGTCAAGCTGTTTGAATACATTTTCCAATGCTAAGGTAAAAAGCTTTGGTGAAATAGTATCACCTTGTCTAATACCTTTATCAAGGCGCATTTTTTCAGTTTTTTTGTCTTCATTGATTTTGATGTGGAATGTGGCCTGTTCATAAATGTTTTTAATGAGTGTAGTGTACCGTGAGTCTATTCGAGCATCCTTCAGGGCTGACAAAAAGGACCAAGTCTCAATACTATCGAAAGCCTTGTGAAAGTCGATAAATGCCATATGTAAAGGTACATTATATTCTGTGGTTTTTTCTACTAGTGTTCTGATGGTTTGTAAGTGATCATTAGCGCCAAACCCTTTTCTAAATCCCGCCTGTTCAACCGGTTGATATAAATCAAGTTTTTGTGTTATGCGGTTGGTTATTATTCTTGTTAACAATTTGTATAAGTGTGACAACAAACTTATAGGTCTGTAGTTTTCAATATTAGTAGTGTCTCCTTTCTTGTGTAAAAGTATTATTTCGGCGTTTTCCCATAGGCTGGGTATTTTTTTTTCTGTTAGACACTTATTCAGTAAGACTTCCACAACTTCTACAACGATGTTGCCGCCCATTTTTAACATTTCAGACGTTATACGATCCTCGCCGGGAGCTTTTTCGTTTTTCATTTGCTGTAAGGCATGTCTAATTTCCGAAGAGGTTATTTTAGGGAGGGTTTCCGAGCCGACGTTTAGAATTGTTCTGTGGTCTGTTTCGGGGTTCTGTATAGTAGATGTATAAAGATTCTTATAGAACGTTTGTATTTCCTTGACTATTTGAGTTTTTTCGGTCACCGTATTCCCCTGTTGATTTTTGATTTTAGTTATATTTGATTTTCCTTTAGTTAAATTTGATTTCAATACTCTCATGTTTCTATTGTTTTCGATGGTTTGCAATATTTGTTTTGTTTTATAAGCCCGCAAGTCTGACCTTATGCTCTTTTTAACTTTATTGTTGATAGCTTTATACTCTGGTAATTCTTTCGATGTTCTTCTTCTTTCTTCCATTAAATTAAGTGTTGTTTGTTTCAGTTTCGTTTTTCTGGGATTTTTATTTTTATCACAGATCTTTTTTGCAGTTGATGTTATGTCGTTCGTTAATTTTTGTGTTATTTCATTTATATCTTTCGTGTTGAATACTGGTAGAGGTCCTAGTTTCTTTTTTAGTTCACTTTGATATTCCTCTTGATTCATTTCGAGTGCTTCTATGTTTGGCAATTTATCCTGTGTTAATAATTTTCTTCTATCTAATTTCGTATTTATTTCTATTCGCGTCCTAACTAATCGATGATCACTACCAGTGTTGAAAGAATTTAGTACAGTAAGATCTTTAGCAATGTTTTTGAAGTTAGAGAGTATAAAGTCAATTTCATTTTTTACTTTGCCATCTGGGCTTAACCACGTCCATTTTCTCTGCATCTTTTTCTTGTAGAAGGTATTTAAGCAGAATAGTTTTTCTTTGCTGAGGAAATTTACGAGCATATCTCCCCTGTTATTTCTACTTCCCAGTCCAAAATTTCCAATATATTTGTTGTCGTTGTTATTTTCGTTCTTTCCTATTTTAGCGTTGAAATCTCCCGTAATTATTACGTAATATGTTTTCTCTAGGTTTCTGGCTCTTGTAATGTCATCATAAAGTTGTTCTACCTCTTCATCATCTGCAGAAGAAGTTGGTGCATAACAGTGGATTATTTGAATGCTGTATCTACGATTTAGTTTTATTACCATATAGATAACTCTATTAGAAATTGCTTGGAATTTGGTTACCATGTTTTCAATTCTCTTATGTACTAAAAAGCCTACGCCTCCTATACCTTGGTTATTTCCTGAATTGTATTGGTACAAAGTGTGCCCTGATTTTAGTAGAGTCGATTCTTCGCCTTTAAGCCTTGTTTCGCATAGTACTATGTCCCATTTGATGGTCTTAAGTTCTTCTTGCAACTCTTCTAGGTTATCTTCTGTCCTCATCGTTCTGATATTATATGTTCCGATGTGCATTCTGTGTGTACTAAGCGAATTCTTGCCTCCCCCATATTCCACGAGGCAGACCCTTTTCTGGGTGTGGGATTTGGCATAACATACTCCACCCACCTGGGGACCATTCCGTTTCGTTTTAGTATTCGCCATTTCTGTATTTGGAAGGATGAGTAGCCTTGAAACACCACGCTGGCTAGACGGGTTGGTGAGTTTTATATCAGCCGCCCATTCTGGGTCAGACGCTGTTCGCAGCCGTCCATTCTGGATCAGACGCTACTGTTTTGATTCTATATCAACCCTAAAATCGAGGGTTGCCATTTCCGCCATCCACACCGTACCGAAGCTCCGCTTCTCCGCCGTGTCTGCCGTTGTGGACTTCATCCGTAACCCTGGACAAGGGACCCTAACCAGGTACTGGTTTCCCGGGTCAGGAAACCCCCGGAATCTGCGGAGGGCAGGGATTGATTCATTTTCCCTGATAGGACTATCTTTAAGAATTTAAAGAGTTCCTACCCGCTACCCGAGACAGTTACCAGACTGAAAAACAACAAGTACTTGGATTAGATAGCATTAGCACAGAATTAATAAAGGAAGGCTAAGACTCCCTATTGAATAAACAACTGCCACAAGACTGTAATACCGGAGTAATTATCCCACTACATAAAAAGGGAGCCCAGCTTCAATGTAAAAACTACCGGGCAATAACGCTACTAATTGTGGCATATAAAATACTGTCAAAAATTGTGTATCACCGATTGAAACCATAAGTGGAACAAATAGTTGGGGGGTATCAATGTGGTTTCTGCAGGCAGAAGTCCACAATAGATCAGATCTTCGTCTTGAGGCAAATCTTGAAAAAGACTAGTGAAATTAATATAGACAAACATCAATTTTTCATTGATTTTAAGAGTGCCTATGATGGCATCCATCGAGAATTTCTGATCCATGCACTGAAAGAGTTTAACATTCCACCAACTCAACTCATTGATATAGTAAAAGAAACACTTAAAGTACAAAGCAAAATTCGAATTCAAACGCACTAACAGATACAATCCATGTGAAAACGGGCTTACGACAGGGAGATGCCCTATCCTGTATTCTATTCAACATCACATTAGAGAAAATAATTAGAGAGTTAAAAGCCATTACCAGAGGAACAATAATAACAAAAAATGTACAAATATTGACATTTGCAGATGATGTTGATATCATAGCTAGAAGCGAAAGAAAGATGATAGAAGCATTTAATGCGATAGAAAGAGTGGCCTAAACATTAATGAAATAAAAACCAAATACATGAAGGCCAGCAAATCGACAGGCCAAAGAAACCTAAAGAATCTGACAATAGGAGACTATAACATCGAAAGCGTGAAAAATTTTACATATCTATGTTCACTACTTACCGCAGATAACAACGTCAGTGAAGAAGTTAAGAGAAGAAAACATATAATGTACTAATTAAACATCTAAGATCTAACAACATCATAAGACAAACCAAATGCAAAATATATAAAACCCTGATAAAACCAGTCCTTGTATATGGATCAGAGACATGGACACTGTCGAAAAGCGATGAGAACCTATTAGATACGTTTGAACGAAAAATCCTTAGACACATATAAGGGGGTGAAAGAAAATGACATATGGCGCAGAAGATATAATTTTGAACTATACACAGCATACAATGAACCCGAGGTCATAACATCCATAAAGATCGGACTGTTGGAGACTGAAACACCAAAACATATAATGAGGCAAACACCAGTAGGGAGAAGATCAAAGGGAAGACCCAAACTTAGATACATGGCATGAGTGGAACAAAATCTGAGAATACTTAAGATTACCAACTGGAAGAACAAAGCAAGGAACAGAACAGAATGGCGGAAAATCCTAGAACAAGCCAGGACCCAGAAAGGTTTGTTGAGCTACTGATGATGATGATGATAGATATTTGATTGTAAAGCAATTATACATAACAATAAACAAAACTAAAAGTAAGGTACATAATTTTAAAAAATTTTGACGTTTACAATATAAATTAATGTATATAATGTTAAATATTTTTTATATTAATTATATCTGACAGATTTATGAATTGAAGTAAGGTTAGACATTTATTTGATGTACAATTTTGTTTTATATAAATAGTTAGTAAAATTTTTTTGGTCACTATCATATTAAGTTATACAGTTTAAGTAAGTAGTTTAACAGCAATCAACATTATTAATAATTTAAGCGATAGATCTTATACTCGGTTCACAATTTGTTGATAGCTCACTACAAGTTTAATCCTAATTAGAGAACTGAAATACAGAGAGGATAGGTAATACGATATAATAGTAAAAACCAACCTGAAACTGACGATTTAAGATGTTTTCGACTAACCCACCTTGTATCTGTCGGAATACAATACAGCGGCCAAGCTTATAATCCGATTAGGAACGTATTTTGGCCGATCAGTGTCGTAGAGTATATGATTGAAACATTTATTTGAACTAAATAAATATATTTTTTAAATTGTATTTTTGTTTTAATAAAACTTATAATAAAATAAAATATTTTATTCAAAAATAAAGTTTTTTGCCATTTGTAAAAGATACATTTATTTAATTAAGGGGAAAGGCACCAAATGTGTTTTAAATGTATCCATTATTTTCGAATTCGGAGAAAACTAATAAATATTTTAGAAAAATTTAAAAGCAGAATGAAAGATTACATTATTACTGAGGGTATTATATATGTGTATACTGATGTATATTACAGAAAGTCCCTGAAAACTTCTACAATGTTTATTTTATTATGTTATGCAACAGGGGTGAAAATAAAAGAGAGAATATAGTATAATTTTTAATTGAAAATATTGCATGCAAAAGAAACTTTTTATTTATTCTAATAAATATTTTATTCTGCCTTTAAATTTTTCCAAAAAGGCTTTTTAGTTTTCTCAGGATTTGAAACAAAATCGATACATTTAAAACACATTGAACATTTTGACCTTACGATTGTAATACCTTACGATTACAACTACTATCACTTACCTTATATAATTACGATTAGAAAACTATTCAAATTCAAAATAAATAGGATCAACTTCGGAATCAGTCGTCTTGAGGGTTAATAATTAGCGGTTGTGTCTTTACGGTCGCATCAATTATGTTATCAAAATCCCACATTTTTTGTTCTTCTTCTATTACATGTCTTACTGCATTTTTCCAGTTTTGTTCTGTAATGTGTTGTAAAGACTCGTATAACAATTCACGTACAGCTTGTATTTTATATGACGTATTTTTTCTAGCCACATAACTTTTTATTTGTGCCCAAATGAGTTCAATTGGATTTATTTCGCAGTGGTAAGGTGGAAATCTAAGGACTGTGATGTTTCTCCTTTCCGCCATTTTGTCAACTACGTATTTCTTGAACTTAGATTTGTGTTGCCGGGCAATTTTTAAAAGTTCTGCTTTTACCATTCCATCTTCGTAAGGCAGGTATTTATTCCGCAGCCAGTCAAGAATATCCTGTTTTTTCCACGCAGTCGTTGGAAGTCTTTCTACTAGTCGTGAACGATAAGGTGCATTATCTAATACTATAATTGAATTTGGTGGTATGTGTTCAATCATCTGCACAAAATACTCTTCGAAAACATCAGCTGTCATCTCCTCGTGATAGTCTTTTGTGCTTTTGGACTGAAATTCCAACAAACCATGCTTAACAAATCCTTTTTCACTGCCAATGTGAGAAATTATTAATCTACTGCCTTTACCAGAAGGTGGGGAGATACCAGTAGACCAACCTTCCATAAAGGCTTGCCTGGAGCTTAATATATTTTTATGTGACCAAACTTTTTTTAGAGTATGACCTGAGTTTACCCACGATTCATCCTGGTAGAAGATTGGCCTTCCTTCAGCCCCGAATTTTCGTATGGATCTTAGATAATTTCTTCTCCAACATATTATCTCCTCCCGGTCAATCAAAAGTGATTTTCGGTCTGATTTCTCCCATCGGAAATTTAATTCTTTTAAAACTTGCCACAATTTAGTTCGTCCGATATGAGGCAAATCCGGATCATCTCTAACTTCTTGTAAAATTTTATTTAGGTTTGGTATTTCTTTTTTGAAAAAAAAATCCATGAATTTTCCTTCGAATATCATTTTTGGCAAATTCATCAAGTTCAATAAGCTTTTTCCCTCTCTTTAAGTGTTCGTTTGTGTTTGGGTTAGCTATACCGTGTTTTTTTCTTTCTGATAGGAAGCTATATATAGTTGACTCCCCTACGCCAGTCATGTTGGCACAACTTTCGACTATGTTGTGAACAGTGTTTGTGGGATTCTGAGAAACCAGAGCATCGTGAACATTCAGGACAATAGTCATCTCTCTTGGTGAATAGACAGACTTAGTGACTGTACGCAACAGTACCGGTGTAAAACTTGATGATGTTGATGATGAAGCCATCACAAACAATCCAACAAAACGAGCACGAGCGAAAGGTACGTATATGTTCGTAGGTATATGGAATAAAAAATCACTCACGCACTGCATATAATTCGCAAAAGAAATATTCGAGACACTAATTACTGCCGTAGAAGCGGAAACACCGACGAGCCGTAAATTACATACGATCAAAGACGTAATAAACAAACAAATTGTTTTCGTTCGTCATAACTTCACCCTTTTTAAGTTAAGTTTCGAATATAAACTAAACAGACGAGGTACGTGGCCAAATCCGGCATCTATACCCATTATATTATTAAAAATCTGGGGAATTCCATCCTAATTATCTTGCAACCGATAGTACCTTCGGATATAAATACCAGGTTTTCTAGTAAAGTGATTAAACGCGAAGATTAGTATTGAAATATCCAAAGAGATAAGGTATTCTTATTTACAAAATTGTTAATGGTTAAATTATTATTTTTATTAATATAATATAATAACCAACATTAGCCGTGAAAGTTTTAATTGTTTTTTACTAAATATATCAGTATTAAAACATTATTAATATTAATATTAATTTTAATGAATAAACACCTCAGGAACGCCTATGATGATACAAATTTTACGACCGTTTGATGATTTTGAGGCATATTTCGTGCTATCAACAATTTGTGAACAGAGAATAGGTAAATCTGTTACCTTTGGTTCTTCTATTCTTGATGACATGATTCTAAATGACAAAGAAAATTGGTCAGAATAAGCGACATATTTTTGTTAAAACACATATTTATGTAAAAAAAACCCCTTACCTATTCTCACATGCTTATTCGGTTTGTACACTATCCACTCATATACTTCGTCAGAGATACACAATACATTCCATTTTTTACACAGATCGGCTATATGAGTCAACTCTTCTTCAGTGAAGACTTTGCCTAGGGGATTGTTCGGTGTGTTGATTATAATAATTTTGGTTTTTTCATTAAATAAGCCCTCCAATTCCTTTTTATCTAGGGTAAAATCCGCTGAAGTAGGTAATCTGCCATCAGCGGGTTGTTTCTAAAAAAAAACTGCAATATAAGCATTGGTATTTTAAGTTTTTAGAGGGGACAAAAAATAAATAATATAATAATTTTACAATATTTTATATAGATAAAGTCCTTACCAATCTTAACGGAATATATCTAACGATCCCACCAGCATACTTAACCATAGGTTCATAACAATCATAAAAAGGTTCTATGATAATTACTTCGTCACCAACATCAGTATGACCCATAATGGCAGCATGTAGTGCTTCATATGCTCCTATTGTGGTAATAACTTCATTTTTTTCATCAATGTCTCTACATATTAATTTAGAATAGAACTTTGCTAGAGCCTTCACTAATCGAGGGTGACCCTAAAAATTGAAAATTTTGTGATTTATTTGTATACTGCTATATTGGCAATAAGTTGTACTGTTAAACATTACTTACGAATCCTCTGGTGTATTGGTGCAACATATAATCTGATTTATTTGAAACTTGTGCTAAAGCATCCATTATGTACTGTGGGGCAGGAAAATCTGGAAACCCTTGTCCCAGGTTGAGAGGTTTAAGATCAATTGCCATTTGTATATATTCAGTCCTGAAAGAAAAAAAAACAATAGGAATTCAAATCATGACTTGAAAAAAAGTGGTATAGTTTCTCTACTTTTTAAAATATCAAATAATGTTTTTAAAATTAAACAAAGCAATTGTATTATTTTAGAGTCAGAAGAGGAGATAGCAATGGCGTGGAAAGAATACGCAGAAAGACTTTTTAATGACGAAAGACCAACACAACCAACGCGCAAACTTCCTTCCGAAAACTTATCAGGGCCATCAATAATGCGAAGTGAAATAGAATATGCAGTTAGAACCACAAAGATGCATAAAGCAACAGGTCCAGATGAAATTAATATACAAGCAATAAAACTACTAGACGAGGAGAATATCGAGATCTTGGTAAGGCTGTTCAATAGAATTTATGATACTGGTTACATTCCGTGAGAATGGCTGCAGTCATCCTTTGTGATGATCCCAAAAACAGCTAATGCCACAAAATGCAGTGAACACCGCTTAATCCGTATAATGAGTCACTTGCTGAAAATCTTTCTTAGGATATTACACTCAAGAATGTACAAGATACTAGAAGAACTTAGCGGGTCAACACAATTCGGTTTTAAGGGAGGACTAGGAACAAGAGAGGTAATTTTATGTTTGAACACCTTAATACAAAACTGCTTAGATCAACGAAAAGATGTCTACCTCACTTTCATCGACTACGAGAAGGCATTTGACAATGTTAAACATATCATGATGGAACTACTACATAGGGCCAACATTGACCAGAAGGAGATCAGAATTATTCAGAATCTATACTGGAACAAAATGGCAAAGATGAGGATTGATCAACACCAATATACGGATGAATTTGAAATCCGGAAAGCTGTCCGCCAAGGCTGCACACTCTCTCCCATGCTTTTTAATTTATATGTTGAAAATATATTTGCGGAAGCATTAGAAGACGCGGAATTAGGCATTAAGGTGAACGGCATACCAATTAGCAACCTACGCTATGCGGCGACACAGTAATTATAACTGATAATTTGGAAGATCAGCAGTTATTACTTTATAGAGTGAATAGCATAGGTAAAAAATATGGCCTCAAAATCAACATTTTGAAAACGAAATATATGGTCATTAGCAGAAACCCTCCAGAAAACCCGATAATATGCATAGGTCACGATCGTATAAAACGCGTGAAAACTTTTAAATACCTTGGCACCACCAATCGGATCCACAACACGAGATAAAAACCCGAATACAAATGGCAAGACAAGCTTTTGTGAAATTCAGACCGCTCCTATGTAATCAAAACCTAAATTTCGAAATACGCTACAGAATGGTCAAGTGCTACATATGGTCCATCTTGCTTTATGGCATGGAAACGTGGACTTTGAAAAAAACATCTATCAACAAAGCATTTGAAATATGGTCATTAAGAAGAATGATGCGCATACCTTGGGTGGATAGAGTTCGAAACGATGACGTCCTTAAGAGAGCCGGCGTGGAAAGAGAACTCTTTGAATTAATTAAAAAACGCAAAATTGGTTACCTTGGGCACATATTGAGAGGAGCAAAATATGAAATACCACAGTTAATCCTACAAGGGAAGATCGAAGGTAGGAGAGGAGCCGGCCGCAAACAATTATCCTGGTTAAAGAATATTAAAGAATGGACAGGAATGCACAATACAGGCGAGCTGTGTCACGCCACCAAGAACAGAATTCTAGTAATGAGATAGTCGCCTACGCGCTTTGGTGTATGGCATGTTAAGAAGAAGGTGGATCTATACATGGATCAAATAAACAAAAAATAATATTTATTTATAAAAACTAAATTTAACACCACTATTTGTAATCCTTTTTAATGATTTTAATAATTTTAATTTTGCTGTATTAGTCCTAGTACAAATCTCACCATATAGTAATCTAGTTGTGCAGCTATACAGTATAGGTAAAAGTTTATGGTCGGTATGGTAAAATTTAACAGGATATCTAACACAGATATAAAATCATATTTTCAACGAAAAGACAAAGATAACAAGCATATTTCCCCTTGGTCTCCCCTCCACATTTCTCATTGACGTCCATTGCGCATTAGTAAGACGATTAGTTCCGATCAGAGATATTTTACATATCTCTGGTTCCGATCCTAATATACCTAAAAAACTAGAGGTGGGTCGTTGACATTTTTATCGGAACCGTTTTTCGTAAACTGTAACTAGTTGATTGTTTACCAGTAGTTTCAAATAAGCGAGTACACAAACAAACATATTGGCTATTATCGTTTATGTGTATAAGTATTGAAGTGAAAGAAACTAACGAGGGATATATTTATTATAACTTGAAAAATAAATTAAACGATACAAATAGTACTTACATTTACATTACACATTATTAGATCGCGAATCGTCTAAATTGACATATAAAAACAAAAGTTTTTCCGCTTTTCTTGTTAACCGTGTTCTTCTTTTATTTAAAAATAAACCAGATTTTGAACATGTGTTCTCAAGGAACAGATTTTGTTACAATACTACAATATTTTATGAATATAGTGGTTAAGTTAGGATATACATGGCGATGGTTTTTCCACCACTGTAATGGACAGTTCCAATTTCCGTTTGAATTTTTTTGTGGGTAATATATCATCAGATAAATACATGTCGACTTCTTTTATATCTCTCGATACAGGTGTATGTTTAGATGAGTCATGTCCAATTAATTCATCAAAAATACACCATGGACTTAAGTCATCTTTATCAGTTTCTGTTTCTTGTACTGGTTGATTTTTACTAGTACAATATTCTTTTTTTTCTTTTTTTTTTCTATAGAAGTAACCAGTTTCTTAACTCTTTCTTTCATTTTTTTATAACTAGCTATTCTGATTAATGAATGAGTTTCGATTTACGATTGATCTGCATTTTCGATTTCAAATATTTATTGATAGTTCGTCAAAGGATTTATTTATTGTAAATATTCAATTAAGAATTCTTTTTCTTAGTCAAAATTATTGACCTAGTATAAGAATAATTTTATTTTCAAAAAATGCACATTTGTGATGTGCATTTGTGATGAAGATGCAGCTTTTATGGTCCACTTTCTGAATATTGCAATGATTGAAACTTCTCCTGACGCATTTCTGTCCGTTTCGACTACTTATACTACAAGTACTGACATACTGCCACCGCCACTCAGGCGTCAAAAGGTGATCAATACTTCCATTAATAAAAATATTAGTTTAGAACAAAAGAAACAAATAGATATGGATTTACTAAACCTATGCAAAGACTCGTTTCATCCGTTTTCCATAGTTGAAGAACGAGCTTTTAAAAAGTTTGTAGGGTGGATTCCTGGATATAAATCGCCAACAAGAAAACTTGTTCATTACGTCAGGTTCATTACTCCAGGAATGTTATATCAAAACTAAGCAAATTATTAGATCACAAGTTGTTAAAGAAGTAGACAATATTTGTATTACTACTGACCTCTGGACATCTGGAGTAACTGAGAGTTACATCGCATTAACAGGACAATATTTAACCGAAAATTTCGAATTTAAAACGGTTTTATTAGGCTGCTGATATTTTTCTGGAAACCATAATTCAGAAAACATCACCTTTGAAATTAGTGAAATTATTAATCAGTGGGCTAAAACGAAAAGTAAATTTTGCAGTAACTGATAATGCCTCAAATATGGTCAAAGCTATTAAAGATGTTTTGGAATGAAAACATTTAAATTGTTTTGCTCATGCATATTGGTGGAGTACGAGTGGTTTCTACATGGAAGGACAGTAAAATGTCAACTGATGGATTGTCATTAAAGCAAACTCAAACTATTAGGAGACCAGAATTTCCCATTTCAGTAGTTTCTCTTAGTAATGTTTTAGGTACAACTGTATCACTTAGTCGTCTTCTTCAGTCACCAAAATTAGATTTGAAGAAGTCTACTGAGGCCATAGAGGACACTAAATGCATTCTTCAAAATAAAAGATCAAATGCTGAATCTGTTTTTAGCAAACTTTACTATGAAGTAAAGGAAATAGCTGAACAACTAGACATTGAACTGAAGAAACCTCGTATAGTTTCTCGTCAAATCTGTCATCAAAAACCAACCTGCTAACTCTTGTGAAGAATATTTCCAAACGATCTATTTATTTATCCCTTTTAGACAATATCCTAACTGACTTTCACCGAAAGTTACGAATCTATTTAATCTTCGAGTTGATTTACCTAAAACTGATAACACACCACCAGAAGATAAAGTTACATTAAAAAAATTGTTGTAGAACAAGAGTTTTCACCGTGGATTCAAAAATAGAAAAGAGTCATGCAAAATAATGAAAAACTTCCTGATTCTATTTTAGAAGTATTAGGAAACTGCGACATTCATATGTATCCAAATATCAGAATATTTCTGCAAATATTAATTACACTGCCACTCAGTGCAGCAACAGCAGAGCGTGATTTTTTACGCTTAAGCGTCTAAAGACTTGGCTTAGAAATAGAACTTTGGAGGAAAGGTTAACTGGTTTAGCACTCATTAATGTGCATCCTGAAATTTCTCTAGCTGATATTGATGCAATCATAGAGCGATTTGCTAAATTGGATAGGCGAAAAGAATACGTTTTATAAAATTATATATTTACTTATCTTATTTTTATAGTATATTTAATCACTGAACTTTTATTTACCACTCGTGGCTGGCTGTTACCGACATTTTGCGAGAAAATTTTAAATATTAAGTAAAAAAATATTTCACTCACATGTAGCCTAATATGCCTAATTATAGAAATAACTATTCTTAAATTACATTATGTTTTTGTTGAATAAATTAATTTAAATAAAACCCTTTACACTTCTTCTTAAGGTTTCTTCTTCATTACAGAAGGGTGGCTATAACTAAGGCAAATTGCTCTTTATCTGGAGCTGTTCTTAGTATCGAATGTGTGTCCATGCCTGTCCAGCCTCTTATATTCTTCAGCCAGGAGCATTTTTTTCCTGGACCTTTTTTTCCTTCTACTTTCCCTTCCATTAGGAGTCATAGAAAGTTATATTTTTCTCCTCTGTAAATATGTCCTCTCGTTTTTGTGTTGTTTACAATATTTAGGAGTTCTTTCTTAGTCCTCATTCTTCTCAGCACCTCGTTGTTGTTCACATGCTCTGTCCACGAAAGCTTCAATATCTTTTGAAAAACATGTTTCAAAGGCTTCTGTATGCCTCATACATGTAATTCTGAGAGTTCATATTTTCACCCCGTATAGCAATAAGGATTCCGACTAAGGTCTACCGGGTGGTCCAATAAGCCGATAGCTCGGCTATATATCAGAAACTATTTATGTTATAACTTTAGGAGAAAAAATTCCTTAGTAAAAGTGGCCAAGAGAAATCGCTGGAAATAACTTTCAAGTTTCTGGGTTAATCGCTAGGGGGCGTAACCTGTGAAGAAAACTTAAACCAGTTTTTTGAGAAATATGTCCAATTATACCAAGTGTTAAATAAGTAGACTAGAAAGAGGCCTAAATTCTGCATAATGTTGTTCAAGTACTTTTTTTATTTTTTCAAATAAAAGGTAAGGGAGAATGGGAAACTATTTGTGGATAAATACCTATAACTTTAGAGGGTACTTTCGAATAGAAAAAATTAAAATTTGTTTTTCTTCAAAATGTTTAATGGAAACACCTATTTATTGTACATTATAATGGAACTGGATGAAATTCGTAACAAAATGGCGCAAACCGCATGTTAATAGCTTTTGTCGAACTAGAGATATAAACAAAAACGCATAAACATAAGTAAGTATAGTATTGATTCACCCTGTATTATAAATTAAATTAAAAAATAAGTCAGTAGCTACTTTCAAATTTTTTTATAGCAGAAGAATCTTAATGTTGATACCTATTTTGACCATTGTTATTTCATATGATTAAAAATAGTTTTTTCGAAACCTAGTAGGCTACGACAATGAATTTGACGGGGAGTTCATATTGTTTGAAGAATTGAAGATTGCACTTTTTTCAATAGATATTAATATTGGTAATATTAGTAATTAATTATCAGTACTCATAATTCGTGATGAGTATATCAAATGCAGAATTGTATGATATGATTGGAATTTATTTTGAACGTCATCAAAATGCCGCTATTGCCTAACGTATATATTGTGTAAGATTTCCTGACAGGATACATTATGTTAAAGAAGTATCTGAAAGAAAGGCAAGAAGATTAAAAGAAACTGGTAGTTTTCATCGTCCTTGTTTTAAACGACGTAGTAGTGGTATGACCGAAGATAATTCAATCGGCAAATCTCTATAGAATTAAACACACCCAAAACTACTGTTCTAAGGATTTTAAAACATCATAGATTGGTTTTTTATATTATAAAGTAAACGTTTAGGTCAGAAACTTGGAATTTCCTTTAAGCTTTAGATTCAACTGTTATTTTAACATTCCGATAAAAATGGCAACACGGCACTTTTATCCTTTTATCCGCTTCTTAAAAATACTTATGCATGATTTATCTTGTGAAACAATTGTGAATTTTTCAAGATTTTTTGAGGTTTAGTAAATATAGTGGTTTCTTTTCACCAATATTTGTTGTTATGTTTTTTAGACTGCATCCTTATCATGTAGTTTTCCACCAAGCTTTACATAAGAGAGATTTTGATGCAAGGCTAGATAACTGCAATTGGATGTTATGTCTGCTAGAAGAACAACCGCATATCATGTCAAAGATTTTGTGGACTGACAAGGCTACGTTTAATAGTGCGGGTGGTGTTAATCTGCATAATATGCATTATTGGGCTGAAGAAAATCCACACTGGATACATGAAGTGCAAGTTTAAGGTAGATGAAGTCTTTATGTTTGGTGTGGTATAGTTAATGGAAAGATCGTAAGTAGGTCCATACTTCTTTGATAGAACTTTAAATGGCCAAACATATTTGGATTTTCTGGAAAATCAGTTGCCTGTTTTATTGGAAGATATTTCCTTACAAGCAAGAAGAGATATAATATTACAACATAACGGGTGTCCTGCGCACTTTTTCAGACGAGTTCGAGATTATTTTGTATGCGAGTTATCCAAATAAATGGATTGAAAGGGGAAATATATTTTAATGGCTAGCTACATCTCCAGACTTAACATGTCTGGACTTTTATCTGTGAGGAAGATTAAAGGACTTAGTGTACCAAACTCTAAGATAGTATATCAACAGCTGAGACTGAAACAGCTGTTATGTCTTCGCGCAAAAGATTACATCTTTGTGTGGACAACGATGGAAAACAATTTGAACATTTTATTGGACATTAAGTTTTAATAATCGAGATATTTGTGTTGATCTTTCACATATTTAATTTTAAGTTATAATAAAGAGTGAGTCAATACTATTCTTACTTATGTTTATGCGTTTTTATTCATATCTCGAGTTCAACAAAAGGTATCAACATGCGGTTTACGCCATTTTGTTATGAATTTAATCCAAATCTATTATAATATACAATAAATAGGGGTTTCCATTAAACATTTTGAAGAAAAACAAATTTTAATTTTTTCTATTCGAAAGTACCCTCTACCCATGACAATTAAAACTAAATGCAATTATTTTATAGTAGATGTAAATTAAATCATCCACACTCTTTCTAATGACACTAATTTCGTTAAAATCAGTTAATCCAAACCAAAGTTATAGGTATTTATCCACAAATACTTTTCCACTCTCTCCCACCCTTTATTTGAAAAAATAAAAAAAAAGTACTTGAACAAATTTGTGCGAAATTTAGACCTCTTTCTAATTTACTTATTTAACACTTGGTATAATTGGCCATATTTCACAAAAAACTGGTTTTCAAATTTTTCTTCATAGGTTACGCCCCCTAGCGGTTAACCCAGAAACTTGAAAGTTACTTCCAGCGATTTGTCTTGGCCACTTTTACTAAGGAATTTTTTCTCCTAAAGTTATAACATGAATAGTTTCTGATATATAGCCGAGAGATCGGCTTATTGGACCACCCGGTACAACGACTCATCGACAAGACCAACTCGACCTGTGAGCAATTTGGTATGAAAATAAACATTAAAAAAATCAAAGTGATGTCAATCCGAAAAAACAAAACGTAACTCAACCTCGCACAATAAATGGGCACATTTTAGAACAGGTCAATAGATTTAAGTACCTAGGATGTTGGATCGAAAGCAGCCTAAATCCTGATCTAGAAATAAGATCGAGAATAGAACAGGCCAGAAAATCTTTCGAAAAAATAAAAAAACTGCTTTGTAATTCTCGAATAAAACTCGAAATTCGACTACACTTATCAAAATGCTACGTCTGGTCGACTCTTCTATATGTAGTTGAAACGTGGACCCTTAAAACATCAACCGTAAATATATTGGAGGCCTTTGAAATGTGGATCTACCGGAGAATACTCAAAATTTCATGGACATCGCATACCTCAAACGAAGAAGTGCTGCATAGAATAGGCAAGGAAAGAGAACTTTTTAACACAGTAAAAGTTAGAAAAACATCATATCTAGGCCACATACTGAGAAATAATAAGTACCAATATGCCCAACTTATAGTGAAAGGAAAATCGAGGGAAAGAGAGGCCTAGGAAGGAAAAGACTATCGTGGCTCAGAAACATCCGACAATGGACAGGGCTAAATTTTGAACAGCTAATAAGAACAGCTGAAGATAGAGAAGAGTTTAAAATTGTAGTAGCCAACCTCCATTGAGGACAGGGCACTTTAAGAAGAAGAAGCAATAAGGGATAAATAAATGTTTTTACAAATTGATATAGGATATCCAACGATAAGATAGAGTTTATTGTTTATTAGGAATGTTAAATACATTAATTAATGTTTACACTTACATTGAGTTATTGCATTTGAAATTACTTAACTTTGGGTTATACTTATTTATCCTTGGTTGGTTCTTGATTTTGTAGCCATAGGATAGGTGGGTTTAAATTAAGTAATTGTCTTTAAAATATGTAGTTTAAATTGACAGTCCTTGATTTTTCAGTATTTATATTTTAATAACTTTCCTTTGGTTTAATAGTCTTGTACACTTGATTTTACTGTCATAGAGTATGTGGCTTTAAATAATTTTTTTTTTTGGTTTAAATATAAGACCCCTTAATGTAGTACCCTTCTTTGCACCCGTAGAGTATTTGTGTAAAATAATTATTGAGAAAATGGTTCCCTTACATGAGGCACAAATCATATCTATCGTAGAGGCGCAAAAATCTGAATAAATCCTATATCAAAATCACCCTCAAGACCCACAATCCCCTCCCGAAAAAATTAAGTAATATATTTTTGGTCCAACATAAAATGCTGCATTTTAGGTTTGGTGTCATTGGAACAAAGAACATCAGAGCTAATCTTGTAATAGACAATACAACGATTGAGCGTGTGCCCTGTTATAAATATCTAGGTGCTTGGATCACAGACGATACTGATCAAACAAAAGAGATTAGATGTAGAATAGAAATCGTTAGATCAGTCTTTAATAGAATGCGCAAACTCTTTTGCAATCGTGATATCAATATAAAGTTACGAGTACGAATGCTGCGGTGTTATGTCTTTTCTACCCTGTTATATGGAGTTGAGGCTTGGACACTAAAACAGTTGACAATAAAAAACATCGAAGCTTTCGAGATGTGGTGCTATAGGCGCATTCTCAGAATATCATGGATGGACCGCGTCACTAACACGCAAGAACTCCAAACTTTAGACAAAAGATGCGAAATTCTAAATGAGATAAAAACTAGAAAGATGGAATACTTGGGGCACATTGTGAGAGGTGCAAAGTACAAACTTTTAAGAAACATCATGCAGGGCAAAATTAAGGGCAAAAGAAGTGTGGGAAGAAGAAAAATATCGTGGCTTCGTAATCTACGTGAATGGTTCGGGTGTAGTTCGATTGAACTTTTTAGGCGCGCTGCTAACGAAGTCGCAGTGGCCATGATGATTTCCAATCTCCGCTAGGAGTGGCACGAGAAGAAGAAGTTATTGGAACATGGTTCTTTATTTAACGTTCAACTATTACTTATAGGTAGGATTTCCCATCACAAACACACTATCAGATCTGATTGGAGTACATTTGACAATAATTTAATTAAATCAATATAAGGTTGAATGTTCGAATAAATGAACTTTGATGGTACACAAGGCAAATATCGAACACAGTATTTAATTAAATCTTGCCCAAGTACTTTCAATCACAAGATCATCCTCAGGGGCATTTCGTCAATTGTGGCCTATCCAGCCACAATAACATTCGGTTATTGCTGGATAGGCCACAATTGACGAAATGCCCCTGAGGATGATCTTGTGATCGAAAGTACTTGGGCAAGATTTAATTAAATACTGTGTTCGATATTTGCCTTGTGTACCATCAAAATAATTTAATTGTAAACTAATTTTCAAACAATTCCACGGTAATGTTGTCGTGATAAACAATTTAAAAGTTACTTAATATTTTTAGTTGATAAGACTCGGTATGGCATTAGGTGACAATGGGCATTAATATTTAGCTTACATAATCCCAGTTTTTGTTCCTGTATGTGTTATCGTAATTTGTTTACCTCTAATAAAATTTTTATGTGTTGTGGACAAAAGAATATATGTAACCTTTTTTGAAACTTTATGTAAATTCTAAATACAATTTATTTTCTATTTTCTATATATTCCTAAATTGTAATTAAAATTACATTCCCCTACTTTAACAAGTGGACACCAAAATCAAATGTCATTTATTATTAATCAATAAAGCGATGTAAGTTGCTTATAAGTACATTAATGAAGGCATTATGATCAAATATAATTTCAAGAAAGACTCCAAGTCTTGTGTAAGAAAGGACTTATGATGAATTATATGAGTTTTACAGAGAATCTTAAATAAAAATTTATTAAAGAGTAAAGAATAAGATTGATGGGTCCTATTTAGAGATGCACAGAAAGTAAGATTGTAATAAGAATTTTAGACAATAAATTGTTAATAGAGAAAGGAACAAACCAAAAGTAATTGGCATTATTGGACAAATAATGACAAAGATAGAAAAAGATGGAGAGGAATTGTCAAGTCATGTTCCATTAGGCCTTCTTCTTATGGTATTCATCATTGTTGAAAGTTGGCAACAATCTCAGTAAAGTAATGTATATCTGGTATAACTCTGTAACTATTTGTGTCTTCCTAGTCCATGCTTGCCTTTTATTTTCCCTTCCTTAATTAAGTTCAAAAGCTTTGCTCTACTGTTTCTTACAACATTAAGTAGTACTCTATTATTATAAATAAATGATTAAACCTAATCATTAATGATTATTACCAGTAAAATTAAATTATGTTATTGGCAAATTAGAAATCTGGAGTTAAACAGAAGTTTTGGGGAACCTGACCTTGTAAAATGTATTAAATTAGCATGCCTTCGATGGATAGGACATGTAATTAGGCAAGATAAAGATGCAATGACCAGAAAAATTTTCAACCAAAAAGGACCAGTGGGAAGACAAGTTAGTTTTAAATCCATCGGAGTTAAAGCATGGAGAAGAGTTGTTAGAGACAGGGGCGAATGTTTTGAAGAAGGCTTTGGTGCATCACAAGCTGTAATGCCACTGATGATGAAATTAGAAATCTAATTTACAACACATCAATATGAGGATAGTTTTTCAGTCAAAATAAACTAGTCCCCAACATAAATGCTGCAAGGCCCTAAAGTTCTAACCTATTTAAAACAAACAAAAACAAAATATAAAATAAAATAATCAAATACTGGATTCACAACTAGCTAAATAGTAAGTTAACACCTTGCAAATTACTTCAAATGAATAATTAAAAAAGTAAACAGTGTGAATAGTGTTGGCTGATTTGTTGCTGAACATTATGGGTTACATATATGTCTAGTCTGAACATTTGGAGTTATTTATGGTCAATTTTGAAGCTCAAAACCGCAGACTAAGTTGTTTTGAAGGTTTACTTTAATTTTATGTATTCTTTTAATTTATTAAGTACCCTCTTTAATTAACTGAAATGAAAATCAGTAAGAATTGTTCTCTTTTTGTTAGACTTTAAGATGAGTTATGATAACAGATGGAGAAATAATGTTTACTATTAGGAGGTGCTATTAGTCACTTACCAGACACTCTCTTTGCTTCCTGCATATCTTTTGGGCAGCCCAAATTTTTTTTCTATAGAATTTCCTTTATTTCCTTTA
The DNA here is from genome assembly GCA_918026665.1 of Diabrotica balteata. Taxonomy (NCBI): domain Eukaryota; kingdom Metazoa; phylum Arthropoda; class Insecta; order Coleoptera; family Chrysomelidae; genus Diabrotica; species Diabrotica balteata. The sequence continues at coordinate 27,423,096 of OU898280.1, read as the reverse complement.
TTATCACATGATGCAGTTCTAACACTCATTTTTACAATTGATTTCGGCGATTTGTACAAAGGTTTTATTGAACAGGAGACTACTTTGAACATCTGCAATTTTTTACAAAAAGATCATAATCGTATTACGAGATAAATTATATCAAAACATAACCTTATTTTGATCTTCTCTGCACATAAAAGTAAAACCTTATAATTTAAAATATAATCTGTATCACAGTATAATTTATAATGTACAGTTTAAATTGTGTAAAACATAATAAATTTATTGACAATTCTATTCCTGAGTTTTACATTATTACTTAAAAGGTCACAAAAGTCAAATGTTATTTTGAATTTTGAAATTTTATCAGTCAACTTACTTTTTTATTATTTGCTATTATTATACAACACAACAAAGATATTTAAATTTCGAAAAAATTAAATCATGTTCAAGAGTTAATTAGACAACACTTCATATTGTACATATTATTATTATTTATAATTTTTATCAGAATTTAATACTCAATACATTATAAAATATAAAATTTTTGTAAACCTAATTGTTGGTTGCATAACTTTAGACCTGTCCTTCTATAGAAAGTATATAACGATAATTTACTACCAGACGTATTCTTCTGGGAACGCATATAATTTATTTATTTTATAATATGGGCTTACGAGACGAATTAATGTCGTTTAGAACATTTTTAGTTGTCGTTTAATTAGAACAAGCTGGATTTAGATCGGGATACAGCACAAGTGACCATTTACTAAGTATGAAAATACTTAAACTGAAATCTCTGTTCTTAGCAGCACCGGTGGTTTTAGGCCTTGTAGTGCTGTTTTTTGGTGAAGTTGACGATTTGTGTTTTCTGAGTATTGACTATCAGTCTCTCTTGTTTACACCAGTCGTCAACTATATTTAGGGCTACTTGCATTCTCTCAGACACCACCTGAGCAAACCTGCCCCTGACAACGATTGCTATATCGTCAGCATATCCTAGATAATAAAAGCCTTCTGTGGATAGATTTCTATCATCTACCAAGGTTGCCCAAAGTAGAGGGAACAGAGCTCCTCCCTACGAAAGTTACCCAGAGACACTAAGGGTGGAGACTTTTCTCTTTGTTTCATCTTAATCTTCTTCTTTATTCTATAATAACATCAGTTTTCCGAACCCCTTTCCCATTTTCCTTCCGAAAAGAAATCAGACCCTCCCTTAGGTGTGTGTCGTTATTAGGTATACATCGTAGGACAAGCCCTAAGACCTTCTACAAGAACACCCTTCCAGATTGCGCGGGATGTCCCCATATTTCGTTCTCTAAGGAACTCATCCGGGGATATTCAAGGTCGAAGAGGGGGTGGTTTTAGTTGGTAGGCGACCTGACAGGGGTGCACGATGGGGGCCCGGATTTTGTGTGAACTCTGTGCCGTTCTAGTGTGGTCCTGCCTTCTGGTCGAATCCAACAGTATTAGGGACACCTTCCCTAGTCGGTTTCGAAGCTATCCGCCTCATTAAAAAAAAACTTGTATGTTGTAGACAGCAGAGCTATTGGTCTGTAGCTGTTGGGACTATCCGATGATTTACCTGGTTTTAGGATAGCAATTCTTTTTTGAACGCTTAAGTTCCTGTGAGACATTACCGGTCTATACTGAATCCAGGCAACCAAATTTTTGTATACTTGCCACAGTTCATTAAAAACTCTGGTTACCATCGAAACCCAGACCTTTTCCTGGTTCAAGACCTTTGAGATTTTCTGTTTCCGTGGCTCTAGCATTAGGGATTTAAGATATCACTTGACGTTAATAGTGTGGGCTGTTTCTTTTCGTGCTGTGCATGTTGTTTCAGATAGTGCAAGCAATCCTGACCACGGCGCAGTAGACGAAATTTGGTTTAGTCCCCACTTCCATGCGAAACGCATTGTACTATACATTGTATAATTCCACTTACAATAGAACCTTTCTGCCTTTACGTGAATTTGACTCCACCTTCGGATTTTGCGGTAACATCTTAGTATACATGTCCTAGTAGTGCTTATCACAGCAGTAGCAAATCTTCAGTAGTTTTTCTTCCTTAGTATTCATCGATGTAGATCATTTATCTTGTCAGATGGAGAATTTGGTTGAATTAGCCCTTTTTGGAGATTTTATCTTGGTCGTGGAATAGAAGTAATTAGAGGTATTTGTGTACCTGCCTCAACTATAACTGGGCGATGTTGACTGTGTGAGAAGTAAGACAGGACTTTTCGTAAAACTGCTAGGGATTTTACGAAAAGTTTTAGAAAAAATGCGTCTATGTATACAAAGTTAAAAACAAGACATGTGTTCCCGGTAGACCAAAATCTGTAAAATTCAAAGTTAGAGCTATTTGGGAAAAGTCACCAGACCACATGACACGAGAGGTGCAGTAAGAGCCACATTAAATGGGAATTGTGAATTACGAATGTCTTCGCTTCTTTTCGTCTAAAATAAATTGTGGTCTTTGTTCTGTTAACAGTTCCTTGTAATAGTCCTTCCATTCTTTGTCCTGTATATTTCCTAATTTAATTTTTTCTTTTGAGTTTTATTTCAATCCTCTCAGTACTTTCCATGACCCCGAAGTTCTTGTACCTCCTATGTACGTTTCAATATTTAAGCAGGTTCTTTCCCATTCTTCATTCTTTTGTTGTGTTATTTCTTTTTCCACTTCTCTATCTTTATCTCTATATTCTTTATAAACTTTATAGTTGTTTGTAGTCAGCCATTTTTTGTATAGTTGCTTTTTTTCTTCAATTATTCTTTTTGTTGGTTCATTTATTTCATAATAGTGCTGTTTATTTGTTAAAATGTTATTAACTGTTATTTGTTATATGTGTTCTTTCTCTCCAAGGGCTTCGAATACTGATTGTTTTATACCGGCCTTTATATGTTCATGTATTTCTTCGATGTTGCCGTAAAGGTTTTGTTCATTGTTATCGTTTTGTTCATGTGTGTATTCTTTTATCCAAAAAGCCGTGATAAAAGAAACTTCAGAGTTTCTAAGAAGTTGTAACTTAAGGTTCTTGTATTTTAAAGACGCTTACCGTATTTTGTTTGATAGATAAATTGGTCAATGTTCTTATAAATAAAACTCGAGAGTTGGTTTTTCATTTATAACATTTTATTGTAAAAACAAAACAATAGTTGTATAATTTAAATGTATATTTAATAGAATAACTTAAAGACTCCGTCTCCAGCAAATTCACTCTCTCAATCATAATAATTTCAAACATACACACAAAAATATTTATAAATTTATTTCCTAATTATCACCTACTAGAATGATGGCTATGGCGTGACAATTCATTTGATGATAACAAGTTAAAATTACAATAAGTTGGTATAGTAGCTGAAACAATACAAGCTTTGATTTCCAATTAAAAAGTGTCCGCGACTTATATGTCGGAAGGTCCAAAAAATATTTCTGAACCTATCGACCATGGTATAACTATTCAGTTTCACTGAAATTTAAAATCGCAAACAATAACGAGGGTTGAACAGCGTCGATTATCACTGCGCCGAGCTTTCGACATCCTCTCTGATGTCTTCTTTAGGGCTTCCGAGATCTCAGTCTCCCGAGCCTCCAGACACTACTATACTGATCAATAACCAATGCTATCCATACTACTGGGAGCAGCGGATGGTAAATATTTAACGTCGATGCTGACATGGTTTGGGTGGAGGTTCGCGCGAACATTTCTGACGGCGGGATTTTGATTGGAGTGCCGAGCGGACGATATTTTCTTTATGAGAGATCTCCATGTCGAAGATATCCGGATACCGTCATCTCTTATATTAAGACAATTTGGCTTTTTTAAATTTCTATGGCTTCTCGTTTAATTCTTGGTTTATACAAGCGGATGAGTGCAACGGTTCTGGAGTTTTCAAAATCAATTTTGTGACCTGTATGAAGATGGTCTTGACCTAGAGCTGAAATTGAATCGGAATTGCGAACAGAAATAAAATGTTCATAAATCCTATTTTGGATTCTACGATTTGTTTGGCCTATATAAGATCCGGAACAGTGTGCACAAAGAATTTCATAAACTCCGTGTTGTTCATTTGGAATGTTGTCTTTGATTGATCGGACAAGAGACAAAGTTTTTGTTGGGGGATAAATATTGCCTTTATTCCTCTTGATTTAAGAATTTTGGCGATTTTGTTAGTGACAACTTACATCAAAGGTATCAGACAACAAAAAACCAAAATGGAAAACGCAAGAGATCATGCAGGTAAGACGAAAAAATACAGCAAACCCAATAGGATACAAACGAATCAATAAAATTATTAGAAAAAGTACAGAGAAGCTAAAGAAAACTGGTCAACCAAATGCCTAGAAATTGAATAATTTGAGGAAAGATATGACACCTTTAATGTTCATAAAAAAGTGAAAGAACTGACAGGTAGTCACAGAAAGAGACAAAAACAATATTAAGAAATAATAACAACGAAATAATTATAGGTACAGACGAAAAACTGGAAAGATGGAAAGGATACATTCCAGACACTTGGTGACGACGATAAGCCTTGTTCTCCACCATCCACAGATGATCGAATAAGTAGAATAAAGAAAATAAATAACCAAAGAAGAAGTTATACATACAGTAAACGCTCAGAAGAACGGAAAACCCGTTGCACAGGTCCAGACAATGTCAATGTCGAAATACATCAATTAAGTGCAGACAACGAAAGTAAAAGCCTAGACTTGATAACAGCACTATTCAATAATATATATGACATAAGTAAAATACCATCAGACTGGTTAAAATCAACATTCGTAACATTACCAAAAAATCCAATACCACACAATGCAATGACTATTGACTATTAGGCTTGATGCCTTATGTCCTGAAAAGAGAACAAAAAGAATTACTAAGCATAATCAAATAGAGAAAAATAGAATACTTAGTGTCATGTGTCAAAGCCAAAAGCCAAATGCTAAAAGTTGCGACCAATTCCGAATGATCAGCTTATTGTGTCAGGTCCTAAAACTCTTCTTAAAGATAATTCACACAAGAATATACAATATATTTAATAAGATTTGGCACAAGAGAAGGACTTTAAGCTTAAATGTCCTACTTCAGAAATGCAGAGATCAGCAAAAAGATGTCTTCCTATGCTTTATAGATTACCAGAAAGCATTCGATTGTGTTAATGATTCAGAATTAGTAAGATTGCTCCACGAACGTTCGATAGATGAGAATGACCTTAAAATCACAAAGAACCTTTATATTAATCAACTGGCACCTGTGAGCGAAGGACTGGAATCTACATCATATTTCTCAATCGAAAAAGGTGTACGACAGGGTTGTGTTCTGTCACCCCTCCTTTTTAATCTTTAGTCTGAAACGATTTTCGATGGGGCCTTAAGTGACACTGAAGATGGAATCAACATCAACGGACAGACCAAGAAGCGCTACAACTACTAATAGATACAATAAACACTGAAGGAGAACGACCGGGCTTAAAGATTAATATAGACAAGACGAAGGTAATTGTGGTTAGTAGAACACGAAATATGCAATTAAATATCAGAGTAAACAATCCAAAAGGTCCCCAAGTTCAGATATCTCGGTAGTTGGATAACTGAAGATCTAGATCCCGACATAGAGATACATAGCAGGATTGAGCAAGCCAGAACAGTATTTACTAATATGAGAACCTTGCTAAGCAACAGCAGCCTTAACTTAACGCTTCGATATCGCTTTGTAAAATGTTACATTTACTCCATACTGCTATATGGTGTAGAAACCTGGACCATAAAGGCCAATGTGATGAACCGATTGGAGGCCTTCGAAATGTGGGTATTTAGAAGACTACTTAAAATTCCCTGGACAGATCACACAACAAATGTCGAAGTATTAAATCGAATGGGCAGATAACGAGAATTGCCGCCAATAATAAAAAGAAGAAAAACTGCTTATCTCTATGGAAGGGAAGATAGAAGGAAAACGGGCATCGGAAATCGGAAATCGGAAAAAAGAAATACTCATGGCTTAAAAACATAAGCGGTTGGACAAACCTCGATGCCCATGCACTCTTTAGAGCCATACAAGATCGAAACAAGTATTCCAGAATTGTCGCCAACATCCCCTATTATAATTGGATAGAGCACCATAAAAAGAAGAAGAAGGTCATGTGTTGAGTGGTGAAAGATATGAAACATTCCAAATCATTTTGGAACGTAAAGTACAGGCAAAAGATCAGTTGGAAGACGCCTGAACTTGTGGCTGAAAGAACTAAGGAGATGGTTTGATCGCTCATCAGCAGAAATCTTTGGTGCAGCAGTTTCCAAAGCTACAATTGTTATTTGGATCGTCAACCTTCAACAAAAATCAAAGCGGCTATGTGTGTCATTGAGCGGTCGATGTTTTCTTATTTGTCAAGGCTACAAACACTAGCAATTTAATCTTGTTATATTCAAATATGTCGTTTTCCTAGCTCTTATACTATAAACAGTATTTGTTAGAAAACAAACACAAGCCGGTACTGCTCTGCCTCATCTGATATGAGTGGCCCCTGACTCTCAATACAATCAAATTAGAAAACATTCTTATTTAGTAGACAGATAGTTCGTATATCGCTTTTAATGTTTTGTGAATAATTCACTGGTTAAAAGATCGAAATATTACCACAGTGTAACTAATAAATAGTACGAGCATTTCCTTAAAACCTTGACCGATATCTCATACTTTACTGTTTAGAAAAGTAGTCACAATTTAAGCAAAAAATAACACGTTTTATATCAGGAAGAAGTTTTGCTGGTGCTTCTATTTATATTTCACTTCGAAGATGCTCACTATCTATTGGTTATACTGCCGTACTACTACCCACTGAAATTGCATTATGAAGAGTCATTGCATTGAACTTAATTAAATAGGTAACTTGTCGCTGTTTATTAAAGTGATGTACTTACTAAATTACGTATATAAATTGTAAAAGTGACGAATCTTAACAATTCTGAATTGGCTTTTATAGCTAGTAAATGTTTTTACCAATAAAAACCCCAAATGGTGTTAAATTTATTACTTTAAATTATACCAACAAGAAAATTTTCATTAAATTTATTATTAATTCACAACAGCTGTTTCAATGTAGGCCCTTCCTTTTTTTTCTTCTTGATGTGTTTATCCGTTACGAATGTTGGCGATCTTTATCTTATCTGCGCAGATGTTGTATCTGTGCAAACCTGCACAGATGTTGTATTGAACCAGGTTCTGAGGTTCTTTAACCAAGATGTTCTTCTTCTTCTTGGACCTCGTTTTCCAAATATTTTTCCTTGGCCCTTCCAACCTAGATAAAATATTTTATCGCGTTTAAGACATGATTGTCTTACTTCTCTTATCTATCAGTGTAGGGATCTGCCTTTCCCGATACGTGAAAAGTGTTAAGTTATCACTAAGTTCACGATTTCCAAATTGTCTCTTCTAAATTTCTCGAGAGATATCGAAATGCCGAAAAGGTCTTAGAAGAGAGTCAATGCATTGAAATAAAACAGTATTATAGAAAATACAACTTTAATACGTAAACAAAAATAAATGAATTAACAAGTACTAAAAAACAAGTCATTATATAATACTCGAGAAGATGACTATAAATCTATTATAGATGTCAAGGATAAACTTAGATTATAGAAAATATACATAACAAGACAATTCTATGATAGAGAGATATGAGAAGAACTACAGAAACAAGCAGGACCGGAAATATTCAAGAGATAATTAAAACAAGCTATTAAAAATGCAAAAGAATGGAAAAGCAAGCCCAGTTTGGTATATTTTTCTTCTTTTAGTACACTATCCGACTATCGAATGTTGGAGATCATATTGGCAATAATAACTTTGTTTACGGCAACTCCAAACAGATTGACGGATGTCTCTTGATATCACTCTCGAAGATTTCGGAGCCAGGATGTTCTTCTTCCGGCGATTTTGCTCTGTATTATGATTATGAGCTGTAGGTTATACCTCTCTGGATGTTCCATTACATGACCGAAATATTGCAACTTTCGAATTTTTATTGGTTTTGTTATTTCTGTGGTATTTTCATTCAGTGTAAAACTATTGTATTTGTTATTTGATCAACCCAACTTATCCGTAATATTAGTTGGTAAATCCATATCTCAAAGGCCTCAAGTTTTTTCATTAGTGTTGCCGTAAAAGTCCAGCTTTCCATGCCATTCAGAAATGTGGAGAATATGTAGCAGCGTATTAATATAGTTTTAAGATTTAATGTAATATCTCTATTAATCAGAATTTTCTTTATCCGTGAGCATTTTTTGGGTGTCAATTTCTTTGTTGTTGTATTAATCGCAGATAATTTACAAGATACAGTTTCAATGATGTATTCGCTTAAAAGTCTGTCTGAAAGAGCAGGATTAAAGATAAACTTTGAGAAAACTAAACTTATAACAAATCTCGTAATGAGTGGAAATATAACTATTGACAATAATAACTTACAACAAACAGACACTTACAAATATCTGGGACACGAAATCAAAATAAGCAGAGACCATCAAACACATGAAATACAGAGGCGAATAGGCCTAATTTGGGCAGCATTTGGCAAATTAAGCCATATTCTAAAAAGTTCAATTCCCATGTGTTTCAAGCGAAAGGTTTATGACCAATGTGTTTTACCTGTACCAACTTACGGAGCGGAGACTTTGACACTCACGCAAAAATCTGCGAATAAACTCAGAGTTACGCAACGAGCCATGGAACGTGCAATGCTGAACGTGAGCCTTCGAGACCACATAACAAACCAACAAATCAGGCAAAGATCAGGAGTTCAAGACGTCATCGAAAGAACCACGTCGCTTAAGTGGAACTGGGCAGGGCACTTAGCCAGAGCACAAGATGGACGGTGGACAAGACGTATTATGGAATGGAGGCCTAGAAACTATAAAAGAAGCCGAGGACGACCACCGACTAGATGGACCGATGATATAAAACGTGTAGCGGGAAACTGGCTACAAGCGGCCCAGTGTAGAGAATACTGGAAAGAACTGAGGGAGGCCTATGTCCAGCAATGGACGCGATTGGCTGATTAATGATGATGATGAATTTCTTTGTTACAGCCACATGATGCCCATTCTCGAACCTCAGATTAAGTGATTATTTTCGAGTTGTTTTGAGCCAGCTGAGCGACAACGGGCTTAAAATGATGTCTTTTTCGTTGGATAAAAATTCGTCAAGAGCCACTAAGTTTGGGCTCAAGTTTTTCCAAGGAAGTTGAATCAAACGTTGTGAAATCGATCGCGCGAGACCGTTCGGACGACCTTGGGTTCGGAATAACGCGACCGTACTGTATTGTGGATTCTTTCTAACTCTATTCCATACGCTCTGATGTTCATTGGTTGTAACTCTATTTTGCTGACGTTTTATCTTATAAGTGCTAAGCTTTAGCCCACATTCCACACATGTTTCGGTACCTTGTTTATAAGTAGTTGCAACTCTTTTTAATTGAATGAAATCAGTACCGTGTCGTCTGAGTATCTAAGATTGTTGACATTAATCCCGTTGATTTTAATGCCTGCATCTTCATCTAAGGCTGCTTTGAAAATAAATTCGGAGTAGATATTAAAAAGTAGAAGCGATAAAATACATCCCTGCCTCATTCTACGTCGTATTTCTACTAGTTCCGTGGTATTCTGACCAGTTCGTATGTTTGCACATTAATATCAATACAATTTTTTTTAAATGTCTTGGTCATCAATTCCACACCTATCAGTTTGCCGTGGGTGACCCGGTCAAAGGTCTTTTCGAAGTCGATAAAACACACACACACACACACACACATATATATATATATATATATATATATATATATATATATATATATATATATTTTGTTATTATATGTAAAATCGAGAAAAGTATTGGTTTGCTTAAAATATTTCAGAGTTCCAAAAAATTAAAATAATTCAGATAAGTAGGATAATGAACAACAAACATTTCGAAGAATGAAAGTCTTTTAATTTTGGATTACCTGTATTTAACAAAACGTAAGCTACGCATAAATTATTTTCTTTGTTAAAATATATTTGATTGACGTGAGCGAACTTAAGACAATTGAACCGGGTTTTCCAAATACATTAGTGCAGTGATTAGGACAATAGAATAGATTTTAGAAAGATAGGTTTTTGTTAGTTCTTAAGAATTGTAGAAAAATATTATTTGTAAATAAGTTTTAGGAAATTTTATAATTGTAGGTAAAAATTTGTGTGTTATCGAAATGAAGAAATGGGAGATGGATGACGCGTTTTGATTGGATGAAATTGAAAAAGGTGGGATGATTGGTTTGAGAATGAGACTTTAGTTAGTTTTTGAAACAAAAAAGATAGTCAGTTGGTTTCCAAGGGTGCAAGGCCGTTATTCTCGGGTAGTTTCCCAGAGGTAGGAAGCAGTAGCAGTGAAAGTTTGTGAGTTTTCGTGTAGTTAGTGTATCTGACAGAAGCTGATCCAGTAAAAGATTGTAAGTTATATTTTCTACTTATATTCCAAGAGTCACTGTTCAGGCCAACGAGAGATTCAGTTTATTGAGAGAAGAAGAAGCTAGCATAATTTGAACGATTCGTGCATTTGAAGGAGATCATTAAGGACGATAAACTTGCAATAATTTGTTGTAAGATTGCTGATTACCTAGGAAGCGACTAAGAGTAGATGGTATAGACTACAAGGAACAAGGATTTGGACCACTCATCATCAATGAGAGATAGTTTTGTTTTCTGCAGTTTTTCTTTTATTGATAACACAATTTTTACACTTATTTTAGAAAAGATATAAATATTTTATTAGGAGATTTAGAATAATATTTGGGATTTTGAGATTTCAACTAATTTTGTTTGTACCATTAATTTTAAAGGTTCACGTACGTAGAACAAAATTTTGAGAATCATTATATGAGATTTTGTTTATTGAAAATTTTTGAGTGTGAATTTTATTTCATTATTTTATTTCAATATATAATGTTAGATCCTATATGTTTTTTATTATTCCGGTATTCTTTGGACCTTACCTTTCACATGTAATAGCATAGATATTGAAGCACGAATAGAACCCTGAGATAAGAGAATTAAAAAGTGTGATAGAATCATAGTCATATCATTTAAATAATTTTAATTAATTAATTAATTAATTAGCTAATTAATTGCTTGGCGCACTAAAACTTTAAATATCACAATAATATATATATATATATATATATATATATATATATATATATATATATATATATATATATATATATATATATATATATATATATATATATATATATATATTATATATATATACATCCTACTATCATTTTGGCATCGATACATTATGCTTTTACCATCAATTTAGCATCGTCTTGCAAAGTAGCATCTGTATATCGACGCTACTTTACAACACCTTAATAACTTTTTTCCTGTACTTGTTACAAGAATTTTAACCATCTCACTGATTAGAGATTTGATACCGTGTTGGTATTTTAAAATATCGGCTTTCTCTTTTTATCCCTTACTGAGTTATATAAGTTTATTCCAAAAAATATTTGAGTTTAAAATGATGGTACGGTGAAAATATTATATATATTTAGTTCAGGGTTTTACCGTTTACTCGATGTCATTATATACATAAAAATGTATATCCCACTTTCATTATCAATCATTTTAGCATCAGAAATTTGGCATCGCTGTTGAATATAATATTACCCACAACGAAATAGTAAATTTAAGAATATATATTTTTTTTCATCCATAAATCATTCTGGCATCATGTTTTGTTAAAAGTAACGGGTTATGATATATTGTACCTACCTATTGTATCTTCGCTCCAATTGGTCCAGTCGTGACGTACAGTACCTCAAATGATAGGATTAAACCAATAAAATATAATAAGACAGAAAAATAAAATACAGCAGCATGTCAAAAAGGCCTTAGTTGTATATCTTCGTTTCTATAAGTCCAATCGTGACGTACAGTATCTTAAATGATAGGATTTAATCAATCAAAAACAATGAAATAGAAAAATTAAATACAGCAACATGCCAAAAGGGCCTTAGTTGTGTATCTTCGGGTCTATTAATCTAATCATGACGTGCAGTACCTCAAATAAAAGGGTTTAGCTAATAAAATACAATAAGGTATAAAAATTAAATAGAGTAGCATGTCAAAAGGGCCTTAGTTATGTATCTTCGGTCCTATTAGTCCAATCGTCACGTACGATACCTTAAATGATAGCACTTAACTAATAGAATACAATGACTTAGAAATCAAATACAGCAACACGTCAAAAGGGCACTATTTACGTATCTTCGTTTGTAGTGGCACAATCGTGACGTACAGTACCTCAAATGATATAATTTAACCAATCAAATACTATGAGACAGAAAAATAAAATACAGCATACATCAGCCTGTCAAAAGGGCCTGAGTTATGTATCCGCAGTCCTATTAGTCCAATCGTGAAAGGGCCTAGTTATGTATCTTCGATTCTATTAGTCCAATCGTGACATACAGTACCTCAAATGATATCATTTTACCAATAGAATGCTACGACGTAGATCAAATACAGCAACACGTCAAAAGGACCTTAGGTATATATATATTTGCTCCTATATATACTATGTCAAAAGAGCCTTAATTATGTATCTCCTGTCCTATAGGTCGAATCATGACATATGGAGTATAAAATGATAGGATTTATTGGAGATAATACGATGGTGGAGACAAAGTAAACATGGCGGCATGTAATAACACGGTAAACTGGCAGCAATAAAATGTAATAACCCACAGAGGTCTATGGCATATTACGTGACGGAATTTAGCGAATAGCATATGATTTGCATACGTCTACTTTTAGTCAACTTCTGTACATATGATAAACGCGAAAAAGTTCCAACATTCACTGTTAGACATATGCCTCCCGTTCACTGCACACATTTACTGCTCCTTGACGCTGTGACGTAAATGGGATAGGATTTAACAAATAGAATGACAGAAAATTAAATAAGACAGTGCGTCAAACGTGGAATGCATCGTAGAATGTGAAATATATGAAATATATAATATACATATAAGAATATGAAATAATACACCAATTAAGAAAGATGATGTTAGTTGAGGAAGATTAGACCAGGAAAAAATGTCAACATTTTTAGAATACTTAGCTAGTATTTTTAAAAAATACCAACCAGATAATAATAATCAAGCAATAGAACACTGAAAACTTTTGTTTTTAACTGTACGCCCATGAATAGCCATTTTTAAATACTACTTGATATTGTTTTTTTTTATTGTATTTTTCCCATTTTTCAAGATAATTCTTGTAGGGATATAATTATTTATAACATACGGTCTTATGGTCCTACGAACAGTATTACGGCTTTAATTTGTACGACACTGCTAATTGAGAACTATGTTTGTAATGCAATAAGAGGTCCTGATATACGAGACACCAGTGACTCATGCCCCACTGATACAAATCTGACAGGAATCTGCATTTCTATAAAAACAATAGATTATTTGTTTTGTGTATTAATTAAGTTTAGGTAAACGAACAAGACTTGCATTATAAAAGATTTTTCTAAATGTAGAATGTAAACCATATTTCGTATGCTTTGTGAAAGAGAACCAGTTTATAACATTCCGGACGACGTAAAAACATCTTTTTATTAGAATATTGGTCGATGAATTATAATCATAGTTTAAAAAATGAATTTATGTGCATATGGTCTACTACAAAAAATGTAAAACCAAAATCTTGATTAAAAAAGTGGCAACCGGTTACTTATAATGAAATTTCCCTGCATTATTGATTTCACAAGTGAAAAAATGGGTCAACAAAGAACCAGTTTTAATTATAACAATATTTCAACATAATAGTTTTATCTTATTTTACTCAGGTGAAAAGAAAAATTATACAAAAGTGCTAAAACCACAAGCTATTCTCGATTAAGCTGAAAAATTAATTTTTAATTAAATTAATTTCAAGCTGAAAAAGAGTGTTGATATTATTAATCAAATTGCTTCTTACCAGAACCCAATATCCAAAATTCTGAAGTGGTACCGGAAAGTGGCAGTGAAATTAATATTTAATACCGCAGTAGCCAATGCTTAGTTGTTAAATAATAGAAAAGGCGAAAAAGCGACAACCTATCATTGAGTTCAGACTGGTGTTCGCGAAGACATTTGCAAATAAAGAAATGTTGGAACGCTCACGACCAGTTACACCCAAAAAATACCATCTCTGGCAAAGCGACGTAGGTAATAAAAAGAGAAGAAAGTGTACAAGATATTACAAAAGTTTAAGAAGAAACATGACTAGTAGAAAGACCGATAGAAAAGTTAAAATGGTTAAAACATACTGTGGAGCATGTGATGGTAAAACTGCAATATGTCTAGTGTGCTTCAATAAAGCACATTAAAATAGAATTTCACTTATACAGGAACTATTATTACGTAAAAACGTATTGTTCCTGAAGTGCCCTTATAGTATTGAAAATCGTAAATTAATATTTTCTATTAGTATGTTTTTATTGTTAATTACCTCTGTAAAAGTGAGTAATAAAATTATTTTTGTAAATTGTATTATATTTGTAAAAAAATGGATGTAAATAATATGCCTTCGACATGCAAAAAGCTAGATGTGAACATAAACGTAGATTGACCACTGATAACTTCTATAATAGTGTTGACTTGACTACACAATTACTCATAGTCCATATTAAGAAATAACCGAATAGCCAATCTCTACTTGTCAAAAACAACGTGAAATGGTCAGTATTTACAGTCCTGAAGAAATATGTGTGACCAAATGCAGAGATAAACGAAATGTATACATGATATATTCAGAAATTCGTTGTCAGAGGTTTAGAACTAGATCAGGAAGAGGATTGGTATTTAAGAAAGTTAATTGATCAATATAATAAATATAAATGTGGTATACACTTACGTGAACAAATGCTGAGCTACTATTCATGTACACATATAACATATTTCTTATATAACAGTGGATATCAAAAGAAGATTTTCCTTTGCGATTTTAAACTTTCGGTCAATGAGAGTCTTTAAGGGCCAAATTCCAAGTATCTACCTATTAAAAAACTGGTAGTCCACCATTTATATTAAAATTTTCCAAAAACTGTTTTACGAAAAACTAGTTGCTGCAAATTGGTGTGTAAAGGGGTAGTGAAGCGCAATACATGATGTCGTATCCTGTTGGCATCACTTAGCCTCTCCTACTCAATTCCTATCTTCACCTCCAAGCTGGTACACACCAGTAACCTGAGCAACCTCACTGGAGACTGGGTAACCAACCCCAGTGGATGGTGGGGTCAGGGCAGACGAAGAAGGGAGCCTTGGTCCTCCGATGAAGAGGGGGTTGAGCGAAGGGTTAACAACCCTTCCTTGTAGAACTCAATTGTTGCGAATACAATGGCTAATGAAACAAACGGACGGATCTCACAACGACGAACTCAGCTCAGAAAAATGAACATGATTATGGATTTAAAATTTGAAACCTGGAACGTGCGAACCTTCTTATAGGTAGGAGCTATGATAAGTATGGCAGAACTTGAAAACTACGGAGTTGAAATATTGGCATTGCAGGAAATCAGATGGAAGAGCCAGGAAGAAATTCATAAGAATAAATTCTCACTATACTACTTCGGAAATGAAATGAGACAAGGTGAAAGAGGAGTCGGGTTTATGGTAACCAAAAAACTGCGAAAAGCCATTATCGCATTTACACCAATATCAGATAGAATTTGCACCATAAGATTTAAAGACGGAAGACGCTGATGAAGAAGACGTTGAAAGATTCTACGGAGAACTACAGGATGTATGTGATAAAATCCAAAGACACGATGCTGTTATAACGTTAGGCGATTTTAATGCTAAACCGGAGAAAGAAGAAACGTTTGCAAATATATTTGGGAAACACAGTTTGCACACTGAAACCAGTCAAAATGGACTCAGCGTGGCACAGTTCGCAGCAGCAAATAATTACGTAGTTGTCAGTACTAACTTCCAGAGAAAAGATATCCATAAAGCAACATGGAAAAAAGCAAATCAAATTGACCATATACTTATCTTAAAAAGATGGGCAACAGACATAACTAATGTTATTCAAATTAAAAAATGGAATGTAGAAGGATTCAAAAGCGCAACAAAGAGACAAGATTACAGAAATACTCTCCAAATAAAACTCAACCGAACTACAGAGGAAGATACTGCAGAGGAGGGATAAAGACAATTAAAAACAATTATAACGGAGTCAGCAGAGGAAACTGTCGGAAAAGCCAAAAGGCAAAGAAATGCGGAATAGTATGATGATGAATGCAGAACTGCATTCTAGAGGAAAAAAGCTAAGCTAGGCTTAACCAACTTCAAAGAAACACAAGAAATAGCGGTGAGATTTATAACGAAAAAAGAACACAAGCGACTAGAATATGCAGAAGAAAGAAAAAAGAGGCTATGAAAAAGCAAGTACAAGAAATCGTAAAGCATAACAGAGACGCGAAAGCAGAAAATTCTATAAATCCATAAAAGAAAGCACACAGTCACTTAGACCAAAACTAACGATATACAAAGACAAGGACGGAGAACTACTAACAGAGAAGCAAAAAATTATAATGACATGGAAACAATATTTCTAAGAAAATCTAAATGCAGACAACAAAAATGATCAGAACGAGACAATATATTAGGCGGAGCTGCATATCGAAAATCCGAGTTATGAAGAAGTAGTTCAGATAATAAATAAACTAAAAAACAAAAAAGCACCAGGAACGGACGGAATTTCGGCAGAATTATTAAAGCATGGAGGATCCGAACTCTGGAACAAAATCCATTACCTAATAACATTAATATGGACGAAGGAGCAAATGCCAAAGGAATGGACAGTTGGCCTCATACAGCCAATATATAAAAAAGGAGATAAGAGAGAATGCCAGAATTATAGGCCAATTACATTGCTAAATGTAATATACAAAATTCTTTCTGGTATAATCTACAATCGATTGTTAGAATACTCCGAAAATATAATTGGTGATTATCAAAATGGATTCAGACCAAATAGAGCCACTACAGATAACATATTCATACTAAGAACGATACAAGAAAAAGCTTATGAATACGACATAGACCTATATAATATGTATATAGACTTTAAACAAGCTTTTGATAGTGTGAAAAGAGACAGAATGCTGGAAGACCTTTGTAATCTAGGTATACCTAAGAAATACATCAGCCTCATAAAAATGACGTTGCAGGGTTCAAAAGCCGCAGTCAGAGTAGATGGAGAACTGACTTCCCTGTTTAACATCAACATGGGAGTAAGACAGGAAGATGCCCTATCAACCATGCTATTCAACCTAGTTCTTGAGGCAGTCATCAGAAAAACCAATATAACCGGCCATATAAACACCAAATCATCACAAATTACTGCATATGCAGACTATGTAGCCATCATTAGTAGGAATAAGCCACGACTAATGGAAGTGTTCAAACAAATTGATCCTGAAGCAAGAAAAAGAGGTCTCAAAATAAACGAAACAAAAACGAAGTATATGACAGTCAAAAGAATAACTGACAATGAAAATAATATCACAATAGACAACTATACTATCGAATGAGTGGATGCCTTTACATATCTCGGCACAGAAATCAATCGGAAGAACTCCGTAAGTAGCGAAATTAATGCACGTATTTCCAGCGGGAATCGTACATACTATGCTAATAAAAGATTGATGACATTGAAATTATTAGACAAAATAACCAAAATGACTATCTACAGAACACTGATTAGACCCGTAGTAACCTATGGATGTGAAACTTGGGTAATGACGAAAAAAGATGAAGCCCAACTCAGGACATTCGAGAGAAAAATACTGAGGAAAGTATATGGCCCGGTACAAGAGGAAGATGGCACATGGAGAATCAGGAGAAACGTCGAGGTTAATGAGTTAAATGAAGGTTATGACATTGTAAGATTTGTGAAAAGTCAAAGACTGTCATGGCTGGGATATGTGCAGAGACAAAACGATGCAAAAACAACAAAGAAAATGGTACAATGGAAGCCCATAGGAAGGCGAAAAAAGGAAGGCCCAGAACGAGATGGTTGGATGACGTGGAAGACGACCTAAAAACAATGAACATGAGACAATGGAGAAGAAGGGCACAAGAGAGATCTGAATGGAAGGACATAACCAGATAGGCAAAGACCCATTTAGGGCTATGATGCCAAAAGAAGAAGAAGAAGAAGGTGCAGCAAATTAGTATCAGTTATTCATTCTAATGTAAAAAGTTTTTTATTATTTTTTTATTTTTCTTTAAGTATTTTTAACTTTTAAAGCAACATTTCCACAAATTTTATTATAGTAAATCAAAAATTATACATTTACATAGTTATTTATTATTTTAATAGAAAACAAATAAACATGAACAGTGCACTGGTAGCATAAACAATATATTTTAAATTTAATTTAAAACAAAAAAAATTATATTAAATAAACAAACAAAATTTAACCAAAAATTAATACTAATTTTAAAAAACTAACTGGCACCGTCTGTACATCAACATATTTTATTGGAGACGAACGTTTTTCTCGTATTTGTCAATTTTACCATAATAATACAAATATTACTTATCTGTTGCTGCCAGCGGCAAAATTCGTTTCGATCGTTCATTCATAATTTTTCACAATTCTCTGGGAAAAATTACCTGCTAAATTAAATATGCAACTAAACCATAATAATAAATCCGAGAACCCTAAACCGGTCGGGGCAGTCGGTAAGGTTGTAGACCTATCGGTCTGTGAACGAAAACGGATCGATATATCTATGTTTCAAATAAATATATATATTTTGGCAACATCTCGTGATACTGTATTGACGCAAGACACAATGATTTGACCTATAGGGAGTTAAAATGTCTGTTGAGTGTAAAAAAATAAATATATAAAAAAATCGAAAAATTTAAACACTGACAACGGTGTCAAGCCTAAAAAGATACACTAAACGAATATACATGACTTATAATTTGAATGTGATAGTATTTCTTGGTGATGCTAAATTACTGCAACGTGAAAAGACTTCAAAATGATGGTGGGATGTATATATATATATATATATATATATATATATATATATATATATATATATATATATTGGTTATTCTTTATCCCTACATATTTGAACCAGGAGATGCAAAGTGAACCAGACTCTGAGTTAGTTGAGTGCATTGACGATGAAACCACACATTATGTTCTTAAACATATTTAACAGGATTTACATAACCGGAGAAGTATCCGAAGAATGGTATGAGACTGGGTAACACTAATGCATCAATATGTACAGAACACTATCCTTGATACGCCTCACGCTTAAGATATTCCTAAAAACAATACACGGAAAACTATATAAAAAAGATATATGTTGTAAAACAACCTATTTATAGTATTGTAAACACAGTTAGTTAGTTAGTTTTTGTATTAAATCGTATACCAGTTTTGTTTCTCTCAATACTCTGTAACTTTATTACTGTCCCTTAGCACTGTAAAGCTAATGATGTTTGTATAACTTTTTTTGTCACTATCAGAATTGCGATAATTATCAATGTATTGAAACAGCCCTTAAGTTCACTATCAATAAATCGAAGGAAAAAAGCATCTTAAGTGTTTTATTGCATCAGTGGTCCTTGAATATTTTGGGAGCAAGTAGGTGTACGACAAGGCCTCTCTAAAATGTGGAAAGTTTGGTAATAAATTTATCCTCTCAATCAATACACCGATATAGATGATAACGCGTTTGGCTTAAAATTATGTAGACGGTCAAGTATACATATTATAATTAATCTGTATTGGAATTAAAGAGTAACTTTTCATCTTCTTCTAGTTGCATGACCGTTTTTTAGCCATGATGTTCTTCTTCTACCAGGACCACGTTTCTCATAATGTGACCGAAATATTCCAGCTTGCGTCTCTTTTCAGTCTCTAAACTCTCGTCAGTTTATTCGTAGTAACTGTTAGGATTGAGATAATACGTCTAAACGGATATATAATATTAAAAGGGAAGTTGGACAGGGATGTGTGCTGTCCCCGTTGTTATTAAACCTTTACAGCAAAACTTTTTTAAAGACGCACTATCACTGAAGAAATATGAAACTCTAAACAACATTTGATTCGAGGATATGGGACCACTTATTTTCAAAACTTAATAGCTTACTTGCTGCTCTGCGCTTTTCATCCGATCAATTAGATTGTAGATAAATACTTGATAACTCGGCCAGAAGATCATTACAGATAATACGGGCATTGGAACGTGCAAAAAGAAACTTTTTTCCAAAGCATCAATTGTTGTTTTGATTATCAGACCTAGAACTTTTCGAACTACCCACGTATATAAGGCAATTCACCAGGCTGATTGAATTCGTTCGGGATCATTCGGTGGTATATGATACCAGGATCGATTGAGGCGAAAAGATTCCTTGAAAACGTTGTCTGAAACTTCTTTAGATAACTTAAACTCTCCATGGCTTTCTCTTTTTTCTAAATACTGATTTTTCTTCCTTTTTCCTCTCTTTTTTAATTTTCAATTAAATTACACATAATCACAACGTCTTCATCTTCCGATTTAGAGTTCAGTAAATTAATTGACGAATTCTTCTCGAATGAAGTTACTTTAGCAATTGGCCACGGCGACAGGCCACGGGTGGGTTCAATATGCGCTGCACTAGAAAAATAAATGCATGGATCGCCCGTGGCTTCGGTGTGGATTGGGCCTCGGCTGGGTTCAATATGCGCCAGGCCTAACGCTCATCTGCAAGTACTTACATGTACATAATATACAAAATTGAACTATAGGAATGTAGTAAACAATTAAAATGAAGATATTCCACGCATTTTAGTAAAAAAATCCTCAAAATAGGTTTATTAGAGAAGATTTTTTGAGTAAATCATAATTGGATCAATGGATGATATCTGCTAATATATCATCTTAAGTTTATTGTTATAAACAAATATAAAAGCTAAAATTTATCACCATTTGACTCGGATTTTAATAGAATTGCCTCACAAAACAATTAAACACCAAATTCAGAATAACTGTTCGTGATTTTTTGTACTAATATAAATAATACCAGTTATAGCTAAAGATAAACAATTCCTTTTTAGTAATTAGAAGATATAATTTTGAGTTCTCCGATTGCAGTAACTCTGGTATTGGTAATTAAATTTATAAAGT
Source organism: Diabrotica balteata (assembly GCA_918026665.1). NCBI lineage: Eukaryota > Metazoa > Arthropoda > Insecta > Coleoptera > Chrysomelidae > Diabrotica > Diabrotica balteata. The sequence goes on along the minus strand of OU898280.1, from coordinate 27,401,871 downwards.
TGTAGCGTTCGGTTTCATTAGAGTTATTTTTCTGTTCCTTCGGAAAAATGGTAAGTGTGACACTAGAGCAACAAATTGCTTTAAATTTCAAATGAAATTTGGAATTATTGCTACTGAATCTTAACGTTATGAGTGTAAGTGTTCATAATAAGTTTCAATGTTTTCAAGATGGCCACGAAGACGTTGAAGATGATTCACGCTGCGATATCTCTTCTACATAAAAAATAGATGATGTAAGACAGTAGAATTGTACAAATAAAAAAGGCTTACGTTTCAAAAATTGAATGTGCATAACAGACAAAGGTTAGGTGCATGGACACTGACAGTTATAGCCGTTAATAAACAGACAACAAAAGGTGTGTACGTATTTCTAAAAAACAGTGTTTAATTAAAAATTATAAGTAGAAATTAAGTTTCCAATTATTAAGAAACTAACTGGATCCGACCATAGTAAGTATGCGTGTGATTGTTGAAACTGTAGAAATTGGCAAATTATGTGTTCGAAAAAGTTTAAATAACAGTTTAAAGACAAAAAAGTTTGTAAACATGCAAATTCCAAATTTTCTGTCAAAGGGATTCTAGCTAAGTACTATATTCAAGTGTTAGATCATACGCTTATATACAGATAAACAAATGCAACATTACATACAACACCTATATGAAAATATCTTTTATGCCTACTTTTATTCCCGTATATAGCTTTTGCTTTTATATCCTATAAAGGAATTGTTTATCTCATCTTAAAGCAAACTGTAACATCTTTAACATATCGGCTACCTTCTAAGTTTTCACAAACGGTCACTAGATGTCGCCTATGACAAGTATTATCACTATATTTTTCGAATTCGAAACTAGACATTCATCGTGGCGTATCTGCGAATTGTTGTTATTATAACAGTGTTGTATTTGTGAATATTAAATAACGGCTATTGAAAAGGCTTTCCTTCGGCGTAATAAAACATAAACCAACTATTACAAGTAATGCACACAAGATAGGGTTATTTTTATATAGGATATTGAATTAAGCGTTTACTTTCTTTAAATTTAAATAAAACAAAGTGTTAAGAAAACTCCAATTTTCCATGATTCTGGCCCATAAATTAGGCTGAATTTGACCAATAATATAAATTATTTTAGCTTTGAGGGCCTGTATGGTTGTGGCATATCCGCATAGACCTGCGACTTAGGAAAACGGGACAAGAAAGAGTATAGCGGGGTCAAACCCCAAGATCTCGGTGGTTAGTTCACATCACCTCCACAGTAGACGAACATGCACACAAAATGCTAGTGCAGAATTTCTAATATATCATGTGCTGTGTAAAATGTGGCGTCGTTCTTTCTGTTAAAAACACATGACGTTGGTGGCCATATCTAGTTAATAGACCTATAGTGCTCGTCATTGACAGCGATGGCCTGATCAACGTCGTTCTTAAAGAAATATGGACCGATGACGCCTCCTGCCTAAAATACAACACACCCTTTGACCTCATCTGGATTGGTATCGTTCCAAATTCGACAGTTCTGTTTTTGACATAACCATTCATCCAAAAATAAGCCTTATCGCTGAAGATGATTTTACGGGTGAGGAGACCAAGTCACGATAAAAAATTCGTCAAATTGTTACTTTTGAAAGGGCGAGTTCTTGTGAACGACGTGAAATCAACTGGCTCGGATTTTCATGTACGCTCTTATTTACAGAAGCGATGTTTTCGGCAAATCTTGCGTTTCGTCAACCAATTAACTCAAATTTATTCACCACAGTGCGAAGAGTCGTCCCTGTAGGACGATTATGGGGGACGCAAAAATTCCCGAAGTGCGCAGAACGTTGCCCCAACAGACTAAATAAATGACAGTCACTTTGACATATGTCAAAAAATACTTCAGAAATTCCTACTACCAGAGGCGTCCGACAAGGAGACGCAATATCAGCAAAGCTATTCACTGTAACTCTAGAAAATATATTCAGCAAAATAAATTAGCAGAACAAAGGAGGATCCATTGATGGAGAATACCTCAGCCATATAAGATTTGCAGACGACATCGTTCTGATCGCTAATAATCCTGCAGAACTACAAGAACTTATAAGCGACCTAATTCAGCTAGCAATGAAGTTGGCCTAAAAATGAACTCGACAAAAACAAAAACCATGTATAACAGACCAACATACAATCTAGACAAATTAAAAACGGCTCCAGGACGACACATGTTTTGACAGAACTAGCTGAAGACAAACTGGGTAAAAAACAGAAACATAGAAAAGAATGGATGTCAGATGAAACTTGGAATCTTATCGAGGAAAGAAAACAGCAAAAGAAAGATATTTTACAAACAAAAACTGTAGAAAAAAGAGCGAACCGAGAACAAGAATATAAAACAAAAAATAACGCAGTCAAAAGAAAGGCAAAAAGAGAAAAAAAAAAGGTGGACTGAAGAACTGGCAAAACAAGCTGAAAGAGCTGCACAACACAACAGACCTAGAGAGCTATGCCAAATTAGTATACGACTAACAAAAAATGGACCCAACTGTTCAAACATTGTAAAATCCAAGACAGGCGAATTACTTACTACAATAAATAACCAAGTAGAGAGATGGAAAAAGCATTTTCAGGAGATGCTAGGTACGCCCAGGAAAACGCAGATGAAATTGTCGAAAACCCGCAGAATATAGACTTGCGTATATCTTGCGAGGCCCCTTCCGAAACGGAGATAATAACAGCTATCAAATCTCTGAGAAATAACAAATCTCCGGGAATCGATAACATTGCTGCCGAAATACTTAAAAAAGATCCGCATCTAACTGCTGAACTTTTGTTCCCCATAATCCAAGAGGTGTGGGAAACAAACCGCATTCCAGCGGGCTAGAAAAGGGGTAACATTATTAAGCTTCCAAAAAAGAGCAACCTCACACTGTGCAACAATTGGAGAGGAATAACCTTGCTTACTGCAATAAATAAAATCTTCACGACCATCATACTTAAAAGATTAACAAACAAGATTTAATTTCGAACTGGTCAAGCAGGCTTTAGATCAGACTCCTCCTGCATAGATCACAGTAATACTGTGAGGGTAATAATGGAACAATCGGTTGAATGGAACACACCCCTATACATGGTTTTTGTTGACTTCGAGCGTGTCTTTAACAGATTATCTCATGCTGCTTTATGGAAAATTTTAGAGCTAAGAAACAATACGCCGAGAATGATGATGATGATATAAAATTTTAAACAAATTTCACAATTGGTTCCTTTTTGTTATTTCGATGTGTTGTATGTAAAAGATGCTAGCATAACCACTGAAACTATGTTTCCGTTATATTCTTTTTATTAATAGCCCGATCTCGATGAAATTCTGACAGCCAGTGAACTACTGAATGGACCACAGGAGTGATGACGTAGATTTTATTGACATCTATTAGTTCCACTTTCCAAAAAAACCTTGTTTAGTGTGGATAATTTGTATTTTTCGTTATTTTTTCATTTTTTTTATAGAATTTCTCCGCTTTTTGCAATATTTAAGTATTCTAATAGTTACTACAACAATTTTACAAGGCTGTGTAAATAATAAAGCACATTGTTTTATAATAGCAATAAAATGCTTGTATCAATAAAGTAAGGTTAGAATTTCTTTAATTTAAACTTTTAAACTATATTTCATAGAAATAGAACTCTGAATTATGATGGCATTATCGTAAAAAACACTATACCTACAAAAAAAGCAGCTGATGAAGCAAAATGTTAAATTAAAAAGTTTTGAGATTGTACATTTCAACTTTTGTTTGGAAAGTAATAATGACAAGGTGACAGTCGTGACGTCACACTCCTGTTGTCCATTTAGAATTTAGCATTGCATTACTTTCAATACTAAAAGTAAAGAAAATATGTTTTTTTTAAACTTTTTTTTATATTCGATCAAAGTGTTTGAGTGTTTGCTTATATAATTTTGGCAGAAACTATTTTTCTATTTGTAAAAAGTTAAAAGGTAGCCGCACCTATCACCTAAATAATAAGATTGACATCATATAATTCTCGTCCTGGCAATGGGCAACTCGCCATTAATCATTCAAAGTTTACTTTTATAAAAACTCAATAAACTTCTAGTCTAATAAATAAAACTTTTGTACTGTAACAACAAAGGAAAACTCTTTCATTCATCTTCACACTTCGACTTCCAAAAATCATAAGCCACTTAAACTAACCAATAAATTTAGAATGATACAGCCACCAAACTGAATTTACTCGGGGTAACCAGTGCACTTGCATATATCCTATTTAAAACAAACTGAGAGTTGAGTAGGCCTTTATATGATTTTATCAATGGAATGCTAAAGTATTTTATGGATATCTTATGGAAAACATTGTAAGTTATGTATGAAATTCATTATAGCAATAAGTACATTCTTTTTTTTCTGTCAAGACAAATCGTTTAAAACATTATTATGTTGTATTATATTTATACAAAAATGAACTTAAGTTTAATCTAAATCTGTTCAAAAATATTAAATAACAAATGCTAGTAAAGAGGTTTTAAACTGTTTTGTTGTGGCATGTTTAAATATTATATTTATAGAGAATTAAACTACAATTGACCGATAAAAATTATATTTTATAATTATTTGACGTTTCGACATCCACTCCGGAAATCGTTTTCAAAAAATATTTAAAAAATTAAAATTACCTACTTTAAGCAGGTTATTACACATGTTGTGTATTGGTTTGGCGCTTAACCAAAAAAATTTGACAGGTTGCTCACCCGGCCTCGATCTAACAAAGATATAGCCTTGTTTTGAGTTGTTTCACCTTGAAGTTGATATCAAATTCTAATTGGTTGTGTATATGTGTATTATCTATTGTGTGTTTACGTATTGTTTATTATACAGTGCGTAAATCGTTCAGGTGGAGATAGGTAATATACATTAAGGTAATTGTGGCAACTGCGCTTTCTTAAGCCCACTGCTGTTGTAAAGGCCACCTGTTATTACAATATATTTTTTTTTCGAATTCAATTGTTTTAATATAAATTAATTCTATCATTATGTCTCTGTTAGTGTCTTTGGCGTTCTGCGAATTTCGTAATTATCCGATCTTAACTTACTATTATGGGAATATAGGTACGTGACTTCATACGCTTAAAGCCTTTACACACATATCACTTAAATTCACACGTATCATTCAAAAATGATTCATGTTATCTAAAAACTGTTATCGACAACTAAATATGTGCTGTGACGACGAAGATAGTACTAACATGAAATTCATATTTGTCACTGTATTACATTTTTGTTGATTATTGAAAATTAAATGGATAGTCTGGATAATATCTTAATGGGAAATGCATAACCGGTAAATGATCAATAAATCGGCAAAAATGATATTTAATAGTTTATATAGTATATGATCGACTGTGACTAGACACTGAGAAGTGGGCAGGTTGAGGACCTCAGTGCCGTTTGACGGTTCTTGTATTTATACAGAACACGATACTGATACGTCACGAGAGAGGCGAATAGGAAGATTGAGACCCCGAACTCGAAAATGGCTCCAAAATGGGTGACTGAAACGTCGAGTAATTTTCATATATATATATATATATATATATATATATATATATATATATATATATATATATATATATATATGAGTGAGATTAATATCTCACTGTAAATGCCAACAGAAACCTACTTTTTATTCAAAATCAGATAGATCTCGAATGGCCAACACCACCTTTAGAGCTACCAGAGGTTCAGTTAGACTCTGTACATAATGATATCAAAACCGTCACTCAATAAATCCAATCTCTCACTGCCCAACTCAGGAATTCCCTTCCTACTCATATCATCCACAATTTCGACCTTAGACTTCACAATTTCAATTTATAAATCTCTTAAAACACTCCAAAAAAGATTGCTAACCATGGCATCACCCCTTTTTCTAAAATCATATATCAACAGAAATGGTTAAGAAACCTTACTGAAATTGATCTTCCTCCCAATGTTGCTAAATTATTTACATAAATAACATTTTACTTAATTTTACTAATGCTTCAAAAAAATCACAATCCGAAATTGATCGAGCCTATATAATGAAACTAGAACTTTTCTAAAAGACCATCCTGAACTATTGGTACTTTTAAGTGATAATGGTAATACCACTGTAGTTATGTATAAAGACCAATACATGGACCTCAGCCAATTACTTTTGAATGATGAAACAATATTATCGACCGTTACTTATAAATCCTACCGGTACGTTTACTTCCAGAATCAATAACCACATTTCCAAGTTAAAAAGATCCAATCTTATCACGGATGCATTCAATTGTGCATGCGTCCCATAGTATGGGAATACTATGGGACGCATGCACATGCGTCCCATATGGGTCCCATGGGAAACTTTCGTCGAACTCGTCAAGTTGGTGTTTGACACCAACTATCTGGTGTTTGGAACCCCTATGGGATCTTCTATTTCTCCCCTTTTAGTTGGTTTCGTATTGGATGACCTTATTTTAGATAGACTCAGTCTACAATAGTACAACAGTCTGCCTTCAATAAATACAATCCCCACTTGCAGTTCACATGCGAGATGGAGGTAAATAACACCGTTCAGTTCCTTGATATGTTAATTGTAATTGTAATTAGAAATTTCCTAATTTACCGCCTATATCCCAAGGAACAACAAGTAAAATAGAGAAGCAGTTTCGCGAGTTTGGTCATGTAAGGCAGATAAAAAAGCAGCTGCCAATGCACTGAGTGATGAACTCAAATTAGATGTTTTGCTTGAGTTTCAGGAAAATCCACATACATCGAGTAGACAGGCATCCACTACATTCAATGCTAACCATACATCGATAGTAAACATATTAAAAGAAAATAAATTGCATCCCTATAAGATGATACCTACTCAGAAGCTCATGGAAGACGATTTTGATAGAACTTTTTTTTGTTAGCAAATGATGGACATGTTGGATAACAATATTATCCAATTAAAAGACGTTATGTTTTCTGATGAGTGTACTTTTTCACTTAACGGTCATGCTAATCGGTAAAATTGCCGCTACTGGGCCACGGAAAATACTCACTGGATGAGAGAAGAACACACTCAATACCTTCAAAAGGTTAATGTTAATGTTAACAATTATTTGGCACTACTTCAAAATGATGTCATTCCAACGTTGGCAAATTTATATCCTGATCCAGAAAACCCTCAAGTTCCAGCGAATACGATATGGTTTCAGCAGGATGGAGCACCACTACATTACCAACTTAATGTCCGGCAGTACCTCGATACAATATTTGACAATCGGTGGATAGGGAGCCGAGGATCGATTGAATGGCCAGCGCGATCACCTGATCTTACATTATTAGATTTCTTTTTATGGGGATATGTGAAGAGCCATGTGTACAAAACTAAACCTTCTGATTTAAATGACTTAAAAGAACGAATAACGCTTGCGATTAGGTCGATCACGCTGGTTATGTTAAATAATGTTAGAAGACAGTTTTATTTGAGATTAGGATGTTGCCAAGACGTTCGCGGTGAACATTTTGAACATCTACTTCATTAACATTCATAGTTCTTTTTCGTGTTCTACATTTTGTTACGTTTTGCATTACATTTTAGTTTTTGATTGTATTGTAGCGAATTTCGGTATCCACATGATTTAAATTTATTTTATCTTAATTAATCTTAATAAACTTGAAAGCGACAACATTTTTGAATGGAGAATGAAAAGACCTTTCAAACGATATATCACAAGCCTATACTTCCTATTTTAAAAATTGGGGGTTGTACCTGGGGTACATAGGTAGGGGGATGAAGGTAAGGGTTGCATTTTCACGTTAAATAATGTCAAGTTATAATTTAAAGTTGACGTGTTTCGGGATTTTTTGTAAATGTGTACAGTAACCTAAATAATGAATTTATTCCATTTGGCTTTTACACACTGTATAATCATCGAGTGGATGATTATATATAATATAGATAATACATCTTATAATAAACAATTCATTTATAACGAATTTAAGTCAATATCTTTGTATATATTCAGCAATTACAAAAATTGCCACAAATTTAATTGTGACACTAAAGTCAAAGACAAATTGAAGTCTATAAATAGATAATTTAGTTACTAAACTCAGAGACGTGATTCATTTAAACCACCTTTAATCTGTAAGTTAAATTATTAAAACATCTTTTTTGCCACTCTCAAATTATAGATAAAGGTCAATTCCAATAGCTAAAATCATATAATTCCACCATTTCTAATCTCTCCTCAACAATAGATAGAAAACAATTAGGACGTAGAGCACTGAAGTAAAACTCTTCAACATTTATCACTCACATAAGAGAATAGACAACATCATATCTAAAAACTCAAATGTTACCAGAATTACTTGGGTAAAAGAGAAAACTTCCCGGTCCGTAATGTACGGGAGTTTTGGGACTCGAGCAAGTGTAAATGAAGTCGTCCGATTGAAGGTGAGTCCTGTTCATGTTCGGTTCCGAAGTGGATCTGCTGATTTTTGGATGATTGCTTAGTAATCCTTCGAGGGTGGCGTGAATTTGACGGAACAACGGCCGTTCTTCTCGTTTGAACTTGATGCAGTCTTCTGTCAACCGTCTGAGAGCCTTTGATGTGTCCGACCTAAGCAATAAGAAGAGAAGAATATAAAAATGTTGGCTTTAATACTAAAATATAATGTATATCTTAGACACAAAATAAGTAACAGAAAATTTGCATGAGTTTATTTTTTTCCTAATAAAAAGTTGGATTTTGGTAAGTTATGATAGTAATGATAAGCTGATGGATTGCCTTCACAAAAAGGGACTAGACGAGAACGATTTTAAAATTATCCAAACGCTGTATTTTAACCAAACTGCAGCAGTTAGAACAGAAGCCGGTGACACAGAAATATTCAATATCAAGCGAGGTGTACGACAGGGGTGTGTATTGTCACCACTACTTTTCAATATATATTCGGAAGAAATCTTTGCACGAGCACTAGAGCAATCAAGAGAAGGTGTTAAAATTAACGGCAGAGTTCTAAATAATGTACGATACGCCGACGACACGGTCCTAATTGCAGAGAGCGCACAGGATCTCCAGACACTCTTAGATCGCGTCAGATCGATCGGAGAACAATACGGCCTCAGCATTAACGTCAAGAAAACAAAAACAATGATTGTCTCCAAAACATCCATCCATCCACCCATGGCTTTAAACGTGAATGGTAACATTATCGAAAATGTCGAGAAATTTCGATATCTAGGGTGCTGGATAACGAAAGATATAGATCCAGACATAGAAATAAAATCGCGAATTGAACAAGCAAGAAATGTCTTTTTAAAAATGAAACAAATGTTTACGTCCCAAACACTCAATCTCAAAATCCGATACCGAATGCTGAAATGTTACGTTTACAGCACCTTACTATATGGAATGGAGGCCTGGACCTTTAAAATCAACTCACTAAGGCGTTTGGAAAGTTTTGAAATGTGGTTATTTCGAAGGATGCTGAAAGTCCCCTGGACAGCGCATATGAGCAACGAGCAGGTCCTACACAAGATGGGTACCGACAGAGAACTCTTAAAAATAATGAAAACACGGAAAACCTCATATTTGGGACACATATACAGAAATGAGAAATACCAGCTACTGCAGCTTCTTATAGAGGGGAAGGTAGAAGGAAGACGTGGTCCTGGTAGACGGCAGGCGTCCTGGTTGAAGAACATTCGTGAGTGGACTGGTTTGGATTCTCAATCTTTAATAAGAAAAGCCAGGGACAGAAATGATTTTGCTGAGGTTATCGCCAACCTTCATTGAAGACGGCACCCAAAGAAGAAGATGATAGTAATCTAATTTTATTTTTCAAATATATATACAGTGTAGGAAAAAGTTTATGGTCGGTATGGACCTTACGTGAGATGGAGTGAGAAACAGTTGTTTAGAAAGAGAGAGGTATATTAGGTCCGCCCTTTATATCGCCAAACATGCATGCCTGGAAAGGGGAAGTTCAACGTTGCCAAACTTACTGGATTTATTTGACCTGTTGTTTTTTTTTGCATTTGAATAATGTTCTAAGATAATCCAATTTGGGCGAAATTTATTTAAATGGCAGCTTACTGTTTTTTTATTGGAAATATGCCACAAGTTTACTTTACAATAAGTGTAATATAACATTTTGATTTCCACTTCGGAAATCGTTTTATACAAATAAAATTGATTAATGTTTCGTATTTTAAGTATGATTTCCGAATTAAAAATCTAAACATCAAAATAAGCTTATTTTAAAGTCACATTGTGCCTTATTCTCAATATGAAATAATAAACTGCATACAATAACGCCACATTAAAAAATATTCATACACAATAATTATTTGGCAACGTCGGTCGGTCTGGTTTGGCCGACCGAGTAACGAGTAGTAGAGGTGGGTCGTGGTAGTTTTATCGTTAAGAGCGTAGGCACAAAATTTCGTTCCAATATTTTTTAACTGCATTAATTTTTTGCAAATCCTGAGAAAACTAATAAATATTTTTGAAAAATTTAAACGCAGAATGAAACAATACATTATTACCGACGGCCGACAGTCCCTGAAAACTTCTATAATGATTATTTTAATAAGTTACAGGGGTGAAAAAAAAATAGTGTGATTTTTAATTTCAAATATCTTATTCAAAAACCTTTTTGTTTATTCTAAGGGACTTTCGGCCCTCGGTAATAATGTAATCTTTTATTCTGCATTTAAATTTTTCAAAAATATTTGTTAGCTTTCTCAGGATTCCAAAAAAATGTATGCATTTAAAAATTTAAATTTTTGTAAACAAGTAACTATGATTGTTTAAAAGTAGTTTTAAGTAAGAGAGTACCTACATAAACAAACATAATGGTTATTATCGTTTATGTGTATATTTATTGAAGTAAAAGAAACTAATGATTTATTTATTATTAATTGATCAAAAATACACCATGGATTTAAGTCATCTTTATTGGTTTCTTTTTCTTGTACTGGTTGATTTTCAATAGTACAATCTTCTTGTTCGTTAATTATAGAAGTAACCAGCTTCTTAACTTTTTCTTTAATTTTTTTATCTTCATTTTTATCAGAAAAACCCTGCACTTTAAATGGTGAATCCATAAATGTACATAATAACAATGTGCCACTCTGTTCTATCCCTTTAAATCTTTTTGCTAAACCCGATATTAGTAATTGTACTACGTCGGATACTATGGATGTAAGGTTTGCTAAACCTTATTGCTAAATTTACCGTTTGCTAAAATTTTATTGCAAGATTCTTGGAGGCAGCGTACCATAACAATCACTGAACTACCTTCAAGTATTTTTGGTCACTCATTGTACTTGTTATTTCTTTAAGCGGCCGTAAAATTTGGGAAAGCTGAGAACAAATAATCCAGTGTTATTTATTTAGATTTGGTCTAAGTCTAAGTCTGTATTATTTAATACCGGTGTGGAACGGATTGCCTCTTCTAACTCGGTCATTTTTTTTAACATGTAGTAGGTGAAGTTCTACCTAGTTTCCACGTCTTGGATTGGCCGTTTGGGAACTTTGTTATGTTGTAATTAATACTTTAAAAGCCTTTCTGAAGGTAAGGTACTTTTTTTAAATGTGTTTTTTGCAGAACTGTCGAAAATGGGACTTTTTATTTTATCTATTATCAAATCAGTTTTGACATAACATTCCTGAAGTAATGAACCTGACAGTTTTTCTTGTTGGCGGTTTATATCCAGGAATCCACCCTGCAAACTTTTTAAAAGCTGGTTCTTCACCTATGGAAAACGGATGAAACGAGTCTTTGCATAAGTTTAGTAAATCTTGAAAATCAACCAGTACAAGAAAAAGAAACTGATAAAGATGACTTAAGTCCATGGGGTATTTTTGAGGAATTAATTGGACGTGACTCATCTAAACATACACCTGTATCGAGAGATATAAAAGAAGTCGACATGTATTTGTCTGATATATTACCCACAAAAAATTTCGAACGGAGATTGGAACTGTCCATTACCGTGGTGGAAAAACCATCGTCATGTATATCCTAACTTAACCACTATATTCATAAAATATTGTAGTATTGTAACAAAATCTTTTCCTTGTGAACACATGTTTAAAATCTGGTTTAATTTTAAATAAAAGAAGAACACGGTTAACAAGAAAAGTGAAAAAACTTGTTTTTAAATGTCAATTTAGACGATTCGCGATTTAATAATGAGTAATGTAAATGTAAGTACTATTTGTATTGTTTAATTTATTTTTCAAGTTATAATAAATATATCCTTCGTTAGGTTCTGTCACTTCAATACTTATACACATAAACGATAATAGCCAATATGTTTGTGTACTCGCTAATTTGAATACTGGTAAACAATCAACTAGTTACAGTTTACGAAAAACTGTATAGACAGTTGTAGACAACAGTATAGACAGTATGTATAGACACCTAAGGAGGGGTTCTAGTATTTCTTGTAAAGAAAGATAACATCAATTTACACCTAATTACATATAAATTACACTGTTTTTTCTTTCCATTCTCTGTATGAGTTAATACACACCAGTAAAACATGCCATCAATCAAGTTTTACTATTTTTACAACAAATTTTAAAAATTTTATGATGTATTATGTCCATAATTGTATATTTTAATGTGTGGTATAAATGTTGAGTGTTCAATGCTTACAAAAATAATCTCAACGACTAGTAAGTTACACTGAAGAATTGTGATATTTTTTAAATATTTACATAATTGTCTTTTACAGTGTCTTGAAAAAGGAATAAAATCATTCCGAAAGCTCGACAAAAAGTCAAAAGAGTGTTTTTTTTTAACATCCCGGCCAATATTCTGACTGCAACCCTAATAAACTGTGTTGTTTGTTTATATCGACAGTCAATAATATCCAGTATTTCTTATATATATATATATATATATATATATATATATATATATATATATATATATATATATATATATGATTAATAATAAATGTCTTTATCAACAAACAAATTAATTTTTCTTTACAATAAAATATTTTATCAGTAGGGGCAGATTAAGTTTTGGATGGATCATAAAAATATGACATACTAAATTTATAAATTATAAATTATTAATTTTTTAAATTCTTAAATTTTTAAATTATTGTTCAGCTAACAACTGCTCATAAATTAATCTCTTGAACTTGGCACTAGACAAATTTCTAATATTGAAGGACAAACTTTTTATATTAAAAGCAATTGAATACGAAAATGAACGTCTAAAAAATATGTTGTAATGTTTAGGTAAAGTGAGGTTATTCTTGTGTCTAAGATTAAGATTATAAACGTCAGTCCTATAGGTTACTCGATTGTAGAGGTATGGTGGAACTCTCTCTTGAATCTTTTTATGGTAAAAACATAAAGCATGCAGTTTTCGACGATTTTTCATATTTAGCCACTTAACTACGGCGAAGACATGACTTATCCTTTGAAATTTCCTGATGCCAAAAATCAAACGCAAACAAAAATATTGCAATTTCTGTATTCTCCATGAATCAAATTCAGGGACACACGCATCGTAAAGAACGTCACAATAAGTTAATTTTGGTAAAACCAGAGCATTACATAATAACGACTTGGTGGCCCCAATCAATTGGATTTGATACAGTAATTTTAAAACGGCGTGTAAACAGCTGTTTGTAAAAAAATACTTACGTGATATGTAAACCTTAAATCTTCGTCGAACCAAACACCTAGGCACATGGAACCACAGATTACAAACGTCAAAGCTAATTGCTTAGCTAGAGACTAAATCTATTACAATCTCTAGCAAACCATAACTGAGGAGCTGATCAAGATATCCTAATTAAAGTATACAGATCTCTCATTCGCTCTCGACTGGATTATGGATGCTTTGTATACACGTCAGCATCAAAGACTTATTTAAGGACTCTTGACATTATTCAGAATACCGCATTACGAATATACCTCGGAGCTCCGAAAGTCTTCGCTGTGTAGCAGGTGAACTTCCTCTTTCGCTTCGCAGACAACAACTTCTTCTGACATACTTTGCTAGTGTCTTCGAATCAATACAACCCTATATACAATTTAATATCCAAACCATATAATTGTGAGCCTATTAATACATACGAAACATTACCTCAAATTTTACTTCCCCTTTCACTACCTGTTGATTTTTCGATAACAGATACTCATACTGTCATCAACTCCTTCTTGGATTAATAATATAGCAAAAATTAACCTTTCGTTTAATACTTGTCACAATATTGAAACCAACAGCCAAATTCTGAGGCAATCTTTCCTAAAGCTGATTAACACAAACTCATATGACGAGATTCTCTACACAGATGCATCTAAAACTGAGACAGGTGTCGGATATTCTGTAACAACTTCAAATAGTATTATTCAGAAGTTCTGCCTTCCACAATCCACCTTTATCCATACAGGAGAGCTGTACGACATCCTACAAGCATTAAAAGGCTTATGTAACCAAACAAAAGCCAGGAACACTGCAGTATGTACAGATTCGATGCCCTCTATCGACTCTATTAAAAATATATATTCCGAACATCCATTAGTTCATGCCATACATAAAGCAACAAACTGTCTCACTTCTTCTGGAACAAACATAACATTAATCTGGATTCCTTCACACGTTGGCATGCGACACGTTGGCATAGGTAATGAGACTGCTGCAAAAGAAGCGATTACAACCAAATCAGACATCAAATCTGTTCAACTAGCATCAGATCTAAAACTACTTTTCAGATCCCAAATTAAAAAGTCCTGGCAAAACCAATGGAAGAATTCAACCTCGAAATTACACAAAGTACAACCCGCCATCCAAAGCTTTCAGCTACCTAACTTAAGTAGAAGAGACAAATTAATCGTTGACAGGCTACGAATTGGTTACACACAGTTGACACATGGACCCCTGATGGCTTCAGAGAAATCACCTGTTTGTGAAAAGTGTAGTGAATCATTGACCGTTCAACATATTCTTACACAGTGTATCAAATACGAGCAAGAACAAAAAAAAAATACTCTATACAAGGTCTTACAAATGCTATCCTCAGCCAATTAGAACTTGTTCAGAATTTACTAGATTTCCTTCGAGAAACGAACTTGTATTACAAAATTTAGTGTATTCTTTTTTATTACTTTCTCTTTCACATATTCTCTTTATTATAAATTATACCTAATATAATATAAAATGTATAGTAACAAAATTGATCCAGTGTCAATAACCTTGTAGTTGAGAAAAAAATCTGCAGATGAATAAGGTCATGATTTATTGTATTTACTGCTTGATCACACTCATTCGGATAAAATGACATATAGAGTTGGATATTTTCTGCGCAATAATGCTGTGAACAGAACAAAACCATAAAGGGAAAATTAGATGTGTATATAGAAAATAAAATTGAACCTAATATAGATCCTTGAGGCACACCAGTATTAAGATCTAGAAATGAAGAAGTACTTAGATTAAGCTTTACTGCTTGACATCTAAGGATCTTAGAAAGACAGGATTTCATTCGATAACTTCAATTCGATAACGATAAATAGAGAATAACAAATTATGGTTAATTGTATCAAAGGCTTCTGAGTAGTCTAGAAGAATAATTAGAATTGATATTTTATTTTGGTAATAGGCTCTAAAAATGCCATCTGTAATATTTAATAAAGCAGAAAGACAGCTATATCTAGACCTAAAACCGGACTGCATCATAGGGATTATGTTATCTTTAAAATGGATTTGTAACTGAATATCGATCATCTTTTCCAAAATTTTAGATAATGTAGGCAGTAAACTTACTGATCTTAATTAATTCATGCTTTCTGTTATTTTAGTTTTCTATAAAGGATTAACATGTGTCCGTTTCCATTTAGTGGAAAAAATTGAATTTGTTAAGCAAAAGTTAACGATATGTGTAATATATGGTAGAAGAAATGGAATACACAGTTGCAGCGTGTTTATTTATCTCATTTGAATTTCACATGTGTTTTTTATTTCGAAGTTATTTTTGGTATTGAAATTATTTACCAAATATTTTACATTATTCCACATACCTTAAGAAGATTGAGCATGTATGTTTTTAAAATATGATTGTAATTTATATATATATATATATATATATATATATATATATATATATATATATATATATATATATATATATAAAACAAAAATTGTACCTAAGTTTAGTAAGGTCAGGTTTTAGATACCCTCTGCCGACCATAAATAGAATCTGATCCTTGTTGTTAATGTGAGAATAAGGCAACTGTCCCGCTAACTTCTCGAACATCACAATACCAAATGCGTAAACATCAGATTGGAAACTGTACGGATTATCTTCTTGCATCCTAATAACCTCCGGCGCCATCCATAGGATGGAACCGGTTGGTTGGCGGAATT
Source organism: Diabrotica balteata (assembly GCA_918026665.1). Taxonomy (NCBI): domain Eukaryota; kingdom Metazoa; phylum Arthropoda; class Insecta; order Coleoptera; family Chrysomelidae; genus Diabrotica; species Diabrotica balteata. The sequence continues at coordinate 27,385,448 of OU898280.1, read as the reverse complement.
GTTGAGAACCAGACCTAAAAAATAAGTATAAATTAATCTTACTACATATACGTGCTCTGTCGTCTTCCAGTTTAATCTTCCATGTGTAGGATGATTTTCTACTATATTTAAAAATTGTGGCTCACCCGAAATACCCACATCTTAAAGTTGTTGGTATTTCGGTTGGAATTTCCAACGTCCATGCTTCCAAGTCATACAGCATATACATAGCATTTCATCAGGCGGTTTTTGACCCTAAGTTTAAGACAAGCAATTGGACTTCGTAAGTTCTAGGTTTTCACTCAAATTGACCGAAGCAGTAAATCAATGTTAATACTTACCATCTAGTTTTAGCTGTAGCTAGACCAAAATCGCCAATTTTCACTGTTAAATCGTCATGTAAAAATATATTATTAGATTTAAGATCTCTATGGATGATATTCTTAGCATGAAGGTAATCCATTCCTTGTGCTATTTGCCTAGCTGTAATAGCAAACAACATTATTAATAAGACTAATAATCGTTAATGAATATAGTTTAAAAATACCAATTTTTTCGCACAGAACCGATGATTTTATCTAGTTATTTGAATACTAATGATAGACTATTTTCACTGTGCTGAAGTTATTTATTAAATAAAGGTTATATTCATGTTGATATTAAATATTACCATATGGTAATGCTAGTCCGATACGGTTAAAGTATTTTCCACCTAAGAAGACCGCTTTGCAATTAAATGCTGGTAACTTTATTACTAGATACTATATTTATATGAATAGCATATCACTGATCTGTTGTTTCAATCAGCACTGCTCAACAAGTTATCGTTTATTGGTTTTAATATTTAATTGCAATAGTACGAGTACAGAATATTTAATTAGACAGTGAATTTATTATATGTTAATTTTTTTTTTTTAATTTCTTCTGACGTATCGTATAATGTAGGTTTACCCAATAATCAAAGTTATGCTTTTACAAGAACATGTTATTTGAAAAATAAGGAGTACCATGTGTCATAATAATTGTAATCTCCTTTATACACACTTTAAAAATCTGTTTAGTAATCTATTTCTTAAATCCACACAATCATTGAAAAATGATTCATATATATATATATATATATATATATATATATATATATATATATATATAGCGAGGTTCCTACAGCCTCTGTCGTTTCTCGCATTTCGACCGCCATCGTTTTCTGTCCATCCATTCGTCTTCTCTGATGGCTCTATCTCTCATTATGTGCCGTACATTTTCTTCCCAGGCAACTGAAGGCCTTCCCCTTCTTCTTCTTTGTTGTGGTATGTAATTTAAAGCTTTCTTTGGCCATCTATCTTCATTCATTCGTTTCACGTGACCATACCACACTAGTTGTCTCGTTTCAATTCTATCTACACTGGAATATACAGTATTTGTCCTCCTTCTAATATCTTCATTCCTGATGTGATCTTTTTTGGATATACCACACGCTCTCCTTAGAAAATCCATTTCTACTACTTCTATTCTTTTTCTATCCTTCTGCGTTATCTGCCAAACCTCTGCCCCATAAGTCATAATAGGCTCTACCAAGGTTCGATAGATTGTCAATTTCGTTTCTTGTCTAATATCTTTAGACCAAAGTAGAGAGTTTAGAATGTTTACCACTTTTTTTCCCTGCTGTGTTCTGTTTTCGATGTCTCTTTTGGTAGTGCCTTCTTTAGACATTATAGATCCGAGATATTTATATTCATTGCATGTTTTTGTGTTTCTAATTTCTAACTCTGGATCTTCTTCACCATCTCCTATTTTAAGATATTCTGTCTTTGCCATATTCATATTGAGGCCCCATTTTTCATATTCTTTCTTTAGTTTTCTAAACATGTAGTCCATGTCTTCCTCGTCATTCGCTACGACTACCTGATCATCTGCGAAAAATAAAGCTGTTAGACATTCACCACCGCCTATGTCTATTCCCATTCCGGATACTTGTTTTCTCCACTGCTCTAGCGATGATTGAATATATATTTTAAACAGGGTCGGAGACAGACAACATCCTTGTTTAAGCCCCTTGGTTATTGGAAATGATTCAGATATAAAGTTTCCTTCTTTAACGACACTTCTTGCATTTTTGTATATATTTGCGATAGCATCCACATACTCTCTACTGAGACCTACTTTCGTCAATGTATAAAATAGTTTTTTCAAAGGTACCGTATCATATGCCTTCTCTAAATCTACAAACAATAGGTGGGTAGATAGATTCCTTGCCTTCTGTTTTTCGATTACCTGCTGCAGAACGAATATATTATCAATGCACGATCTTCCTGCCCGAAATCCATTTTGTTCCTCTATGTCTTCATATTCTGATTCAATTCGTTTTTTTATTATTCGACCGTACAACCTCCCAACTGAGCTAGTAACAGTTATTCCTCTATAATTAGAGCAATTGCGTTTATCCCCTTTTTTGTATATTGAGCTGATGTATCCAACATTCCAATCATCAATGATATTTTGTCCTTTTAAGCATTTATTAAATAGTTTAACCATCATCTCGTGTAATATTTTTGGTCCATACTTTACCAACTCAATTGGGATGTCTCCAGGTCCTGCTGATTCTGCTTGTCCTGCTGAAAAATGATTCATGCTATTTAAAAATCTCTTTCTGCAACGACACTGTTATCGACAAAGTAGATCAAATTCAAACTTGTCATCATAATACACTTCTGTTTATCGTTAAAAATTAATTGATGGTCGTGGGATGTATTGGTGTTATTTAATAATTAAACAAAATACATAATCAGCAAAAATCTTATTTAAAACATGCGAAGGTTTTTGCAATCACAAACAATGCAGTGTTTATGCTTGTTTAGCTTTGGCTGTTGAATAATTTGTGTTCGATTGTTTCGTCTGTTGTACAACCCTTGTCCTTTTTAAGGAGTAGTAGTTGTATATAAGTACCTTTTTTTATAGTAGTGTAGTGAAGCGGTAAGTAATTTAGTATCAATTTGTTTCAAGGTTATATTTAATACAGTGTTTGCAGAAAGTAAAGTTTTCGATGTATTTTATACATCCAAACTTGGATGTAACTTGGCAAGTGTTTTCCAATTTTACTGCATGCAAAACCATTCGTATAATTTTCACTCTACGTAAAATAGAGACTTATAGAGACGTTGATGAACATTTGATGTTGACAAAAAATTTCGAATATTCGAAATATTCCGTCCCACTTCTTTTAACACGCTATGTATATACATATTATATTCATTTTCTTTGCCTTTGGTACAGTAAAATCTAATATTATTGGACAGGAAATTAAATATTTTTACTTTCCAAGCGATCGAAATTAAATATTAACGACCCACTGTTTGAGGCCCACTGATCATATCTTAATTGCATATCGGCCGTCATAGGGTAAAAGGACTTAAGTTGATAATTTTTTTTATTGTAGTATGACGTTCGAAGAAGCTTTGAAAATCGTTTGCACTCTGCACGGCCTGTGTTATCAAGGATAACACAGGCCGTGCAGAGAAACAGGACCAAATTCTTCGAAGAACTTGATTTCTAGTCCTTCATAATTTTGTGTGACTGATTTATTTTGCGTTGCTGTATTGATAGTACCACTGTTTATGTTATCCCATCTTTCTCTGACTGTTGGTACATTGTATTTTTGGGTGATGTTGTCTAGTATTTTGTTGTTCATTGTCTGTCCAAAGCGGTGTTTAAACCCATTTTGTTTTAATTTTTGTCTATAATATTTCTTTTTATCGAGGGAGCTTTTTAATTGTTTTTAGTTTTAGGATAATTCTGAATGCAATCTATTATTTATCATGACAATCTATTTGATTACGTATTAGACTACCAATATCCCAATATATTTAAAGTAAGTTTACGCATTCCTCGTTGTTTAATTCTAAACGAGCCATTTCTATCATTTTGTAAAAATGTCAACAATCACAAAAGATACAACACTGTATGAAGATATCATAATCTCGTATCTTTAACATTAAAGCACAATGGACCGCAGGAGTGTGACGTCACGACTGTCACATTGACATTATTACTTTCCAAACAAAAGTTGAAATGTCAAGACTTTTTAATTTCTACAAAGTTAACATTTTGCTTCCTCTGCTGCTTTTTCTTGTAAGCATAGTGTTTTTTACGATAATACCATTATAATTCAGAGTTCTATTTCTATGAAATATAGTTTAAAAGTTTAAATAAAGAAATTGTAACCTTACTTTATTGATACATGCATTTTATTGCTATTAACATAAAACAATGTGCTTTATTATTTACACAACCTTGTAAAATTGTTGTAGTAACTATTAGAATACTTAAATATTGCAATAAGCGGAAAGATTCTATAAAATAAATGAAAAAATAACGAAAAATACAAATTATCCACACTAAACCAGGTTTGTTTGGAAAGTGAAACTGACGTATGTCAATAAAATCTACGTCAACACTCCTGTGGTCAATTATTTCCAAAAGTATTAATTTTAGGTATAAAGAACCGATACACTATTTGAAAGATAATTAACTTCGTTTTCATTAAAATTATAAGAGGTAAGGTGTTTCATTTAAAATGATTGATTTCTGTAGTTTCAAGAAATGGCGCATGATTTATGAACATCCTATACTTAGAAATTCGATTTTGATGTAAATTCCTGAAAGGATGTTATTCTCCATTCGCTTAGCTATAGGGCATATTTTGACAGACTCAATGTCGGAAACCTATAACACAACAATTCCTACTTCTCAGTATTAATAGCTCAAGTATACTACTATACTTCTTTCTTTGAAAAAAAAAAAAAGAATTATTCTAAATAGTGGAAGTGTATACTAAACCCATCAAATTTTCCCTGTATATTTAAAATATACTATTTGAGTTACTACAATTTAATATTATATTGTAGTAAATATTGTTGTTAGTTCTATTTAGTTTATTTAGTTATAGTTCTATTTTGAATTTTATTATTAGGGATAGTCAAAGTTTTCCATTTGTTCTATCAGATATACTCGGTTTGCTATTGCCAGTCCGAACTGTCTAGTGAATTTAGTAATTATTTTTTTGTGAAGTTAGTTACTTTTTGACATACTAAAAGTGGCTGGAAATTACTATACAACCAAGCACACGTACTCATAGCCAATATTCATAGTAAACAAACTAAATAGTAAATAAAATTGAACTTTATGAATTACCGACAATCAATATTTATTTATCTGCACCATATAATTATTAGTTATGTTAAATTATAACAACTAAAATATATCTTTTAAACATATACTACCCAAAATTTGATGGGTTTAGTATACACTTCCACTATTTAGAATAATTCTTTTTTTTTTTCAAAGAAAGAAGTCTGCAATAGTAGTATACTTGAGCTATTGATACTGAGAAGTAGGAATTGTTGTGTTATAGGTTTCCGACAATGACTCTGTCAAAATATGCCCGAGCTAAGCGAATGGAGTATAATGCGTTGGTAAGTTTTTCTTAAATAAATATGATAAATGTTCTTTAAAAGTTAATATTTTTAGATGATTAAGGATGCTGTTAAATTACAAGGTAATCAATCTGCACAAAGATTTATTCAAAATACCAACCATTTTTTTAATTATTTGCTCATTCGGCGTAGCTTGATCACTAAAATATATTTATGAAGTTCGGTAAATATATTCTTAATAACAAAAACATTTCAGTTAACATCCATGTATATATAGCATGTGTAAAGTTTCTATTATATATAAAATGTATATTATATATAAAAAATATATTTTATAAAAAGATTACAGTAATTTAGTTTATACCGTTAAGTTACTCCAAATGTAGGCAACCAACTTAAACTTTTTTGGCATTTAGCTGGAGTTTCTTGAGAATATTTTTAATAAACGTTTAATATTTTCCAGTTAATTTATTATTTTTTAAAAGCCATGATAATAATGCTGAATAAGCAATATTTTAAATGATATTTAATCACAAAAGTACTTAATATTATTTTATATAATATTCATAAAGTACGTTTCTAATAGAAATTAGCTAAAATTAGAAAAAAAAAACTAGTTTATGATAGTAATAATAGAATATTATAATATTTTTGAATTATATTTTTGATGATATTGTATTATCTTTTTGATGCATAATATTTTTTAATTATAATATGAATATTATATTTGTTATCTAACGTACTTTATGAGGATTATATTATATAACACAATATTAAGTACGTCTTGTGATTATATATCATTTGAAATATGGCTTATTCAACATTATTATCATTACTTACTTTAAAAAATAATAATAAAATTAAATATATTCTCAAGAAACTTCAGCATAAATGCTAACAAAAAGTTTAAGTTGGTTGCCTATATTTGGCGTAACCTAACGATATAAACTAAATTATGGTAACTTTTTTATAAAATATATTTTTTACATATAATAGAAACTTACTATCTTTATACGTGCTATAAATTTCTAAGTCATATAAGTTTGCAAAAGAGGTCGACGAAATACCTTAATGAAATGCGCTATGAGCACGTGTGCTTGGTCGTATAGTAATTTCCAGCCACTTCTAGTCTGTCAAAAAGTAACTAACTTCGTAAAAACATAATTACTAAAATCACTAGACAGTTCGGACTGGGATTAGCGAATCGGGTATACCTACTTTTTCTGTGCAAAGGTTTTCAATACATTATGACTGTAAATGGATGATATATTAACTTAAAAATGTTTTTATCTGTAAAAATTTTTGAAAAAAGATGAAAATCTCAAAAACTATGAGGTTTTGATATATGGTACCTTATGCAAATTGTTTTATAATCTTACGCACCATGTAAAATGTAAATTTTTTTAAATTTGTCATAACTTGTAATCACCATAAAATAATTTTCATAAATATCATGCAAGTAGTTTTTGATATATACATAATGTAAGCTCGTCGCGAAACACCTTGTATAGTAACTACGTAAAACACAAATTAAAATATATTTATCTATTTAATAAAATAATCGTAATATTTACCTATTTCTATAAGCGTAAATACTTGAAATTTTGTTTCTAACACATGTAAATGTTTGTACAAACTAGAACTTTCACACCACTGCGTTACAATAGCCAATTGTGGTTTGCTGACACAACCCATGAAGAGGAGAATGTTCACATGCCGAGTTTTCCTTAAGACCGCCACTTCATTCTTAAACGCCTGTAATTGGGCTACTGTTGGAATTTTCACGTTAAGGGTTTTTACCTACAAAATAATTATAATTAATAGTTATTTACGAATCAGTTCTTTATAAATCACTACACAAATATGATTTATGCGCACATCTTAACATCGCTATAGAGAGTTGTATATGAAACCTTAGTGATTCTAACCTAGGGAAAAGAGAGCGAACCTACCGACACGAACAAATAAGAGTATATCATGGATTGATGAACTAGAATGACATCTCAAAAAAAAAAAAACGAAGAAGAAACATGGGCAGACTACTTTCGATCCTTATTTACTAAAGGTGACAATAATGAACCACCAATACCAGAGGTGATGACAAACGAAGAAATGCATAATGAAGAGGAAGAGATAAAGGAAGCATTAAGAAAATTAAAAAATATAAAATTAGCAGAAAAGTAAAATAAAAATACCGAACGAAATCCTAAAGTACGGAGAACTAGATCTGATCAAATAACTATTAACACTAATCCAAAAAATAATAGAACACAACAAAATACCACAAGAATGAAAATCAAGCATCCTAATACTTCTCTTCAAAAACGGAGACAGATCGGACAGGGAAAATTACAGAGGACTATTTATTTATTTAAAAAAAATCCACAAGGAAAAATTCCTGTAGCTGGCTGTATACCACGTATAACAAAAAGAGGTTAATCTTCGTAAATGAGTATATTTATTTAAAAAACCCTTAAAAGTGCCACATCAATAAAACAAACGTTTTCGGATCACACAGTCCATCATCAGGTTTTTAAAATCGAAAAATGCTAGGTCACAATGCCTGAGCCACCAAAATACTAGGGTAAAAACCCTTTAAATTACATTTAGTTATGAAATGTTGTACATTTTGTTGTAAAATAACTGTGATGTTCAGTATTAAATTAGACTATAGGTAACACATGGCTCAATCTGGTTCCAGAGCCGGTGAGAGGGTACCTCTGCACTCGGAGAACAGCGTGGAACTCCTCCGCCATGTGTTACCTATAGTCTAATTTAATAGTGAACATCACAGTTATTTTACAACAAAATGTACAACATTTCATAACTAAATGTAATTTAAAGGGTTTTTACCCATTTTGGTGGCTCAGGCATTGTGACCTAGCATTTTTCTATTTTAAAAACCTGATGATGGACTGTGTGGTCCGAAAACGTTTGTTTTATTGATGTGGCCCTTTTAAGGGTTTTTTTAAATAAATATACCCATTTACAAAGTTTTTTTTTATTTATTTATTTATTTAGCGTATGGCTACATCACAGGTTCATATATGTACATATAATATAAATTATATAAATTACAAACAACAGTAAATACAAAAATATTATTCTACAAACATCTAGATTATAAATATATTCGATTGACTCTTTTGTAGCAGCCAGGAAATCTGAAGGGTTGCCGTTATAGGATCTAATCGGGCATTCCTCTACCATGTGTTTTACTGTTTGCCTTTCGGCGCCGCAGTCGCAATTTGGTGATTGTATTTTTCCCCATCTAAAAAGTGAGTCAGAACATCTGCCACAGTTCGTCCTTATTCTATTGAGTGTGGTCCAAATTCGTCTCGGTTGGTTGAATCCCTCAGGTTTGCTTGTAATACATGGCATGTTCCAGTTAGCTGGTGCAGCGTTATTCTCCCATTGTTCTCTCCACCGTTCAGTTACATTGAAGTTTTGATCTACTAGCCTTTTTGCTGTTTTTAGAGGCGGGTGTCTTGAACGGAGCCTATTTATGTCTCTGGCGGACGTTCCGACATGGGAGCGGAGCTCAGGATCAGTATTGATTTTTATAAATTCTCTGACAAGGGCATGTTCCCGGCGGATGGGTGGTGGAGATATATGACTCAAAGCTGGTAACCAGTAAGTGGGCATGGCCTTGATTGTGCCCGATATAGTTCGCATGGCTTGGTTGAGTTGGACATCAACACGGTGAGTATGTGGACTGTTTATCCATACTGGTGCACAGTATTCCGCTACGGGGTATACCAGTCCTAATGCTGTCGATCTAAGTGTAGGTGCTGAGAAGCCCCATGTAGTGCCGCAGAGCTTTTGCAGGATGTTGTTACGAGTTCGGAGTTTTGCAGCAGTCTTAGTAAGATGCTCTTTAAAGTTCAGCGTTCTGTTAAGTGTAACACCTAAGTATTTTGGGTGTTTATTATATTTAAGGAGTCTATCCCCAAAATTGATTTGAGGTTGATAGTTGGCCATCTTGTTGTACAAATGGAAGCAGGACATTTCTGTCTTAGTTGGATTGGGTTGCAATCTTCATTTGCGGAAATAATTCCCTAGGGCATTTAAATCGTTTGTTGGAATGCGTTCAGTGACCTCGAATTCTTTATTACTTGCGGCAAGCGTCCAGTCGTCTGCGTATCCAAACTTTTTTGATGTGGTTTCTGGCATGTCTGCTATGTAGAGGCTGAAAATCATGGGAGCCAGCACGGATCCTTGGCGAAGTACATTATTCAGTTTTCTTTGGGTACTAGTCTTGTCTCCCAATATAACTTTAAAGCATCTGTAGGATAGCATGGCGTTAATAACCTCAGTGGTCTTTCTGCATGGGATTATTCGTATTAATTTATATATTGCCCCTTGTCGCCACACAGTGTCATAAGCAGCAGATAGATCGATGAAGACAGCGGTTGTTTTTGATTGCTTTTGAAAGTTTGATTTCGCATAAATGGTCAGGGCGAGTACCTGGTCTGTACAGCTGCGGTTTGGCCGAAATCCTGCCTGTTCCACTGGGAAGTGTTGGAATATGGTTTTGCTGATTCTATTATACAACAGTCTTTCGAACAATTTGTACACCATACTTAAGAGTGCGATGGGGCGGTAGTTTTTCGGTGAATTATTACTTTTCCCTGATTTTAAAATGGCGACGATTTGTGAATTTTTGCACAGAGGACTTAATTTATTACACACAATACTAAAATTAACAACCGAAGTGATAACAACTAAATCGAATGAAATTATAGTACTAGAAGAAAAAACAAGGTTTTAGGTCGGAAAGATCATACATCGACGCCATATTTATAATGAGAAATCATTAGAACACCTCACATTCCTCACAAAATATAACTCTATACAAGAGTCCAGACTTGAATATCGTCAACGCAACCAGAGGATATTAAATCCATGGATCAGAAATCAACATCGGAGACGACCTAACTGCCAAACTTATAAAAACCATGTACAAGGCCTTTGGTATGGTCACTTGGGCATGGGAAAATGTTGTATCTAAATAGCATTGTAAGCTCCTCCCACTCTGACGTCACACATTACGTCGAAGGAATCTGCATTACTGACTGTCATAGTTCAATTATTATCTGCTAGTCGGCGCCAGTAATTTGCCATTTTTAATCCAAATTAATTTACAAATTATTTTTGCACATCGGCCTGTGGAAACTTTCTTATCGGTGGCATCCTTTGATGTATCGCCAGGTGGGTTCAGTGGACAGGTAAGCTAGCTAGGTGTAGCTAGGATATAACAATTGTTTGCCTTGTATTAAAGTGAGAGAGGACTGACAGAGACGTGAATCTAACGAAGGCAGGCAATAATGTAACGATAATTCTCGAACCAACTAAACTCTAAAATTTCATTACAACTGCTAGAGGAGAGGATATTTCATGTAGCTCTAGAGGAGAGGATATTAAAGACAACATTGAAAGTGTATAGCAACTGTGTTTCGAAGAATGAAAAAATCTGTTACACAAGTGTTTTATATCTGAGGAGGACTACTTTGAAGGGATCAAAACAGATTTAAATTTTTTTCAAATAAAAAAGTCACATTTTTGAAAACTTTGTATATATACACAATGATTTTAGTGCATTACAATGAATATTACTGATTTATATCTCGTTTGTCAACATTGGTCAGATATAATCAGTGGTTTTGCGGTCGATTGGGATTTTCTAGCCATTTTGGATAAGTTTTAGCAGCATTAGAACTACCTAATTGTACTTATAATTAAACGTATAAAAAATTATAACAAAAGTATGTGTGTTGATTATTAAATACACTCCGCCAAAAAAGTATCGCATCAACTATGAAACTGCAAATTTTGTATTAAAAATAATTTAAAACACGGATTTTTTATGTTGTTTTTTTTTTTTTTTAAGTACGTAACAAGAATTAAAAGAAAAATGCAGAATGTACGAAAAACAAAGGAGATTTATTTAATTTATTTCATAAATTCGAAGTAAACGCACAAACAGCATTGAATAAAAAAAGAATAAATCTTTTTAGATAATCTTGATCGATATTATCCCATTCTACGGTTAACAACCATTGCACGTCCTGAAGATTAGCTAGCGTCACATAACCAGATCTCACCCTTCTGTAAAGATGGTCCCAAACATGTTCTCTTGGATTTAAGTCTGGGCTGTGCGCTGGCCAATTCAAAACTTGTAAATTTACCTCTAGAACATACTCGGTAACGATTCTTGCGACGTGTGGGCGTGCATTGTCATGCATAAAAACAAAGTCATAACAAATAAATGGGGCATAGGGAACAACACGAATCTCCAAAATTTCTCTAATGTACCTATCAGCAGTTAAGGATGCTACATCTAGCTGTACCGATTCGGTTTGACCCCTAAGAGATATTCGGCCCAGAGCATAATAGATCCTCCTCCAAAGTTTGTCGGCGGTCTTAGGTTGCATTGAAAATAACGCTCGCCACCTAGTCTATAAACTGGTATTCTTCGATCTGAAGTGTATAAACAAAATCTTGACTCATCCGTAATGAGTATGTTACCTCAGTCGTCGATATTCCAGTTTACGTGCTCTCTTGCAAATGTTAGATGTGGTATACGGTGTTCCCTTTTAAGTCTCGGGGCAGTGGCAGCTACTGTGGCCCTAATTTCAGATTCCAGTCTTAAGATGTGCCTAACCGTTTCTGAAGACACACGTACATTTCGAGTCTCGGATAAGTCATGTTGAAGTTGACTTGCAGTCACATGTCTTCGACGCAAAGTCTGAAGGACTAAAAATCTATTGTACACACGCGTAGGTGCTCTTGGCCGACCTGTTACAGCTCGTCTTTCATAAAGACCAGTCTCTTGGTACCTTACTACCACTCGTGATACTGTCGACTGATTTACACCCACTAAATTTTCCAAATATCTCCAACTCCTTCCGTCTTCAATGAGGGAAATTATTCTAATCACTTGATCTCTCGTTAAATTTAAATTTATATTGTCACGACCTTCCATACTCAATATTTAATGAGAAAATTTAAATTAAACGCAAACTGTATACTTTTTACAAAAGTAAAATAAAGACTGATAATATAAAAACCCGACAAAATAGCAATTAACATTTTTTTTCTTAAACAGTAAGCTGTATTTACAAATTTCTTTTTAATATTTATTAATATTCTTAAGGACCAGAAAGAAATAATTTAAATCAACCAAATGCTGTCAGAAATATTTGTAATTTTTTAAGTGATGCGATACTTTTTTGGCCGAGTATAGTTTCTATGCTCGTTAACTCCATTATTAACATTCTAAAAGCGTACAACATTCTTGACACACAAAAGAGACAAATGCGAATACTCACTGCTACAGGTCCATGCCAATGGGCTTTATATACGGTTCCAAAAGACCCTGATCCAACTCGGGCACCGACGAGAATCTCGTCAGCGGGAATTTCCCAGTCTTCGATACTCTCACGTGGTGCTAGTAGGGGTTTACTCTCGTCTGCCGAACGGGCTCGTGGCCGTCTGGGCTGTAGTGATCCTGTAGGAGATGCTTGGGTACTTCTACAATGTGGGGACGATTCTCCTTCGAGCGCTCTGCAATCAATAAATAATATAAATTAGATCAGACACAATTTTCCATTTCGCCGAAACTTCCATTTCATCCTTGATCTTATAATAACAACAAAAGCACTCCTTACTTTTGAAATATTTAACAGTAACTTTTAATGAATAGTCTATGTGAAAGTTCTTACGCTGTATGGGTACTATATTTAATCTTCTATTAAAATAACAACTACTATAGAAAATGTCACACTGAGAGTGGAGTACGGGTAAGATACGGCAATGCTTTTCTTATGGAGAATAAATGCGCAGAGTTGTCGGTTTTCTCCAGCTGTTTATTGCTCATTGTCTCACAGGACCGGCTTCGATAAAATGCATCTGCCGGCAGTACAAGTAAAATATTTTATATCATGTATACGTATACAGTAGAATAAAAAGGCATTGATGAGTTATTGACAACGAAAGCTATGAATTTTGCATATAAAACGTCAACATGAGATATACAATTGAATCATATTCATAAGAGTAACATTTGAACACCTCTTTACAAGAACAACATACAATAACTGTAGTTTTAATGTTTTACATAAAATAGAAAAAACCTACATAATTTCTAGGAAAGAATTTGGAAACTTGGACATGATATTATTTATAGACATTATATATAATATTCAAATTTCCAATTCTTTCATAGAAATTAGATTTTTTCTATTGTATGTAAAATATTAAAAATACAGTTATGTTGTTTCTATAAATAGGTCTTCACTTCTTTTGTAAATCTTCTGCTACAAATTACCATCATTAACATAATCACCTAAATATGGCCATAAACTTGTTTGTCATAATTAGTATTTGATAAACTCCAAGCTTTCCCTATTTCACCTCCTACCCATCCTTAGGATTCTCAGATTCTCCCCAGCGACAGTACCTTACTTAACACGTTGACTGCCATCTCGATCTATTTAATCGAGAAAAAGCCAGCCACCATGCACGCCAGCGAGGTCTATTTGAAGGAGAATTTTAACGTGACTGTGGTGCCGTCTCAGTCAATGTGACCGAGATGTTACATTGGACCGCACATATAATATTTTCGCAATTTTTTTTGTAACAAGAGGAATTTTGAAAATTCTTAAGCATGAATCATTACAGGCTATACAAAGGTACCTCTACGCACCGTGCCGTGAGCGGTAATTTTTTCGACCATATAGCAGAAATGGCCTTGGCGTGAACGGAAAGTATTACAAATTCCTCTATGGCAAACAACGTGTTAATGTAATATACAAATTACAGACTAAAACAGGAACTTATAGATTAAGAGCGAAAATGGGTAACTACCAACAGAAAGAAAAAGCTGGATTTAGAAAAAGCTATACTACAAAATGAGTACAATTTACATTTATTGACTACGAAAAAGCTTTCTTTTTGTAGATAAGATTTATAGCATTAACATTAAATTTCTCTAAAATTTTCAAAATAGACTTAATAAATAAGAAATGAATAATACATTATACATTTGTGTTACACATTTTTAACTATCCTACTGTTAGTCTATTTTTAGTTCCTTTATGTAGATTTAAATCTTTTATTTGCTATAATATTTCTCGATTTCTCATCATAGTATTTGAACTGAGTTTCATCTATTTTACGAAATACCCTGGAGACGATATTCTAGATAATAAAACAAAGCATATCGTATTTCATTAGTGGTTTTTTAGTAACTTCTAAAATTATACAAAGTAATCTTTATGGTATTATTGCATAATATAATTATTTTAAACCACTTCCTTATGGTTATTTACTGTATATCTTTGAGAATTGAATGTAAATTATCAACTATTTATAAATGCCTATTAAGGTGTTTATTTAATTAGCACGTAAATTTTTATTATGATTTTCGTTAACACTTCAGTCAGCGCGCATAACAAGACGGTACAAATGTTGGAAACTGCAGCAAAAAGAAACTATTACATCAGTCTCTGGTTTCGTTTAAATGCAACAAATCAGTGGCGGCCGGTTAGGGCCGGCAGGGTCGGCAGTGCCGACCCACACCTTTATAGCCATTATCGATTTTTTTAATATTTAATTTAATCAGTATTTCAATAATTAATTGTGGCAGATAATCAGTTGATGTCACTTGTTTCTGTGAAATAAAAAAAATATCTGTGAAATAACTAAATTTTATTCATGGTTTTTAAAAGAATTCGTCCAATCTGAGCGTTAAGTGATCCCTGTGTAAGACACTTTTCAAATTAATTATCCAAAATCGGAGACATACATCCGCCTGTGAATTCTTAAATAGTCACGTTTCAGGGTTTCGGCAAGCCGATCCCAAGATTGACGATTTACAATATTTACATGTAAAAATCAACGGAATATTACTTGATGAGCAACCAAACAAACATACATTACAAATTCAGGTAAATTAACCTAAAAAATGCAAGCCATGGGAGAAACTGTAAATATTGATAAAGCTGATATTGTAAATTATATTTTGCAAACTGGGTTTTCATCTATTCCATACGAAAAACAAATTGTTATTAAAAATATGGGGCGGCCTTTGCCTAAAATGACCCGGCTTATAAATAGTAGTACAGAGGGGGTAAGGGAAGTAATAGATCATTTTCAGATAATTGGTATAGCAAGTACTCATGGCTTACCGGGAGTGAAATAAAAAACAAATTTTTCTGTTGGCCTTGCATTTTATTTGCGACAAATAGGAGCTTCAAAATCCGTGGTGTGAATCTGGTTACAATAATTTAAAGGAATTATTTAGGGCTTTACATAAACATGATATTTTGAAAGATCATACATACAGCCAGATTAAATTAGTTTTATTTGAAAAACAATATATTTATGTTTCATTAGATAATGCCCAAAGTGAAAATGCTATTAAAGCGAAACTAAAAAATAATTACGCAGTTTTAAGTTGTCAGGAATTAATATTTAGGGGACACGATGAATCGGAGCATTCGTTAAATCAAGGCAATTATAGAGAAGTAATAAAGATGTTTAAGAAATACGATTTGGAATTTTCTAATTTACTTTCTGATTAGAAGACATTTAGCGGTATATCTAAAACAATCCAGAATGAATTAATAGAATCAATTAGTTATATTTTAAGTAACGTTATTGAATCTGAGATTTATGAAACCATTTGCTTTTCACTAGAAGTAGATGAAACTACCGACATATCATGCCATTCACAATTATCAATTGTTGTTCGATACGCGTTACGTGGTAATATTTATGAGAGATTTTTAGATTTTACAGAGGTGAATAAAATAAGGCATAAGGCATAATAAATTTTTGGTGTTTTAAAGGACAGATAAAAATTTTTGAATATCAAAAATAAATTGATAGGGCAAAATTATGACGGCGCTGCCGTGATGTCTGGTGAATTGAATGGTCTCCAGGAAAAAGTTAAAACTATTGCTCCGCAAGCTTTATTTATTCACTGTCATGCGCATAGAATGAATTTAGTTTTGCAGGATACATGTAAAAGAATTAAAGAATGTCGTCTTTTTTTGGCAGTTTAAGCGGATTTGCTACATTTTTCTCAAGTTCGCCTAAACAGACTAATGTTTTAGAACAGTTTGTTTCGAAAATAATTCTAACAGTTTGTCAGACGTGATGGAATTTTAAATCTCGGTTAGTTTTCACTGTAGCAGATTTTCGTGAACAGCTTTTGAAAGTTTTTGATTTTATTATTGAATGCGACGAGTTTGAAAGTGATGATATCTCGATCCGTGAAGCAATCGGTTTGAAAACTTTATTAAATGATTACTCTTTTAACATACTTTTAAATATTTTTAGGAAAGTGTTTACCCAAACCGATTTAATATTCAATGTTGTTCAAAATCGGTTAACTGACAGTATTCGTTCCAAAAATAGAATAACAAAACTAGTGCAAAATCTCAGAGATTTTCGTAATGATAGTAATTTCCAGTAGGCAGTGACGTTTTGGACTCGCTTGATATTTCCGAACTCCCCAAAAATAGACAAAGGCATGACACACAAACAGATCTCGAAAAACGAGTATATTTTGAAATTTTGGAAACTATTATTATGCAAATAGATACTCGTTTTTTCGAATTTTGAAGTTTTGCAATTTTTTGACCTCATTGACGATGCAAAATTTAAAAGTTACGCCAAAGAATTTTTAAGATATATATTAGACAGGTTAATTAAAAATTATCCATCATTCTTTAACAAAATAAAATTAAAAAATGAATTAAAAGTTTTAAAGCTAATCCCAATATTTTCGGAAGGTGGGATAAGTTACAAGATATGTATAATTTTATATACTGCAATTCATTACAACAAACTGTTATCGAAATTAATAAATTATTGTCATTAATTCTCTCATTACCACCAACGTCTGCCTCAAATGAACGAGATTTATCTTGTCTCAAAACGTTTTGTCGAAACACCATGAAACAAGAGCGAATGTCAAGCTTGTCTCAAATGTCAATAGAAAAAAAAACTTTTAACTCTCCAAAACTCTAATAAATTTTACGATGACGTTATAACCCATTTTGCTACTTCCAAACAACGTAAACTAGAATTAATTTATAAACATATTTAGGTTCTAAATTTAAAGAAAAAAACCTTCTATGATGATTGAAGTCTTTATTACACCTATCTGAGGAGACAAAAAATACCTTGCCGACCTCGTCTATCGAGCCACGAGCCGCCACTGCAACAAATCTTAAGAATTTGTGTGGAACTCTCTCAATAGCTTGCATATGGGTGTTATAGTGTGGAGACCAAACACATGAACAATAATCTAGGTGGGGTCTCATAAGTGAACAATAAAAATTTTTATGGATAAGATATTTAGAAAGTCTTTAGCACAAGGTTTGATAAACCCTAAAAGTTGAAGTGGTTTTGAGACAACATATGAGATATGTGATATGTAGAATGAGCTGAAATCGAGCACAAAACCTAGGTCTTTTATCTGAGATACAGAGTCTAAAGGGCAACCATTAATAGTATACATATGATTTATAGGTGTTTTATTCCGATCAAAAACCATTAAATCACATCTTTTAACATTACTCCTTAAGTTCCTGAATTTTAATTTGTTTAAAAAGTTTTATTTTTTTGATTTCGATGTATATGTGAGGTTTTAAAACAAAATTCATACACTTTTTTTCTTAATTATTTTTGATTTCATAGAAAATTGCCGTCACATATATGTAACGCTAGGAAGATATAGGAGCAAAAATATTTAATTATCTTATTAATTTAATTTAATTATATTAAATCACATTTCTTATAAATTCGGTTTTGAACAATTTTCAAGAGAATCTTTAAAGGGTCTCACATCAGGCTTATTAATCTATAGTCATTACATGATTTGGGATTGTTGTTTTTTGGTAGAGGTAAAAATATCAATTTAAGCCATTCCTATGGGATGTTGCCCTTTACATATATGTGGTTGAGAATTCGGGTGAGTTTCTTTATATTACCGTCATCTAAGGCTTTTAACAGTTAAACTGGAACTTGATCAGGAGCCGGTGCTTTTTCTTCTTTTGCATTCTGTAGGGCATGCTTTACTTCTGAGGGTAAATTTTGTAGGTATTGTTCTTCTTCACTTATATTTTGTTCATTTTCCCTCTCGTCATGGAACAGGCGGATTATATATTGTTCCCATACTTCCTTTATTTTGCTCTCTTCAGTAAGTATTCCTCCATTATTATCTCTTGTTATGAGTGTTCTTCTTTGTCTGGTGTTGCCTGTAAGTTCTTTCATTTTTTATGTAAGTTTGAGGTGTCATGTTTCTTGCTGAGTTCTTCTAGTTCCTGGCATTCCTTGTTCATCCATTCCTCCTTAGTCTTTCTGATTTTTAGTTATTTAAACTAACACTTTAATTAAAAAATATTAAATACATTTCAAGCATTACCTAAAGACTTAAAGCATTAATCTCACCTGGTTAGAGACAGCACTTTTGGATATTCATCACCAGAAGCCTTAACGCTATTTAAACAAACATTAGGAGCAGAACTAGACCGATCATGATGCCCTAAAGTGCCTGAATGTCTTCCTTGTTTAGGGGGCGGACCCAATTCAGCTTGTCCAGTGTGTAGAATACCAGCAGGACTGGAATCTGCAGGTAATGCTAGTAATGCTCTATAGTAGTCATCTGTCATTCGAACCTAGAAATAAAAAACATTTTTGTAAAAGTTACTTTAATTGGCCTGTTTATTTAAAGTAGTAAAACTCACTGTGACATTTTGTAGTTTTGAGATATTGACGATTTTAAATTTATTTGGAGATATTTTATTTTATAAAAAACAGAAACATTTTAAGAATCTGAAATAATTCATAGTAACTACTACATTTATGCAAATAAAAGATTATAAACATTACCTTCTGATCAGAAAAATTTTTTTTCGCACTTAATGAGTTTTACCCCTGATGTTTCTAGAGTTTTATCAATATAATGAGGAATGCAATAATTGGAAAAAGAACTAAAATTTTATTATTAAGAGAAATATAACATCAAAAAAACATAAAAAATTAACATAAAATATTGTAATCATATCCAAAGTTTAGCCACTCTCACTTTCTTCAGATCCTTGTTCATGCAGAGTCGGCTCTGGAGCTCTTTCTTGCCGAAGAGAAGTTACAGAAGAGATATTTCGATACCACTCTTGTAATTCTTCAGGAATTATACCTGTGCCACATAGTTTCAAAAGATCTAGCTTCTTTAATTTACTAATAAAAAGTCTACTTGTATAAGCTTGTTTCATAATAATAGATGTGCTATTATGTATTCCCTTACATTTTACATAAATTTTTTGAAAATCTGCGTGATGACTATATTTATAGAATATGACATCTCGGTTTTTCTTCTCGTACTTAAAACATTTTATATTAAGCCAGTTGACTGTGTTACCATCTTCGTCTACATTTTTGTTCTTTATTATCTCGTTTGTGACTAATCAAATATATAAAATAATACTGAGAGCCTGGAATGAGGAACAAATCCCAGAAGAGTGGTGTATTGGAATCGTTTGCCCGCTACACAAAAAGGGTGACCAATTGGAATGTAGAAACTATAGGGGAATAACCCTCCTTAATACAGCATACAAAATATTTTCGAGGATCTTATATGGTCGCCTAAGTACATCTTCAGAGGAACTTCTCGGGGAATATCAAAGTGGCTTTAGGCTTGGTCGATCAACAACAGATCAGATCTTTGTGCTAAGGCAAATACTGGAAAAAACCAATGAATTCAATATCGATACATACCATCTTTTTGTAGACTTCAAATCTGCCTATGATAGTGTCCTAAGAAATAAATTGTATGAAGCCATGAATGAATTCCACATCCCGGATAAACTGATAAGATTGGTTAAGGCTACAATGCGTAATGTGGTTTGCAAAGTTGAAATACAGGGCGAACAATCACAGGCGTTTGGAACGTATGTTGGGCTGCGACAGGGAGACGCGCTGGCGTGTCTCCTTTTCAACATAGCACTGGAAAAGGCGATCAGAGATGCCCGAATAGACAACAGAGGAAATATTTTTAATAAATCATCCTAAATTTTGGCATATGCAGATGATGTGGACCTAGTTGCCCGCACAACACGCAAGCTAGAAGAAATGTATACCACCTTCTCAAAATCTATGGGCCTGCAAGTAAATGAGGAGAAAACTAAGATGATGGCATCAACACCCAACAATAGAGTCAGGAACATCGGTCCCCAATTCACGGTTGATAACTCTACCTTTGAAGTGGTGGACAAATTCACATACTTAGGCTCCCTGATCACCAAAGAGAACGCCATAACGGAAGAAATCAAACGAAGGATAATAATGGCAAACAGATGCTATTTTGGACTGAGTAGACATATGAGAAATAGAAACTTAAGCCAAAAAACAAAAATAACTATATACAAAACCCTTATACAGCCAGTGTTGACATATGGATCGGAGACATGGACCATCTCCAAGGCAGACGAAGACCTTCTGCTTATATTTGAATGAAGGATCCTGAGAGGAATATTTGGTGGCATTTGTGAAAATGGTGTAGGGAGGAGGAGATACAACTACGAGGTATACCACAGATATAAACAAATATTTGGTGGTAAAGACGTAGTATCTCTTATAAGAATAGAAAGACTAAGATGGGCAGGACATCTAGCAAGATCACAGCAGAACAACCCTCCTAGAAGAATCCTTATGTCACAACCCGTGGGAAGTAGAAAAAGGGGAAGGTCGAGGGTCTTTCATAGGGCTGTAGCATCATTGATGATGATGATTATCTCGTTTGACAGATCATGAAGATCAAAAAAATCGTTATATTTTAATTCCATTACTTCATAAGAATCCTTTTTGGTAGTTCTTTGAGATCTTGCACTTTTGAATACTTCTTTCCAATCATTCATGAGAAATAGAGATCTGTTCTTTTTAACACTTTGCATGACAGAATGCATTGAATCGCATTCAATAAATGAATGACCGGATTCAAGAAATTTTTGCTCGATAACCTCAAGAGTTGGATGATTTTAACCACAGGTATCGGAAAACATAGTCACGTGCGTTATAGAGCTGTCAGTATCCTCTAAATATTAAGGAAGAATGGTTCCTATTTCATTTGCGCCTCTCTGTCCGTTTATTTCATTAAAGCATAAACAAAATCCTTTGTTTCCTTTACCTCCTTCGTATATTGCGAGATTGTATACGCATAATTTGCGACTATAATACAGTTACCCTATATTTGAAGTAAGTAGCTGAAGGACACTCTGTAAATCATAAGTAATTGTCTGAAAAGATTCAATTTCTTTAGCTTTCCTTTTATCAGCATCTTTCTCTCTGTTACTTTCTTCTTTTCTTTTAATATGATCATCATAATTGTCTTTCAATAATTGATCATCTTTGTTGGATTTGTATTTTTCACAAATCTAGCACTGCTCCTTTTTAGGGGTAAACAAGGGTAGGTTGTATTGAGTACAAACATTTTTTCTGTAAATTGGACAACAAACAGGTGTGACATGTCTTTCTTTACAGAACTCCAAGTATAAGTTAAATAATTTGTGGATGCCTAAAGTTGAATCTAAATATTGACGCTTACTATATTTCCTAACATAATGAGGAAGCAAGGAAGCAAAACTCTCAATAAGTTCTTTAACAAGTTTAATATTTTCTTGACTTGTTGCGTTGCTGGGAGTTTTGTGCCCTCTCTGGTCGTTTCCACCAAAAAATGTTCCAGTTGGAGCAATATGTGTTAAAGCAGTATAGATTGGCCCGTTTGATATACACAACGTTCTTTCAAAAATTTTTGCACAAACTCGAAAACTGTTTTTGAAAACTGATTTTTGAAAATAATATTGTTTCTATAATAACCGCCTTTTACTTGAGTTTTCCAGACGTCGTTTTGGTATTTCTGATTTAACACATTGAATAATATAATCCTTTTGTCTTTTGAAATCTGCTAGTTCCCAATACGCTTTGCAAATCAAGATCCGGTCGTCATTGAAAAAATGGTGAGTACATTTAAAACGACAATTAGTACAATCTATTGGTTTCGGAGCTTTTGCAGGTTTCAAGCCAGTTTTTGTCACATAAGGTTTACACTCAGATCGTAGTTTTTTAGCCTTGGTTTTTTTCCACTTATCAACTTGTACCTTTTTCCATCGGCGATAGTTACTTTTAGAAGAATCAAATTGTGCATCTACTTCAGAACTGGATGCTTCTTGAGATATTTCGTATTCTGGATCTGCATCTGAGTCGTAACATTCATCTGAAGAAACATCGTAATCTACAAGGTGTGGTTTATTCCGCTTGTATTCATACAATTATAGAAATTTTAAAGCACTAAATTTGCAAAATTCGCATACTTCTTGATGTCATGATGACCACTTAACACTTTCAATGTCGTAACTTAACTAACCTAATAACGACACACACATACCAGACAGAAATTTAATATACATATTTATAATATAATGTTGTTTATCTTTGGTGTATCATTATTAATATCAGTAAATGCAGCGTAAGGAATTCGAAACAAAATAACTGATTCATTATAGCACTTCACTTAGTGAGTTTTACTAGTTTATGGGTTGAATATGTTAAGGAGAAAACTTCTTCATTATATCATTTAGTGAATTTTACCAATATTTAAATGGAACCTAAAGTGTGTTTAATGATATTTACTTCTGGCTAAGTTTCGATTGGTTAACAATATTGTTATAATGAATTTTTCCTCTAATAGATCTTAGCATAAATGTTATAATGAAAGATATAACTCAATATCGTTAAAATTGCACTTAATGAGTTTTACCTTTACAACGACGATATTTATCTATTTATTTTATATATTTTTTATAGACGGGATCTCCCCACTACAGCATTATAATAACATTATATTTTTTAATCTAATTTATCTTAACTACACTCTGAAATACAATACTTAGAAATAATTCTAGACTTTACTATAAATCATAATTTTAAATTGATTTAAACTTAAATTAAAAGGATGTACATCACGGCATAATTAGTAGCATGAAAATTTATATGAAAAAGTTCAAAAGAACTTAGTCTATGCTGCTAGCTCTAGCTAGCTTATTTGCTCTAGCTTATTTTACTTAAAAGTTCCGATATTGAATTAAGTTATTTAATACTTTATAAATAAATACAGAATCAAACTGAATTCATCTGTTATAAAGTGTTGTTAGATTTAATCTATCTAAAATTACTTTTTTGTCTAGATTTATAACTGGAATTCCCATTTTGTAACCGCAATAGATGGAGTTTATAACAATAAATGTTGGTGGCTAAAATTATTGTAAAATAAATGATCTATCCATCTAATACTGACTTACCTAACTTGTTCCAACAGTATTTTGACTAGGGTCAACAACTGATTATAAATATGTAAAATATTGATTTTTGATTTTTTTTAAAATTTTTTATGTTTCAAATTGTTTAAATAAAAAATTTCTATATAACATTTAAGATGGTTATATTTGTAGATATTGTTTCTTAAGGTCTAAAACATTAAAGACCATTTTTTGAACATAATATTACTATAAATAAAATTCTAAAATTGAAATTCTATGCTATAATGCTCTTTAACAGTGTCAACTACCAATTATTTACCTTATAATTATAAAAAGTTTATAACAATTAATTTATTTAAAATATATCTGTAATATTTTTTAGTGATAAGAAACAATTGTAAAAATAATACTAATAATTCAAGAAAAATTAACACTATAGATTTGATTTTCAAATAAAAATTTATTTTTTTTGGAAAATTTATTTTTAAAATATACTTATTTATAACTATGATACATAATTATTTAAGTTACCTATCATTTTATAGGGGAGTTCTCAAACCCGAAACGGCGCGTCCAAATGGCTGATAGGGAACATATTGTAGATATGCAGGACAGGTATGAATAAGGCTTCGCCAAATAAGTACCCGCGGATAAACTGAGAACATGACACAGGTCAGCAGCTGTGTCATTAGTGCCCCGTGGCTGAGTAATACAATTCCTGACAGGTGCGGTTCCAGAAGGTCACGGGCGAAAATCAAATACTGATTTAAACCGTCTGTGATACTGCGAACACTCGCCAACCCGTCCGGCAAGTGTGGTGTTTTAATGCCAATATACCCCTCAAAACACAACATGTTGAACTTGAAACAAAATGGGTAGAGCTAGCAGCTCAGAATCCCATACCGAAAAACCGGTCAGCTTCACGGATTCTGGGGGAGGCACAAGCTCAACAAAATGCTCCAAAATAGATACTAACAAACAAAAACAGCTACTACTAGCCACATACAACATCCAATTGATGGCTAAAGATGAAAAGGTCTACAAATTAGAAGAACTATTTAAGATAAAGTGGGATATCTTAGGACTGTCAGAAGTGAAAACAATAAAACCTTTGTAAACCATAATTTTCCTTTGTAAACCTTTACAACAAATTTTCAATTTATCATTGTCATCTGTATTTCCACAATATTGGAAAAATAGTTTTATTACACCTATCTATAAATCTGGCAATTGCGAGTGTGTTAACAATTATAGAGGTATAACTATTCAATCAGCAATCCCGAAACTTCTTGATAAATTGGTATCGATAAATCTCACCTGGGCTTGCAGAAACATAATTATTGATGAACAACATGGTTTTTCTAATGGGAAATCAACTGTAACAAACCTTCTCAATTACCAACAATACTTGTTGGGTGCATTTGAGAATAAAATTCAGGTTGACAGCGTTTACACTGATTTCTCAAAGGCCTTTGACCAGGTTAATCATAATCTTTTGGTCCACAAACTTCATGCATCTGGCTTTGGTGACCCCATTGTTAATTGGATTAAAAGTTTTCTGATGGGACGTACACAGCAAGTTCGAATTAAAAATTATATTTCAAAAGAATTTCATTGTTATTCTGGTGTACCACAAAGGTCTCATTGTGGTCCCTTGTTTTTTAACTTGTTCATTAACGATATTGGTAAGGCTATCAAAAACTCACACTTCCTGCTATTTGCTGAAGATCTTAAGATATTTCGTTGTATACATAATAAATTGGATAGAGATCTCCTGCAAGATGATGTAAACAACATATGTTTATGGTCAAAACAAAATGGTTTAAGCTTAAATCTAACTAAATGTTCTTGTATTTCATTTGGTTGTATAAATAATCTAATGGCTAATA
Organism: Diabrotica balteata; assembly: GCA_918026665.1. Classification (NCBI taxonomy): domain Eukaryota; kingdom Metazoa; phylum Arthropoda; class Insecta; order Coleoptera; family Chrysomelidae; genus Diabrotica; species Diabrotica balteata. The sequence continues at coordinate 27,359,825 of OU898280.1, read as the reverse complement.
GATATATTCTTAATGATGTACTCTTGGATTCAGTTACTGAGATTAGAGATTTGGGTGTATTATTGGATTGTGCATTGACATTTAGAAGCCATTTTCTTAAAATTAAGGAAACAGGATTTCGTAATCTTGGTTTTATTTATCGTAACAGTCATGATCTCTCACCTATTGTATTTAAATTATTGTATTGCTCTCTGGTACGCTCAGGTCTTGAATACTGCTCTGTTGTCTGGTCCCTGTTTCATCAAGTATACATTGATGGATTGGAGAGCGTTCAGAGGAAGTTTCTAAGATCTTTAGCTTTGAAGCCCATATTAATATAAAAAATACTGAAAATTATTTCATAGATTATAATAATGTCTCATTTTAACATTGATACATTGAAGAACCGCAGGTTGAGAGCTGATATGTTATTTTTGTTTAAAATTCTGAACAATGTTATTAATTGTCCCTCGTTATTGGTCAATGTACACTTAAACACAATGCATAGAACTCGACACACTGCACTCTTTCATATTCCTTTTCATAGGACTGATTATGCTCGTCATTTTCCACTGTCAAGAATGCTCAGCTCTTGCAATGACCTCCTATTGGATCCTTTCTGCATAAACATTAATGCTTTTAAAAGGCAACTTAAGAATCTGACTATTAATTTAGATATGTGATACTTACTATGTGATACTGATACTTTTTAAAAATTTTTGTGATATGATATATTGTTTTAATGTACAAATTTTAACTGTTTACTTGTTTCTTTGTTATTGTTCTGATGTTTATTGTACATGATCTTTACTTCTTACTATTTTTTGTATTTTATTGTAAATGGTTCTATCGTTGGAATGAATAAATAAATAAATAAAATAAAAGAACAATGGAAATCACCTATACTACTCAGGAGAAATAGACAAAACATATTATGGTGGAGTAGGATTTCTTGTCAAAAGTATCTCAACCATACATTTCTACATATAAAGGCGTTTCTGAAGCTGAGTAGCTTATATTATAATAGACCTAGATAATAAAACCAAGACACAGGTTATACAAGTGTATGCTCCCACAACACATCAGGAAGAGGTAGTTGAAATGCTCTATGAAGATTTGATAACAGCATTAGAAGAAAATGATACAAAGTATACCATTATTATGGGAGATTTCAAAGCAAAATCAGGTAAAAAAGAAAAAAACTACTGAAACTAAAATAGGGATGCATTGTTATGGCACACGAAATGAAAGAGGAGAAAAATTATATAATTTCTTAGAACAACAAAACTTATATGCCATGAACACACACTTCAAGAAACCAGCAAACAGAAAATGGATGTGGATATCTCCCGATAAAAAGATGAAAAATGAGATTGATTACTTCTTGTGTGGGAACAAAGACATTTAATTTTAATTTTAAGAGCAAAGATTCTTGGTAAACAGACAAAAACCAGTGGAAACAGGCCACATGATTATTGCAATCAGACAGATCAAACTAAAATGCGACAGAAAGATGAGTACAGAGAAGTCTTAAGAAAATAATTTGTAGAACACTAATTGTGTCACTTTTCCATATAATTTACTGGTACACCTTTATTATTTAAAATCAAACAGCGATCTTACATTGTTTATATATTGTTTATAAGTAAAAAGTGACATTTAAGTAACCTTTTGCATATTTTGTTTACATATTTTTATCACCAAATTTATCAAATAAATATACTTGTATCAACAAGAACCATGGGAAAATCATTCGTTTTCTGGTCTATATCAAAAATCACATTACCTAATATGGCAAACAATGATACAAAAAGAATTTTTAGTGATACAGAAGAAATTGTATTAAAAAACTGTCTATTTTCAGTTTGCCTTGGGTAACGGCAAACTGTATCAAATTGGAATACTGATAAGAACGCTGGGAAAGAGTGACTGGGACAGTTTTTCTGTAGATACACTGATTTCGCACTTCAAAGGTGAATTTCAAACCTGACATGTTGGAAGGTAATCCACTAGGGAAATTAGGTGGAGCCAATCAACCTGGATAGTTAAATGCAGTTGTTTTTTCAGTTTTTCATTTACTTCAAGCAGCTTGTTCGTGCAGCGCCAGAGGACCCTGTTATTTTCTTGGTGGATAATAATGAAAGTCATGTTGGTGTTAAGAACACAGACTTCGCCAAGGCTAATGGTATCATCCTTCAACATTTCATCCACACTGATTATTCAAAAAATGTTTACATCTATATTTGGACATACCATTTAATACATAAAATAACATAATATATCATGGCCTTCTTTAAAAAATACCAAGATTGGATTTGTTTATCTTCTTCAAAATACCAGAGGCAAAGAGAAAGGTAAACCTTTGGTTCTTAATAATTCACAGTTCAATGTACCTAGTATCCTATTGTTAAACAAGAGGTGTAGCTTTTATGTCTCATTGGACATATGCTGATCTCATGTGAATATAGAATCACATTCACTGTATACATGTAAACAAAGAAAGCACCAATAAACCTCATACACTTTATATAGTGTCTGTGTGTCCCAATATTAATAAAACATTATCAACTATTCTGAGTGTAAGGATTACAAAAGATTCTATAAAAGTGATGATTATGCTTACCTGGTGACATAGAGATGGTACTCGATTAGAACACCTTTGATGGAATTTATAGCCACAAGTCCTACAGTAAAAACCTTGAAATAATAGTTTTCTACAGCACTCACAAAAAGCCAGCGAAAAATAAGTCTTTCTAACAAAATTATGAGAAATACTAGTAGGAATAGGAATTTTATCCAAAATTTTAACAGTAATTTCACCACAGTCTAATGTACTAATATCTGTATCCCAGTTTATGGGTTCTTCTGATGGTAGAAACCCAGGATATACCCTACACGTCTCACACACTAAATTTCTAAGTTTCATAGCTTTTGATAAAGCATCTCTTAGTGAAAGTCCCTTACGCACTTGAACACTCGTTCGTTGCTCGTTAGGTAGATAAGCCCGCAGAAATTTAGGCCTAAGAGTGTCGTACTGCGGTTTAGCTTCCTCGTATTGTAGATAATAAGGTTCAGGCTCGGGCTCACTAGGATCTTCAGGAGTCTCTTTTCCATTACTAAGCTGTTCCATCAGTCTCATTTCTTTAGATTCAAGCTCGTGAAGTTTGGACGTTAAATCTTCGTATTCTTTAATGTACATTGATGGTGGGTGCTGAAAGCCGGCAAACTTGGCATTTAGGGCATCGATATTTGCTCGAGTTAAACTGATAACATTTTCAATATTTTGGAGCTCTTGTTGAATGTCCATTTCTTCACTACTGTCTGATGACATTGTTTCGTTGAGAGCATCCACACAAGACAAAGGAATTAAATTTGCGATTACTTTTTTTTCTTGTGAATTTACCTCTTTAAATTCATAAAAAATTGCCATTGCACTCGTCCATGTTTGTCAATTTGTCAGAGATGACAGTGACACTTGTGTGACACTGACAGTACATAAACAAGTGAAATCCAATGACGTATAATATACGTCAAATCCATCTGCGAATTAAGTATTTCATTTAGCCAACGCTACAAATCAATAATACATCACCTCGTTATTATTCATAGACTTATGTTAAACAAAAATATCTGCAATATATCCTTTTAATTTGGGTGTTTGGTTTTCAATATAACTTTTTTTAAAACATTGTGTAATTTAAATATTTCATCTCGTGTCTCGTGTGTTTGAGTAATATAATTCTATGTAAAGATAATATTTTAAATTATTTACTTATTACGAAAATTTCTACAAATAATCATATTTTATATGATCTGAAGGTAATTTTATTTTATGTGAATGAAAAATATGTTAGTAAAATCAACAGTTGAAACGAAATAATGCTACTATTTGACGATAGATGACAGCACAAACAAACTTAAGCATTGGCGTAGTTGATTCATTTAAGTGGTATGTATTTATATTTTTGCAATTTTAAATTTAAACATGTTAACATTTAAAAAGGCTAACTGGCTCTGCCAAAGCCATATTACAGGAAAAAAAAACACTTAAAACATTTACTATACTTTTTTTTTTTAGTTTTGTTCTCGAACTACGTACTACTTTAATAATATACATACCTACCATGATACTAAGACTTCCAAGATAAACCCACTTCGCAATCGAATTATGTACGTCGACGCGCATGACGTCACTTGGTGATAAAAGTCACTTTTATCACCAACCTTTTATCATCACAGTGGATAAAACATATATGGAAAGAGAGGGTTTTTATTTAAATATTTAGAATATTAAGGGATATTAGGTAAAATATCTGCAATTAAAACTTAAAAATATGTTATGTATACATCTCTGTTAGCTTAGCAATGTAAATTAATAGAATTTAAATAGATAATAAAATTATATAAAAAAGTAGGAACTAAACATCCTTTTGGAAATGGAAATTTATATACAATGGATTGATTTATTAAAATAAAAATTTAATACAACTGATAAAATAGAGTACACTGTAATAATTTACAGTTTATTTAACAATTTATTTTACAATTTTTAATATTTTCTTCTTCTTAACTTTGGATGTTTCTTTATCTATCCAATTTTCTAATTTTAAAATATAATTTACACCTAACAAAAAAATGTTTGACATCTGCACTTACGTTTACTATGAAAAAAAAAAAAACATTACATCTGAACACAGCTAAATCCATTAGCGATTTTAAATAATTCTTGGTTAATTTTAATGACCCTTTGTTAAAATTGTTAAAAATATGGTCCAGTTCATTATATTTCATTAGAAAATCTGGATATGGTTTAAGTAAACCTCCTTCGGAAAGATGGTTTACCCAGTAAACCGATGTCAACGTACAAGATAAACGATAAAACAATACTAAATCTGACAAAACTCCATACAACACAGAACATTTCTGGTGACATTTGTCGCCAAGTGACGTCACACGACTGATCACGTGCGCGTGGGTTTATCTTTAGTTCATAGTATCATGCATACCTACTATATTTTTTCATTATTTTCGTTTGTATATTAACTATCTGTACAACAAATACTTCACATTCAAAATGATATTTAACCCGGCGTCACCCAAGTGAAAAAAGTGTGTATAATAACCCAAGTGGGGTATTATTGACCCGATTTAAAATTGATTGGAAAAACTCAACAAACATTTCAAACACGAATTTATTTTTTTTAAATATCTTATTTGACTACCGTAAGTTGGGGCTACTTGGAACAATTTTAACATTTGGAACATTACCACTGAACAACCAACAACTCTTTCAAAAAGAAAACACGTTCAAAACTTGGAAGTACACTTGTACTTTCAAATTATATGTAATATAGTTATTTTCTTTAAGTAGGCAACACACTTTTTTTAATTTAGTGTGTGTCCCAAGTTACACCCCTAAGTGGGGTAACATGGGCCAACACTCTAAAATCCATGTAAAAACTTAGTTAAAATAAGATGTGGTTCAAGTAACCCACAAAAAAGATAAAAAAGGACATTTATAATAAGTAAGGTAAGAAAACACATCTAAGTTGAAAATAGATTTTTTTAATCTACATAATAAAGAAAATGGTATCCTATGTAGGTAAGAAATGAGATGATCTCTGTATGATTATAATAAAACTATTACTAATTAAGCTGAAAGTTCGTAATGAAATGTGTATCTTCCACTCCTTACATTTGTTGGTGTCACCATCATTATAATTGATTCTAAATTAATGTCCATTTCATCATCAACATTGGGAAAAATGTACACGTTCCCGACTGATTTTGAACTCTTTCTTAGGAACTTTACATTTATTTTATCGTAAAATTTTTCCTGCACTTGTCCATAAAATTGCTTAGCAGGTCTTTTTATTTGATCTAGCATCAAATACCAAATTAACAATGACAAACATGTCCTTTTCAATTTTATCAATTGTTATGGGATGTATAGACTTCGGTACCCGAAGTGGAGTTGATGTTACACATTCTTGCACATTACTTACTGGTATTACATCAAAATCATCTTCATTTGTTATATCACTGAGAATAAGGTCAGTGTCTGAGTCTCTTAATGAATAATTTGAATCATCTTCATCGGTTGAGTCACAATTGTCCCTTAAGTGTCGGTTTTTGATGGATTTAGAAGTCGTAGCAGTAGCAAGTTGGCCAAGTTCCACCACTTGTCCTTCAATACACTCTACACCTCTTCCAGCAGGAACATTAATTTTCTTTTTCCTTATTTTCTTGAAGGCTGGGTTTCCTTTCTCCTACTCTCTTTCAAATAGGTCTGAAATGTCTGGCCTGTTTAGGCTGTTAGTCTGTGAATCATTATCAGACTGAAGGATTTTCATTGCAGAAGAAAGTCTCTTGATCACTTGATTCCTATCGAGAGGAAAAATTCTTTGCTCCTCTAAAACCACTCATAATATTTTTGGAAATATTTTCAACACCAATATTGTCGAGGCATTTCTTTAGTAACCGGGGAAACTTATCCTTTGGAATGGTACCTTGGGTTTCGCTCTTCCACTCATCAAGAGTTTCACGCCACTTCATCTTCAAAGGCCGAAAAAAGGCCACATCGAGAGGTTGTGTTAACCCAGTACTATTAACAAGGAGAAGAACAAATTTTATATTCTTTTCTTTGCATTCTTCAATAATCCAAGGTGATATATGACTTGACAGGTTATCGCCAATCATTACTTTAATCAAATCATTGCGGAATTTCCTAAAATAAGGGAAAGCGACAGTGCGAAACCAGTCTTCAAATATTTCTAGATTAAACCAGCCACTTTTGGATCGGTTATAAATTGTACCCTTAGGACCATTCTCCGTCCAAGTGTATAGATTTTCAGACTTGTAAACTATATAAAGTGGTAACATCGTTCCATCAGCAGTACCACTGAACATTACAGATGTGCTTGACTTACTGGTGTCAATAATTCTCTCAGGGTGTCTGCACCCTCGTCTAACTACAACCTTTTGCCTTCCTGGATCATCTGTGATGTTCGTCTCATCATAGTTTAGAATCAGGTTTGCATCAACACCATCCAGAGTTACCTGGAGTTCATCAAAGTAATCATTTATAATATTTTCATCAACCATTGCCCTAGATCGCTTAACATTTTGGCAAAATTTATTTGTAAGAATTTGCTTATGCCTTTGCAAAAATGAAATTACAAATTCTTTACCAGGGAGGTTATTTTTGAATAGTTTTACTGTCCTACCTGAACGATCAAGAAAACACTTAACGATGATTCTAATATCACGAATTATTAAGGGAAAACCCCAGTCAAAAAATTTTGATATACCAAATTTTTCAGATGCTTTTCGCATCGACAACCCATTATTTACTATTTCTGATACAGCTTTATCTAATTGGATTTGTGTGTAATCCTGGTATTTACGTGCACCAACTTTTCTTGTACTTGCGCACCATATCTGGGCCTGAAAAAAAAAGACAAAGAAAAATAACTGATATTTACTTTATAATATTATGTGTGGGGCTACATGGGACAGTTGTCCCATGTAGCCCCACACACTTTTTAAAAAGTTATTTCTTTTAGAATTTATCTAAAACAGAATACAATCATCAGATATTAATTTTTTTTTAGTAATATAGGCAGTTTATAAAAAAATATAACTTTTATGTTCATATTTTTTGACAAACCTCGTGTATATGGCTCAAAAGTGGGGGCAAAAATATTGTTAGACAGGAAGTGCTATCTTGAGAGGCCACATTAAACAAGGAAAGAGAATCTTTCCTTGTTTAAGAAATCATGTTTAGTTGGGTTATGTTATGGTTTGTCGCAACTGTCACATGAAATCTTATTTATATTGAAGTTTTTTACCAGTTGTGGCACATTTTAGACTGTTATCGTTAATATTTAATTAAAAGTTTCTCTTCTAAGACACATTCTGAAAACTATTTTATAGCTACTGTTAATAAGTGTCGGAAAATTTAAATTTGGCGCATTCGCATTTCCGGATATGTCCGTCATCAGAGGCCACTTTTTTGGTCTACTTTTCATAACGATTAGATTCTCTCTTTTGTCTTTTTGCTCGATGATTATAAGATTATAATATATATCTCTTCTTCTTTTAGTGCCCTGTCCGATTATCGAACGTTGGCGATCATATTGACAATAATAACCTTATTCACAGCGGCTCTAAATAAATTAGCGGTGGTTTCTTGATACCATTATCGGAGATTTCGTAGCCAGGATGTTCTTCGTCGGCCTGAGCCTTTCCTTCCGTCGATCTTCCCGGTATTATAAGGTGTAGAAGGTTATACTTCTCTGGATGTCTCATTACATGACCGAAATATTGTAACTTCTGAATTTTTATCGTTTTTGTTATTTCTGTGCTCTTTTTCATTCGATGTAAAACTATTTTATTTCTTATTCGAATAATATATGTATACATTATAGTTTTGTTCGCGGAGACAGTCCCTGACTAGTTTTGGATAAATTTCGGACCGATTTCGGATTAACGTTGTGCGTTGGCGCGATTAGTTACTAGTTTTTAACAGCTATTTCTCCACGAACGATTTCCGGACATTTCTGACTGTTTATAACCCCAAAACATCAACACGCTGTTTTGTTTATATGTACAAGGAGGAACACAGATGTTTGACAAAAATTTATTTTAAAGACGATATTGCTACATTGTCAAAATGTGTAAGCAAAAAATAGGGTCCTAGCACAGAGTAATAAACAATTGCAATAATAAGCAATAATAAATAATAAATTTTTGTTTATTCTGCGGTGCTAGTGTAGTAAGACGGAACGATGTCTACGGAGATGAAATTGATATCAATGACCCTGAACGTCCAGAATTTCCTCTAAATCCTCATCGCTGGATGTAAAATGATCGCTTATCTATAAATAACATTCATTTTTTAATACTTATAAATATATGTACTGTTTTTAGTTCCATATTTATAATGCAATAAAATATTAAATGACTTTTTTATATTTTTTAATTTATATCGCTAAAAAGATTTAGAGAATTTTAGAGAATAGAGAATAAAGATTATATTGCCACTTCTCAACAAAAATAAATAATAGGTTAGTAAAGTTAGTATTAACGATTGACCAAAAAAAAACAAACACAAAACCTGAGAATTTAGTTTCCATAGCGCTTGCGCTAACTAAAAATCCGCACTCTAATCCATGAACCAAATGGACTGATCATGAACCAGTTTGGAACTCTCCGCGAACATCGAACTCTTTGTCAAAGTCCCGGATTTTTAACACCGCGAACGCCTGAAAACAGAACTGCGCATGCGAAACAGTCAGAAACCAGTCAGGGACTGTCTCCGCGAACAAAACTTATACGTCATTAACGTCATTGCATATGATCTACCGAAATCTACCGAATTTTGCCGAAGGCATCTCCCGATATTGGACAGGTACCAGTACAGCGAGGTCACCCGCGAATGCGAAGGGGGTTGTACCCTCTTTGTATTCACAGTTCACACAATTCTCCATATTTTACAGCCTAGCTATTCCTGTTAGGAATGTTATCTATCACCTAAAAAACACCCTTGTACATGCCATAGAGTATGATATATGTTCATTATCACCTTTAAATAATATCTACCCTTTTTGCCCTACTATCTACCCTTTTAAAAAATTGCGAAAAAGAAGAACCACCGCACAACAAAAAATAGAAGTGATAACTGGAATGCACCATTATCTTTGTGTTGGCTAAGGTTAACCGATATTAACAAACTTTGTAGCTATTATAGTTAAATTTCTACAAGGATTAACAGTTAAATTCTACTCAGATGTCATGAAACACGAGTATTAATTAGACCTGGAATTATATTATAGGGTCTGTCAATTAAAGTTTCTAAGCTTGTGATCCACATTCAAGATTACAGACGTAATAAATGCCCATTCTATTCGTGGTAAACTTGGGAAAATCAAAATATGTTAACTTAACAATCCGTCTACTTATTCAATATTGCATATTTGTTTACATATAATTAAGAAATAAAAACAAATAATTTATTACTGTTACAGAGCATCTAGTACAGTGAATGAAGGTAAAAATCAACTATTATCTCCGATTTCTGTGAACCTTTATCAATTTGCATGAAAATTTGAGATTGAGTATATTTTACCCTCAACTTAAAAAGTGACATATGCTAAACTTGCGCTTTTTGCATTTTAGTGGTGAAATTCACCTCTTTTGTTAAAAATGGTAAAAAAATGCAGATTTAAGCATTCTGACATAAGTAATCCCGATTAAGTAAATAAAATGAATATTTTGAAACATTTGCAGTAAAACCTCCGTTAACCGAAATAATGGGGGGGGGGGGGGGGGAGGCCGTTTCGGATAACAAGAATTTCGGTTAAAAATAACATTGTTTTTTTATAGTATTCTTGGTTAAAGTATTGGTATTAAAAAATACTAGGTGATTTCGTAATGTTTTCTATGGAGTAAATACAGAATAAAGTAATAAAATTAAGTAAAATAAACAAGTTTAACATGCTTTTTTAAAGAAATTTGTAGATAAATAAAGATTTGTACATATATATCTGCATGTTTGACAACTATGTTTTGCAGCTATATATCTCCATCGTTCATTTTCAGAACGTCGTGAGTTTGCCTCATTCCATCGTTCGACGAAACGTAAAGCAATCTGAAAAGGACAAAACGTTATGCAATGACAATAAAAATTAAGAACCTAGTCGTGTCCCTAACTACTACTGTATAAAAATCCTATCTTTAAGGCACTGAAAATCTCGTCGGCGGTCTCATGCTGTCTGTTGTCTGTTGGGTTGTCATCTTTGTCGTCTGATACGCTCAGGTTATCTGGATAAAGAACCATATCTATGATGTCCTGGTCGATGAATTCACTTTCTGGGTCATCGGCTGCTAACCACTCACGTATCTCTTCTTGGTTAATTTCGTCACATACCGAAATTTTTTATTAAAGATTTAATTTCTTCTGTCATTTCCTTACCATTTTCTGCTTCAGGATCGTCAATCAAAATCCCATCAAAAAGTTGGTGCCAGCATTTTTCCAAAGTTGAAGATTTGATCATGGCGCAGAACTCAGCACACTGATAAACAACATGTTTCATTGTTAAAGATTTGAGATTTCGGGAACACTTTTGGATTCATTCGTCTCCTACAATAATAGATGTCTTAAGAATGCTCCTCTTTAATGTCTTTATTACTCCCAGGTCTGAATATTATCACTATTGTGTAAATTTTGAGGGTAAGTTGGCGCATTGTCAACAAGCAACAATGCTTTGATGGGAAGGTTTTTTATTTTAGAAAGGAATTTACACTTGGGACAAATTCGTTTTCGAACCATTCTGAAAATTAAGTAGTCGACATCTATGAGCTTTTTTGGCTTCTATAAAAACTAGAAGTGCTTTTTCTCAACTATCTTTTGGAGCCCTTGGTTTTTTTGATTTCCTAACACACGTCGGCATCAATTGGTGAGTGAAATTAGTGTAATTTTTTACGTTTTGCGATAAAAATTTACTTTTTATTGACGAAATTATTGAAACTGTCAGCCGTTTCGGTTAAACGATGTTTCGGTTAAAAAGGTTTCATTTAAAGGAGGTTTTACTGTATAAGCCTAATTTTTTATAAATCGAAAAACATTAAAAAAATCATTTTTTATATTTCTGAAATATCAAATCGCATATTAATATTACTCATTCAAGCAAGAGTTTCTTTAATGTTAACGATATAATTTTTGACTGACTATGAAATTTCAACCCTTAAAAACCACCCCATTAAATCAGAATCATAGACAAAAATTAATTTTAAGAAACTTTAATTATTTGAATAATACATTACTGAATTGAAATCTCATTTACTGAGTATTAAAGTATTTATAAAGTATTTATATTTATTTATTGCGTAATTTTGCACCCTTAAAAACCACCCCTTGTCATAAAAATAATAAAACCGAGCATATAATTTCACGATCTTGTGCACTCAGAATCCGATGTTATCGAAGTTATTCAACAACTTCGCAAACGCAGTAGAACTTATGTTCAATGCTAAATATACGGATGTTTACGCTTCGGCCGCTTGCATATAAAGGTACGATTCCGAACACGACCGCAAAATGCAAACTGCAAACCGCAGACCGCAGCGAAAGACCTACTGGTTCATATGGTTTCTTATGAGCTGTATGTCGAGTAGAGCGGCACTGTCGCCACCGCAACAGAACGTCGCCACCTCAGACCGCAAGATTGCACCAGAACCAGTAGTGTCGCCGACCGCAGAGTGACAACACATATTTTTGCTGTTTCCAAATTTACTGAAAAGTGAAAAGAATTGAATATCTTTTGAAAATGAGTTTTTCAAATGAAGAAGAAGAGCAGTTGATTAATTTTGTAGCAATGTATTTCTACAACTGCACCATATTCACTACAGAAAAAGTCTCCAAGTTTGTCTCTAATTTGGAACCCTTCTTTATTATTTATTAAATCCACCGTGTCGAGTAAAGCGTAGCATATTATCCTGGCTGAGTTTTTGTTCATTGTCATAATTAATAAATGGATAGTTATTTTCCTCGAGATAACCATCACGAAGAAGATTGTGTAAACAACAAGCTGTCAATATTAAATCATCAACTATATCTGGGGCAATAGCAATAGGTGTATAAAACATCCTAAACACTTAATAACCCAAAAGCATTTTCTGTCACACGACGACCTCGGCATAATCTATAGTTATATATTTGTTTCTCTCTTTCTAATCTAGCCAACCTTCTAGAATAAGGTTTCATCATATAATTACTTAGTGCAAATGCTTCGTCTCCAATTAAGAAGTGTGGTAATATTACCTGAGTACCCGGTAAATTTTTTGATGATGGTATATTAAATCTATTATTAGCAATTTTCTTTCCATGATTTTTGAAATATACCGTTGTCAGATTTGCCGTAGGAACCAACATCAACTGCTAAAAACTTATAATTAGCGTCCACGATAGCCAATAATACAATAGAGAAATATTCTTTATAGTTAAACAATAGTTATCCACTATTTTTAGGTGCTTTGATGCGCACATGTTTACCGTCAATCCCTCCAACGCAATTTGGTATGTTCCATTTCTGCCAAAAATCTTGTTCGACACATTTAAAATCGTTTTCTGTAAGTAAAGTCATTAATACTCTCAATAATTTATGTTTTAAACACTTCAGTACACTTTTCACAATTCTGGATATGTAAGATTCCGATATACGGTATGCAAATGACAATGATCTGTAACTTTCACCAGTAGCCAAGAATCTGTAATAAAAAATATTATTCAAACCTAAATTACTTTTTATTTGCAGTTGACGAGTGCAAAAAAAATTGAAGTTTATTCGTGATGGGTACAACAGATTAAAAAAAAAAATACAAATTAGGAACTGGTTCGGCAGCCCCTCCGAAAAATTCTAAAGGGGAGAGACATCAACAGCTAAAATTTCTTGACGGTGTTCCCAACCACAGAACCGGAGGATCCAATGTACCAAGATCGCCAGGAGAACTGCCAAACAATGAAGAAGATGTTGATCTCAGTTTGACAAATGATAATTGTAATCAACCTACAGATCTTTTATCCGGTAATACCGAAAAAGAAAAAAGTGACGCCGTATCTGCAGCAGTTGTAAATATTACAGAATCATCTCAGAAGTCAAGGAAACAAATTAAAATTGGAGGTAAACGTAAAACAGACGACGATCTGCTAAATATTTGGAAAGAAAGAGATAAAAAACGAGAGACATTTTTTAAACCAATTGTTAAAAAAAGAAAACATGATGATGTAAAAGCATTTTGCCATCACATTGGGGAAGTCTTACGAAATTTACCTCCCGTGGAAAAAGCCGAAGCAAAAAAACATTTAAGTATGGTTTTGTCAGACTATGAAATCATGGCAGCACGAAATGCATGTGCAACTCATGGTTGCACCAAAGGTTGCTCATGTGGATCTAATTGTGCATCATTGCAAAGCTCCTCAGATGAGTTGCCAGGTCCAAGTTGTTCACCACATTACCCACCTTACACACCAGGATCAGTTCACTATCTGTCCAGTGATTGTTCTTCAATAAGTGCTACAGGGACCACACCAGAACCGACAGATTTATCAGTACGGGACAATGAAGAAACTCTCTTATTTACTTAGTTTATAAACTTGTGCTATAGATACTTAAAATATTTTTTACAGTAGATAATACTGGTATAAGATGGTTATAAAATTTGATATTAAAAGTTAGTTTTTTGTTTTGACGTATACTTTAAATGTATTATTTATTTTTCATTTATTTTAATTGAGTTTTGGTCTTCCCCCTTTATCGATGAAGTGACCTTGAATGTTGCAGCTTATCTGTTAAGTTATATTGAAATATTCAATAGACACACAGCATACTAGAAAGTCCCACTATGTTTTTGAGCAGATATACAGAATTCCTTTTACTAGTTTCTTCTATCTTTAAAATATACATACACACATCCACAGATGTATATTTCGTGAGCATATACCTATCGACACGTCTACTTCTTATTACCTATCTTTTTTCCTATATATACATTTAAAATCCCTACTCCAAAAACTTTTCTAAAAAAATGTTATTGACTTTTTACAATAACTCCGTTAATTTTTATGATATCAGTTTCATTAAAAAATTATTTGAAAGGTAATTTTAAGAGTTATAAAGTCGAATTAAATTTATTGTTTTAAATCTCTTATTTTTTAAAAGATAAAAGGTTCAAGGGCCGCGTTTACATGGTTCTCGCAGTAAATTTAGGTTCTAAACATTTTTATCGCAGTTATTTTTTATCCTACAAAAATATAAAAATCGAAAATCTTTGTTAAAAAAACGGGCAGGGCAGTCCAGTGGGACTGTCGGTAGAAGTTATACTTCTATACACGCGTTCGCCGTTAAAAATTTATATAGGAATCAATCTGCACAATCATAACATATGTAATGCTATAGGTAAGAGAGACAAGAAAGAGAAAAAGAATTAGTTATATAGGTACGTGGTGAATCGTTTGCTGTATATAATCATTTGGCTTGTACTAGGAGTATAGTAAATGAAGGATTATATCAATATTTTAATGAAAATATATATTTTTATTTTTATATGTGTATAAAAAAAGTTGAATGCAAAAAAAAACATACTCTGCAGTAAAATTCATTGTTTATTTTGTTATTAATATAAGAATTACAATACAATAAATACACTGCAACATAATTCAATATGATAATACAATATAAATTAAAATGTTATATTTATAAGTATTTAAAACTGCCAATATACATAACTTACTTTACGAAGATCAAAATAAAAAACCAACAACTCGGAATATGTTGTAAATTTTCATTTTATTTTAAAATTGATGTTTTTTTTGCGTATATTACATATATTTAATAAGATTAACGTGGTTTTTAAATATTTCAAAAATAAAAAAGGAAATTCATAAGTGGGATTCGAACACAACCACCAGCGTATGAACGAAACACGTAAAGGATTTGCCAATTAGGTATGACACTAACGGATTTCAAAATTGACAGTTCTCGGTAAAACAGTGATTATTTTGAAATACAAAAGCCTAAAATAATTATAAACCATGATATAAGGAAACATGGTATGCTCACGCGCATCTATTTTGAACAGCCAATCACGTTTACGACCAAAATCCGCCATTTTGAAGGCGGCAATTCAAATATGTACAAAATTGATACGAAATATCGTAGTTAAATTAAATAAAATAAAATTAATATTATACATTAATCCAATTAATTCATATTTTAAATGATCTGAACAGACTCTTGCTAAAATAATTTTTAAAAAATCGAAACAAAACAAAAACACATTTACATTTAAATTCCAGTACATTGCAAAGTAAGGTTAAAAAATGCAAAAGTAAACAAAGCAGACGTCACGCATGTAGAGGTGGTTGATACAAGTATTTTTGTGGATCACGTCAGGTATGCTCACTTACACTTACTATGAGTACAGTACCCGTACCATGGACGTATAAATAAAGATCTTTATTTATACGTCCATGACCCGTACTCGTTTATTATAATATATTGGTGTTAGGGATCAGTTCCACAAGTATAAATAAAATACATGTTCCAAAGTAACTGGTACGGGATCAAGTCACCATCCCTACACGCATGTGACCATCGAGCAATAAGACAAAAGAGGGAATCTAATCGTTATAAAAAGGAGACCAAAAAAGTGGCCTCTGATGGCGGACACATCCGGAAATGTAAAGGCGCCAAATTTAAATTTTTCGACACTTATCAACAGTAGCTATGTAATATTTTTCAAAATGTGTCTTAGACGAGAAAGTTTTAATTAATTATTAATGATAAGAGTCTAAAATGCGACACAATAGTTAAAAAACTTCAATATAAATAAGATTTCATGTGACATTTGGGACAAACAATAACATAACCCAACTAAATTTGATGTCAAACAAGGAGAGAGACTCTCTATCCTTGTCTAAAGTGGCCTCTCAAGATGGCACTTCCTGTCTATCAATATGTTTACCCCCTCTACCTTTACATTCCCTCTTTTGTCTTATTGCTCGATGCATGTGACATATTGAAAAGATGGTGGATTTTGGTCGGCGCACAAATGTGCAAAAACGAGTCCACCTAGTGAGCATACCTTGTTTCCTTATATCATGTTATAAACGTTTAATAAATAATACAAAACATATCATATAAATAATAATATTAATACATATAATAATTATATATAATATTATATACATACAATATTAAATATATAATTATATATATATATATATATATATATATATATATAATATATATATATATATATAATATATATATATATATATATATATATATATATATATATATATATATATATATATATATATATATATATATATATTATATATATATATATATATATGTTGAACAATTATTCCGGGAAAATATCCGTTGGTCATTTTTTAATTGCAGACGTTTCGCCAAGGTCTCACTTGGCATCTTCTGTGCGTTGTCTTCGGTCTCGTAGTCGGTAACTGAATTCAGTTACCGACTACGAGACCGAAGACAACGCACAGAAGATGCCAAGTGAGACCTTGGCGAAACGTCTGCAATTAAAAAATGACCAACGGATATTTTCCCGGAATAATTGTTCAACATATTACTCCATCCGTGAAACACTTCAAACTAACATATATATATATATATATATATATATATATATATATATATATATTATATATATATAT
The DNA here is from genome assembly GCA_918026665.1 of Diabrotica balteata. Lineage (NCBI taxonomy): Eukaryota > Metazoa > Arthropoda > Insecta > Coleoptera > Chrysomelidae > Diabrotica > Diabrotica balteata. The sequence continues at coordinate 27,342,604 of OU898280.1, read as the reverse complement.
ATATAATTTATTGTGTTGAAATATCGGGTATAGGGTCTATTATTAAAAAAAAAACTCTTTTTTCTTTTAATCCTCTTATATTTCGCTGATTTTTTGTCAGCTTCATCAGGAGACAACTAAAAATTTGAATAAAAGTTATATAAAAATCAGTTTAAATAAAAAGTGACTCACTTACAGATTTACAGTACTGTAATATTCTTAGTATGTCTAAATAATTTTTCTGTTAACAATTATATTTTACATCACCCTGTATATTTTTAATGTGTAATTTTATTGTGTTTTAATTGTTTCGTTGTTTTTGTTTGCTCTGTTTTTATATTTTTACATTTAATTACTAGTGACCTAGGTACTTTTAACAAAAACTGTCAGTACTGTTTTGAACAAAATTATGTTCAACTTGTTTAAATACTTTCCACTCTAAATCTGTAAGTGAGTCAATTTTTATTCAAAATGATTTTTATATAACTTTTATTCAAATTTTTAGTTGTCTCCTGATGAAGCTGACAAAAAATCAGCGAAATATAAGAGGATTAAAAGAAAAAAGAGTTTTTTTTTTAATAATAACAGACCGCATACCCGATATTCCAACACAATAAATTGTTTTTTACGTTTCGGTCGATAATCTTACCAGTTTTGCTATATATATATATTATATATATATATATATATATATATATATATAATATATACAATATTAAATACATTTTTTGTTCTCGAGAGAGGAAGAGAGAGAAAATATATCTTCTGTCTCTCTCTCTTACTCATTATCTTACATATGTAATGGTTTCACAAATTCACCCTCATGCAAATTTCCAACGCCGACCGTGCGTATAGAAGTATAACTTCAAAAAACCTCAAATTTTGTTCTGTATCAATTTTTAAGTATATTGATTATATATGGAGTTATTCTCAGAAGATAATGAAATTGATGAAAATTAAAAAAATTCTGTTTTTTTTTAAATACATTTTTTTTAAATATGTCATTACTTATGCTAAATATAGAAAGTCTTAGGAATTACTATAAATTTCAATTTTTGTGGAAATGGCGTATGTTTTATTTTTCACTTTTTCCAAAAATTTCGAAAACGTATGTTTATGTTTATTATGTTTATTTTTATCATAACTTGCTTAATTTTGATGCTATCAACTCCTTCTAGTGTCCATTTATATGTATTTTTGAGTAGGTACTTGTACAAAATTGTTTATTAAGTATATTTTATAAAATGCATTGTTTTCCCATTATTTAAGCTTGAATATTCAGATTTGAGTACTCGCGAAAAAAAAAAACATTTAATTACCTATAACTCACTTTGAATTAATACTTAAAGGTTTTTTAAGCAAGAAATTTATTCAATTTTTGATTAGCTTTAATTTTTGTAATCACATCTTTTTTTATAAAAACTTATAGTTTTTGAGTTATTTATGAAAAACCGCTTTAAAATATGCATTTTTTCACGAAAAATCAAAATCATTGAAAAAAAGAAAAAAATAAAAAAGGAAATAAATCTAAAACCATCAAGAATAAAATCAAACATAAAATCAGAAAGGCTTAGGAGAAATGGATGAACAAGGAAGCCAGGAACTGGAAGAACTCAGCGACAAACATGATACCTCAAACTTACATAAAAAAATTAAAGAACTTACAGGCAACACCAGACAAAGAAGAACACTCATAACAAGAGATAATAATGAAGGAATACTTGCTGAAGAGAGAAAAATAAAGGAAGGATAGGGACAATATATAATACATCTGTTTAATGACGAGAGGGAAGATGAACAAGATATAGGTGAAGAAGAACAATACCTACAAATTTTACCCTCAGAAGTAAAGCATGCCATACAGAATGCAAAACAAGGAAAAGCACCGTGACCTGATCAAATTCCAGTTGAACTGTTAAAAGCTTTAGATGACGGTAATATAAAGAGACTCACCCGAATTCTCAACTACATATATGTAGAGGGCAATATCCCGGAGGAATGGCTTAAATCGATATTTTTACTTCTACCAAAAAACAACAATCCCAAATCATATTATGACAATAGATTGATAAGCCTAATGTGCTTATCAACTCGAATGTGCTTATCGAATTTATAAGAAATGTGAGGAGCAAATCGATCAAACGCAGTTTGGCTTCAGAGGAGGCATGGGTACAAAAGAGGCATTATTTGCATTGACGGTAATCTTGCAGAAATCTCGGGAATATAACAAGAGTGCATATGTATGCTTCATATACTTTAGGAAGGCCTTTGACCTAGTGCAGCATATAAAGTTAATAGATGAATTAAAAAACATCAAGTGAGACAAAAAAGACATTTAGTTTATTAAAGCTATATACTGGAACTACAAAGCCGTAGTAAAGATAAACGATATAGAAACAAATAATATACCTACCAATTGCGAGAGGGGTTAGGCAAGAATGCGTCTTGTCTCTGACGTTTTTCAACGTTTACTCACAGGTCATATTCAGAAAAGCCTTATGGGAAAGTAAAGAGGGAATAAGAATTGGTGGAGAAATCGTAAACACCATGAGATTTGCAGATGACACAGTAATTATGACTGGGAGTATAGAAGAACTACAAATTTTACTATATGCAATAAATAGTGAATGCATTCAAATGGGACTTGACATCAACACAGATAAGACCAAATTTATGATAGTATCAAGGAGTCCAATAAATAATGAACAACTAACCCTTGGTGGACAGCAAATAGAGAGAGTGACAAAATATAAATATCTGGGGGCTTACATCAACACAGAATTAAATCTAGACCAAGAGATCAGGGTACGAATAGAAATGACAAGAGCAGCGTTCTTAAAAGTCAAGCAATTGTTCTGTGACAAAAATCTGAATACTACGCTGAGACTGAGGTTTCTTGAATGTTACGTCTAGTCCCAACTATTGTACGGGGTAGAAAAATGGAAATTAAAAGCGCAAATAGTTAAGAAGCTTGAAACCTTTGAACTTTGGATATACCGGAGAATGTTGAGAATTTCATAGACTGCCAGGCTAATCAATGAGGAAATGCTGAGAAGGATGGGTCAAAAGTGTCGAGAGAAAAAATTGTTGAGAACAATAAAAGTACGCAAGACTGCATACCTTGGACACATACTGAGGAATGATAAATTAGTTTTCTCCAGGTCATCATGCAGGGTAGAGTCGATGGCAAAAAGCGAATAAGTAGAAAGAGTAAGTCATGGTTGCGTAATATTCGAAACTGGACAAACATTGCTGTAGACGAAATATTTCACGTTGCAAAAGACAGAAAAACTTTTAGAAATGTGGTCGCCAACTTCCATTAATGGGGACGGCATAGGAAGAAAAAGAAATATCATAAAACTTATTAGCTTAAAAAAGAGCTTAAAAAATGTACTATCAAAATCGTCTGGCAAGCTATAAAAGTGTTGCAAGAGAAACTTGGTATATAATAAACAATCTCCGAAATGAAACTAACACAGCAGGTCAAATATTTTCTCTTCCAAACCCTGAAAACTAAATGATTACTTCGTTAAAATAGTAAAAATATAACATCAACTATTTTGCCACAACAAGATCCTATTTTCTATTTCCCCAATTCAAAAAGGTTTTGAATTCATTCTTTATAAGACCAATTGATAAATCTGAACTGATCCAAACAATCAGTAGTATCAAAAGCAAATCTTTCTGTATACTGATGGACTATCGATAAGAATTTTCTTAAATCTCCAAAAAAATGTGTTGGAAGTTCTGGTCTGGTTAGGGTGCCTAAAAACAGCCATTATTATTTCTCTTCATAAGGGTGGTGAAAAATCTAACGTCTGCAATTAAAAATCTATTACGTCACTACCGGTTCTATCCAAAATTATTGATAAACTAGATAAAAGCCCGACTTATGTCCTTTTTCGTTGAAAACAACATTTTATCACAAAATCAGTTCGGTTTTTATCTGATAAATGTACCAGCGATGCTATGTTTTCTGTACTACATAAAGTCTATTAATCACTAAACAGTATTCTTTATACCACCACCGTATTTTGTGACTGCGCCAAAGCTTTTGTTTGTGTAAATCACGACATTTTGATAAAAAAACTAAATTTCTACGAAATTCGAGGTATGGTTTTGAATTGAATCTTGCTTGAGGAATAGGAAACAACTAGTTACAGCAAATGATACTGACGCTAGTCACGAAAGCATTGTATGTGGAGTACCCCAATGTTCAGTACTGGGTCCTTTACTTTTCCTTATCTTTATAAATTACATTACTTACTTAAAAATCGATAGAAAATTTTTTCTTTTTGGTGATGATACCAGTATTACCTGGAGGAACTCTAATATTGCAACTCTTTATTTAGCACTTACAAAATTACATATTTTTCTTTGTTCGAGTCTCATCTTCGACATAGCCTTCCATTTTAGGGTTGTAGTACAGCTGCCCAATCTGATGTTATTTTTAAATTACAAAAAAGAGCAATGCGGTATCTTTTTGGCCTTAGTAGAATAACACATTGCAGAAGCTACTTCAAAAAGCACGGGATTTTAACTCTTACCTCTTTATATATTCTAGAAACTGTTTGCTTAATTCATAAACACCTACATGTTTTTTAGCAAGACCAAATTATGACTACTACACCAGACATTCAACCTTTGATGTGTATTTACCGATCATCTCTACTGAGTTAGTAAAAAAATCTATAGTATTCGGCAAAAAAATTAGTAAATGAGGATATGGGTCAAGGAGTAATAAAAAATGGAAAAACTTTTTTAATCTTTTAATAGAAAACGTTTCGTGCAGTATTTCTGCACTTTTTCAGTTCTAATGATTGTAAAGTCATATAAAGATGTCAAACAATATCAAATGCATAGGTTTAGGTGTTAGAACATACATTTAAAAACCACAATAAAATTACAGTAAAAAACACATTCAGAGTTTTTTTAAATTTGTACAAACATTAAAAAGTCACAAAAATGTCACAGTATGTTAACAAGAAAACAATATAATATAATAGAATACTTCTATTCTATCGTTGATGTACAACATATCGAAACATGAAGCCAGGAGAAAAAGTAACCTGTTTTAATTAAAGCTTCGTAAACAATTAAAAAAAAAATTATAAAAAAAAGGCATCGAAAGCTAACTTTATTGTTAGAGACACCAAAGCAATTAAAAAAGCAACTATTTTTGACAGATAGGGCCCAACTATTACGAAGAGAAAAACAAAACTTAATATTGCTTTCTATCTACGGAAATCAGACTTTGTACGAGACTAGATAACAAAAATACTCGTTTAAGCAGGACACAGTAGCGCACCTAGAATTGTCCTCTGGGGGGGGTGTTTGGTTGGGCACCGAAATTTTTGTATGCTACCTCCACCATTTTAAGTCCTTAAAATTTGTAAATAACAGTTTCGAAATAGGACTCTTGGGGGGGGGGGGGTTTTGACCCCCAAGATCCCACCTGGCTGCGCCACTGGCAGGACAGACTAGAAAAGGCAAATTTTTTATAAATCTGATTAAAAAGGAAGGTTGGAAATATAAGGTACCGATGACCATTGACCACCAAATTGTGTTGGGGAACATAGAATTAGTGAATGTTAATGACATGAAATCTGATATGAATTTATTTAACTCACCATGAGGTTCCTTTTGGAAAAGAGGTTACATCGGATGTGACGTGTGAAAATTGCTGAAGTTCTCGTTGAAATGAATATAGATAGGGGTTGAGTTTAGAAGTATCAAAGTAGAACTGATGGTAGCTACTTTTTTCTCATAGAGGACAAAAACCGAAAATTTAGGACTTGTCTTGATTGAATTTTTGTGTACTTAAGTTAAGTTAATAAAATATAACATTTAACTAGAAGGATTTTAAAGATTATTCAACAGCAAGGAGTGATCAATGATGCTGAGATTATCGATGTCAGTACGTCTGTTCATGGAGTTTTTTTTTATCTTAATATGTGACACATTTCCAGGAAGGATCTCTTATAGAAATTATTCTCAGTTCCTAGAAATTTAATATTCTCATAGTCGATTTGATGCTTAAGAAAGATAGAGTGAGTATTAAGAGCACAAGAGGTCTTGTTGAATCTGATGTTGCTTTTATGATATATAACCCGCCCTTAAGAGTTGTGATATTGACGATTCATGCAATTTTAGTAAATTTTAATTGTTATTGATATTTTTGTTTGGGTGGTTAAATGCTGGTAAAGGGTCTTGGAGGCGACATGAAGCTGCCGATGCTGTTGTCGTAACAAAACTCTAAGAAATGCCCACTGTTTTCCAATGAATGAGTTGGAGGTTTTAGGAATTAAACTCAGCTCTGCCAGCAAATCCTACTCTCACGTCCACGAAGACATACCATGTCGCGTAACTACTGGGTGCATGGCGTACAATGGGAGTGCGTTATGTAGCAGACGAGAGAGGGTGAAAGGCGAGTCTCTGGCGTCTAAAAACTGGAACATCTCGGCTAGGGACATCACTTACACTTGTGAAAATTCTACAGTGATTGAAATTCTACACTGAAAAACCCAATGAGCCTCGGTTACCGGACGGAAATTGCAGTAGACGAAAACAGCAATGAAAATGGACCATGAATTACAGAATCTGGAATATACAGGGAATCCGGAACAAGCAACAAGAAATTCTGTAGGAATTCGTAAATCGAAAATTAGATATAGCCATTCTCTCTGACACCAAGAAAAAAGGAAATGGAAGCGAAAAATTAAAAGACTATGTACATCTCTTCTCAGGAGTGGAAAAGGATTAAAGAGCAAGAGCAGGGATATCAATATTTGTACACAAGAATTTTGAAAAATATATTAAATCTTGGGAAGCATACAACGAACGTTTTATTAAAGTGACGATTCTCCTAAGAGGAACACAAATAAAAATTCTGGGGGCATATGCCGTAAATGATGACTACTTGGTACAAGAAAAGGAAGCTTTTGAAGAAGACTTTAGAAAAATGTTGAACGAAATTCCTAACAGTCATGAGATTATATGCGGAGGAGACCTTAATGCCAGAGTAGGAAAACAAGTACAAAGTAAAATGGTAGGCATGCATGGAGAAGAAACTGTTAACAACAGCGGAGAAAGACTCATAAATATATGCCAACAATATGAGTTAAAGATTTTGAATGGTTTTTTCGCTCACAAGAACATACATAAATACACCTGGTATCAGCACACAAGAGGTCTTAAATCTAACAAGACAACAAACTAAGTTAAGAGTACAGGACGTAAAGGTGAATAGAGGAGCAGAGTGCGGCTCGGACCACTGCCTGATAATAGGAAAAATATATACACAATTCGTAGATAGGAAGAACACAGACATCAACAAAGAACACAGAGAAAAAATAGAAAAAACTACGTACACCTTGGAGAATCTAGATAACGAGAGCACACAGTTACTTTACTCATGGAGACTAACACAAAAACTACAGGAACCACACAGATCAACGACGGATGAATACGAACATATAAAAAACTGCATGAAAGACGCAGCGCTAGAAGCTTTAGGACCACAGGTACGGAGAGTAGATAAACCATATTGGTGGGATAAAGAAGTGGAAGAAAAGATAAAAACAAAGCAGGAAATATATCAAAAGTTATTACAACAGGGAGACTGTAGCGTTTACGCTACTGATTAACCCCTCACGAAAATTTTTGTGTTCCGCCAGCGATCGATTTTTAAATGGACATTTTTTCCCATACGCGCAGTAGTCGCTTAAAAAGGAAGATTGGTCGAGTCTGTACGAGAACGATCAGTTTTGGTCAGAACTCAGCGCAGACACGCCAACCGGTGAAATTTTTTCACCTTCAAAATGACGGAATTGGAGCAAAGGAAAATAATTTGGGGAAGAATAAAATAATAATAGTAATAATTAATTTTTTTAAAATCAAGAGTAATTTATAAGAGTTCCACATAAAAAGGAAGATTTTTTTGGCGTGCTGCGGCTTTATATTCCGTCACTTCACTTGAGAGTATTCTCTTAAGAATATTCCCTCAAGGAATAGTTACAGAATTTATTGAATAGTTAACAAATTGGTTATGGAGTTACCGATTTCTTGGAGCAGATAGACCAGTGTTTTGTTTGACCAGTTTGACTAAATTAGACTTCCCTGGGTTTGTCCTTACAGCCACAAACTGATGTAACTGTACCAAGAGGAATTTTCCTATGGACTTATGGGGCTCTAAAGATAAGTTGTTTGACTGTGTAATTTTTTTTGTTACTATCTATTTTGTTAACTTTTCATATACATATGATCAAGTGACTACATTTTGATAAAATATAATTTTGATATTATTGGGAGAGAGAAAATACCTTTCATGTTTTATGAGGTTTTATTTTAATTAGGATTTCAAGAGTACTGACCAAACTCACTTTTTTTGATATAATGTATTTTTTTAATACAATACATTTTGATACAATAGAATTTTGATTTTGGGAAAGGGAAATAAATTTCATGTGGTTTTTTTTTTAAAAAACATTATATAAAGAGTATTGAAGACTCACTTTTTGGATGTAATATAATATAATTGTAATAGATTTTATCGAGTTTGATATCTTTACAATATTGTAATTTGTATCTCATTTTAGTTGAATTAGTTAAATTTAAATTACTACCTTTTGTGTTAAGACTTTGGCTACCATACGGACTATTCTTGGTGTTACTCATATTTTAAACTTTATTTGGCCAGTGGTAGTGACTGTTCGCTTGTTGAGGGGCTATTGGGTCCTATTGTATCTTTACACACCCACTACCACTGTTATTTAGTTTTTGCATTATATGTAAACTGTTAATACATATATATATATATATATATATATATATATATATATATATATATATATATATATATATATATATATATCGATATACACATTTTTATAAATATATTTATTGTTACTATTTTGAGTTTTATTTTAGTTCTACTAACCAGTATATAATATAGCAAGACAAGATTAATATTTAGTATTTTTGGATTTCAGGTTATTATCTCTAGTATCATTTGTTTCCGGTCATTTGTTACTTCAAAATCTCAACTATTGTTGAGTTGGCGCCCTTCTTTTTCTCTTAAATTTATTCCCATTGACCTTCTTTAGTTGTATCACATTTGATATTACCAGGTCTCATTTCGTTTCTTGTCTCATTAGCTCAGTATCCTTGGTATCTGTTTATATCTTTAAAGCCACAATCCAGTGCATTGAAGCTAGCCCGAACACTCACTTGAGATTTAGCGTCTCTTTGGCTATTTAACTTTGTTCCTCTGAGCTTAGCCATATTTTTAGTATTTTCATCACCTCTCTTCCAGTTCTTCTGGAATTTGGAAGTCTTACACTTCCTAAAATCCAATACTCCCAGAGTATTGAGGTTTCAAGACGAACAAACAAAACAACAATATAAAAACTTAAATAAAGAAGTCAAACGAGAAGTAGTTCAAAAGAAAAATAGTGCATGGGAAGAAAAATGCCAATACCTAGACAACCACATAGGAGGAACAAAGAGCTCTGAAGCCTGGAGAACTATAAAAACAATGAGAACAACGACAAAAAACCAAGTCATAATAAATAGAATACCAGACAACATATGGGTAAAGTATTTTAAAAACGTATTAACAGAGAGAAGAGAAAGGTTTAAACAGACAAATTAACAAGTGGGAGTAAAAGGAAGAAAAGAAATATTAATAGAACAAGTGAAAAAAGCAGTTAAGGGAATGAAATTAACAAAATCTCGTGGCCCAGGCGGAATACCAGAGTTGACTAGGTATGGATCATCAAAACTGTTTGAAATGATCCGAAAATTTTTCGTATATCTCTCTAATATACAAGAAAGGCTCAGAGAGGGATCCTAAAAACTATAGAGATATCGCAGTGATTGCTACTATAGGCCGACTATACTCAAAAGTACTACGAAACCTGATAGAAAATGACATTAAAGACAAACAACCCGAAGAACAAGCGGGATTTAGGGCCGGACGCTCCACTATGGATAATATTTACACATTAAAAATTGCAATGGAAAAACGAGTGCAGAGAAATAGAGAAACCCATATAGCTTTAATAGAGTAAAAAAACATATGTCATTGTACCGATCTCCCAACTATGGATAGAAATGGGTAACTTGAAAATAAACCCAATTCTTATTAACGCCACTCAAAAATACTACGAACAAAACTTTTCAAGAATAAAAATGAGACAAGAAATCACCTTCCCCTTTCAAACAACAAAGGGACTAAGACAAGGTTGCTGTCTGTCACCCACCTTATTTAAAATCTATTTGGACAGATCCTTAGGGAAATGGCTAAAAAAATGAATAACTGTTCTGATGAGACCTATTAGGTCGAAATACGTATCAATAGATACATAGACGCTTTGTAAGTGAAATCGAATCTTTACTGTCTTTTTTATTTTATTCGGATATACTCTGTACGAGTACAAGAAACCAATTCGCTAAGGATTTCTGCTTAGTTGAAAAGATATGTCGTGGAATACAAATTTTAGATTCCCTATGTCTCTTTTAACACCTTCATCAACGTCTGTTTTGCTTTGCAATTTTTAGAAAGCACAGATTAAGGCAGAAATCTGAATTGCGTTTCGAATTTGTTTTACGGATTTATTATCAGATGTCGCTATTGCGTCCATATCGAAGCCATTTTAGTGTTGCTTCTTAAAAGACAGGGAAGATTGATTTTTCACTTTGAGAACGCCTATGAATAACTGTTCTGATGGACCTCTTAGGTCGAAATACATATCAACAGATACATAGACGCTTTGTAAGTGAAATCGAGTCTTTACTATCTTTTTCATTTTTGTTTGACTTTTTACAAGCTTTGTCCATAAAATTGTACAATTTTCAGTGTCAAGTTATTTTTGTGTTTCTTCTTTCTTCCATAAGTTTCAAAATATCTTTCATCATCCATTTGCTCCGTTTCTTACTTTTCGCATTTTAAATTTAAAATTCACAATTTTTAAATAATTAAGTGTAACTTGTTATAAAAAGTAATTTATGTAAACAAGATTTAAAAAAGCTTGTAAAAGCGTTAACGGCTTAAAATCTAAACGATTAATTTTAAAAAGTTTTAACAATTCTACGTAATATACGTTTCTTCTACTGGAAAGTCAGACATTTTCCGCAGGGGCGAAGTCCTTTATCATTCGAATGTCGGAGAGTATACTCCCAAAGGGTTTACCTATTCTGGCTTATTCTAACGAAACAAACACTCCAGAAGTTTCGCGTAGGTAATTTAATACCGACCAAAACTCGCTAGACTCTATTGAAATTGAACGATCAAACTTTTTGTTTGGAAGCAACTACTAACGAGTCAACATTGAAACATCTATACCATAAATACGTTAAAATGTAGAAATATCTACTAAACTTAATTTAATTAAATGCAATTTGATCATTACGTCTATCGAAATTTCAAGGAGATACTTTCATTAACGAAACCAAATAAGCTCTTTCACGTTTGTACTATTATGTTCATGTGTTATTGTTATTATGTATTAAGTAGGATCAAAATTACCAATTAAAATAGTTACTAATTAAAATGCACTGTGATGTTGTAAACAAGTTTGTAAAGCTGCATTTACACGGGCCACTAAAATTGCATATTTTCGGCAATAATTAGTAGAAATATTGTTCAGAGATATTTGTGAAAACAGAATTATTTACGTATGGTCTGCCAACAATAATAAAAAATATTTACTGCAATATTTCCAGCTATGCTTGTTGCATTATATTTCCGTTTTAGACGAAAGATACCCTTGAAGTATTGACGAAATGAAGTCCAAAATAAAGATGTCCGACATCGTACAAGTTGATGCGTCCTTAGAGCCCGTTCCCACTTGTTGGATGTCGGATCCGTTTTTTAATCGCCTGTTGCCGCTTCCATTCTCACTATACTAAAACAATTTTCAATTGAAGGTGATTGGCTTGGCAACATCGCCCTTAACGAAGCCCTTAACGATAACTTTTCAATGAAGTCGTATTCAACTTATCAATTTTGCAGAGGCGTACCAAAAATTGTTTTATTTAAACACATAAGTGATTACGTAAAAATTAAATCTAAGACTGATTTAAATATTAAATTGTTATGCGTCTTGTAACAGGTCTCTGGTAATGCAGAATTATAGAATTTCTGTGTGCTGTAAACGTTATATTTGTTTTTTTTAACTTAATTTAAAAGTTTCCTTGTGTTTATTTGTTTATATAAATATGAAAATATATTATTAAATTCATATAAATTAAAATGAAGTAAGCTAAACTATTATCAGTAGTAATATCCCTAGGACATTGATAACAGACGAGAAAATTTCATGACAATCGAAAGCTCGTTCCTTGGTTACCAAGCAACGAGCTTGGGAAATTTGTTATGAAATTATGAGGCATTCATCAATGTCCGAGGGATATTCGGCAGATAATTTTTCGAAAAAAAAAATCATAACTCAACATAACGAAACATTTATTTATTAAAAGTATAGTTAGTGAAAGTATAATTATTAAAATTTAAGTTAACATTAGATTCGTTGCTGTTCTCTACTATAGAAGATCTATTACCACGCATAATATGTATAATCCTGTTGTGGTGTTCTTGATCGAGATTCATGTATGGTTTTATAGAATTCTGATTATATTCTGATTATATAGTAGGTTGTATTTCTGGTAATTTTTTCTTTGATTAGCGCATTTATACTTTGAACATTCTCATTGCCGAAACGTGAAATTTTGAAATTTATTTGGATGAAGTTGTCAAACTTGATCGTGTTGTCATAGGGATTGAAAATTGCACTGAATGCAATTATCAGTCTAATGTTGACATAATTGGGTGAAATTGTTCCACATGACACAAAATGACGAAATTTGAATGGTTGTTAGAACAGTCGAAAAATTATCATGTGAATGCGTTTATATAGTACTACGTTTGTTTATTTCAGTAAATTCTCGAAATATGAAATGAAGGTGGCACTAACTACTAAAGAAGACTGAGATTGTGAAAATGCTGACTCACTTATGTGGTTTATTTGCCGCCGAGATTAGATTAGAAAGTTTCTGATGTAGAATACATTGATCTTCTTCTTCTTCTTCCTTTTAGTATGTAGGCTGTAAAGCTTGTTTCTTCTTCAATATTAGCCTTCTACATTGTTTAAATTGTCGCACTATCTTTTTCTTGGTCTGCCAATATTTCTTCGTCCATTTGGTGACTTATCTCGTGCTATTCGTACTATTCTATCCTCTGCCATTCTACTGATGTGTTCGTTCCACTCCTTTTTTCGTTTTGTCACCCATCCATTTATGCCTTCTATATTGCTTTCTCTTCTTATGTTTTGGCTCTCTCTCTCTATCCAACAGACTTCTCCCTGATATTCGTGGGAGTATTTTCATCTCTGTTGTTTCTAGCAGTCGTTTCGTTTTAGATGTGTTAGGTCTTGTCTCTGTGGTGTATGTTAATATAGTGTATGTTAACATAATTGCTACTTTATAGACTCTTGTTTTTGTGTCTTGTCTTAGGTATTTGTTTTTCTAGATTGTGTCATTAAGATAACTCGCTGCTTTACTTGCTTTTAAGCTTTGCTGTCGTACTTCTTCTTTAACATCTCCGTAACTAGTTATATCTATTCCCAGATATCTAAACCTTGCTTCCTGCTTTATTATTTTCCCATCAATTTCAATTTTACACCATAGTGGGTATTTAGATGTTGTCATACATTTGGATTTTTCTGATGGTATTATCATATTGTATTTCTTAGCTGTGGTATTGAAGATGTGTGTTAATCTTTTGAGCTCGTCTTCTGACTCGGCGATTAATGCGGCGTCGTCTGCATAACATAATATTTGTATTTCTTCGTTCCCCATTCTGTAGCCATGACCTTTACGTATTGCTTGTATTATTTTATCAATTATTAAATTAAAGAGAAGTGGGCTTAACGAGTCACCCTGTCTGACTCCGCTTCGTACTGGTATACACTGTGTTAGTTTCCATTTATCTTTGCCTGTATTCGATCATGGAGGTAGATGCTTTCGATGGTTTGTATAATATTGATTGGTATGTTTCTTTTATATAGTAGGTGTAAGACGTCTTCGACTTGGATGATATTGAGAGCCTTTGTCAGGTCTATAAAACATAGATATGCTGGTTTATTGTACTTGATGGCCTTTTCTGTAATTTGCTTTAGTACAAATACGGCGTCTACGCAGGATCTTCCGGATCTGAATCCTTCTTGTTCATCTGATAAAGTTGTTAGTTTATTGATTTTGTTGGTTAGGATATATACCTCTATAATTGTTGGGGGTTATCTTTATCTCTTTTCTTGAACATTGGTGTCATTATGCTGTTTCTCCATGCGTCTGGTATCTTGCAGTGGAATATTAGTTTTTGTAAAGTTTTTTCATCTCTAGGGTTATACTTTCTCCTTCGTATTTTAGAAGCTCGTAGGTTATTCTATCTAGTATTGGTGACTTTCTATTTTTGAGTCAATTTATGACTATTGTTACTTCCTGAAAACTGATTTCTATTCCGTGTCTTGATTCAGGTACGTTATTGTGTTGATTATTATTTTCCTTTGCTTTAAACAGTTCCGTCAGGTATCTTTCCAATTCGTTTGCTGGTATGTTATTGTATTCCTTAAAGACATTAATGGTAATATTATTTGTGAAGAATCAATAAAATCGGACATTACAGATAAATATGAAATACAAGTGATTGGGAATTCTGAAGATTCTAATTATGATATTCCTCTGAACCACAGATAAAACGTCCAAAGAAACAACCAGGCAAAAATAGTAAATCCAATTTTATCTCAAGTTGTAACAACAGGTATTCATTCGTGCTCAGTAGTAATTCAACATCAGTCTGATTGATATTTATACAATATAAAAGTCAACCATGTAGGCAAGTCATATATTGAAGTTTTTTCACTCTTTTTGATTTAAAAAGTAGTTAAGAGCATTCTATATTTTACAAATATTTATGCATCCCAGAATAACCGTCACAATTTTAAAATGAATAACATAGATTAAAAAAAAATATTAGCATAATATGTATCAGTCTCACAGATCACCTACCTCCCTAGATGTTCCACGACAATACTTTAGTTGGATATGAAATTCAGCGCTCCATAAGATTAGTATCGGAACTAATTCAAGCGAGAAATTACGCGGGAACTTCAAATTTTAATTTTGGTGGGAAAATTTAAATAAAGTTTAAAATTTTTAAATATAATTTGGTATATTTGAAAAAAAAAATGGATGACATTTTTAATTTCAAATATACACAATACAATTTAGGAAAAATAAAACAAAATGTAATTTATTTATTTATTTAATACTTGTAAAACAACTTTGTAATTTAATATAGAATAAAAATATGCTATTATCACTGAAAATTGTACAATTTTATGGAAAAAGCTTACAAAAAGGTCAGAAAAATAGCAATTGAAAATTTATTGAAATTACATAAATCGTCAATATCACAAAATAAAAAATAATAAAATACACAATGTATTGCAAAATTTAAATAAATTGCATAATAAATCCTTACGAACTAATACATTTTAATACAAGTTTCTGCATGTGATACTCAAATATATATTTATACAAATTGTTTAGTTACTTGTACATAATACTATTCGTTAAGAAACTCTTCTACTGAATAATATGATCTTTCAGATAGATAGGATTTTGTTCTTTTACGGAACTCAAGGAAAGAAGTTGCAGATTTAAGTTCATCAATCAGTTATTTGTTCTCTAACATCAAATATTTATTGGACTCACCATACAAATGTAAGCTAGGAATTGCATTTTTATACAATTTATGACTCCATGAAGAAACAAACTTATCTTCAAAGTGTCTGTGGCAGATTCGTTTTGTTTTATAAACTGTACTAGCATTCATCATATCTAAATTAGGATTATTTATAACACTAAGCCACTTCCTAAATCGTGTAATGTCTTCATCAGGATTTGGAAAGGTATGACGAACTAGTACATTGTAGGATACAACATTTATTGTGAAAAACCATATTTAACTGATTATTATTAATCTGCAAAATACTATTTGAACACCGCGAGGAACATTTAAAACATAGATCACTGAGGTAGGTGATTTGTAATTTACAAACTAACAAAATCAAAATATAGACGCTAATATGACAATTGGCGATTGACAATTATAATTCTTTTCTTAGTTGTGTTCTAAACCTAAACTGCAGAGTAAAAGTAGAGACAGAGTTAAAGCGACATCTGAAGATTAGTATCGGTACTACAAATGACATTAAGTTTAGTTTGACCTTGAGCTACCTACGTGAAACGTCTAGTTATTAGTGGTCTGTGATCAGTCTGGCTTTGACCGTCCAAGTATATAGACGTATTCAGAGCTTCGCTATCTAATCAGTGGTAATTAAGTAGTAATTAAGATATCATTAGTCGTGAGTGATATCAATGGCCATGGCTGTAAGCTATCGGGATAAATTCAAGTTAACTTAGGTAAGCGAAATATTTAAATATTTATAATGTTTCCTATTCATACCGAAATGGACGCACTACTAGTCCAACAAAATAATGCGATGTTCGCAGAAAATACACAACGTTCACAAAATGAGCAATCGCTTTATAATGCATGGTGTCAGTCGGAAGAAAATGTTAAGAGACTTAATATGGATAATCATCGATTGAGTCAAATAATCGCCGATATGGAAAAGAGATTAGCACAGCCGGAAAAAGCCGAACAACATACAGGGTTAACCGCAAGTGCTGATGAATCACAAAAGAAATTAAAAACAGATAAACTTGAATACTGCACCGATGAAGAAGATTTAGCGTATGAAATGGGCTGGATAAGAACCGAAAACAGGAAAACTAACAAAAAACGTAAAATGGATACCTTATTATCTCCTCCCTCTCCGCAAAAATCAAGTGCAGAAACACAAATAGAAAAAACCATTCAAAAAACCAAAACCACCACCTCCGGTTGTAGTAGAAGGTTTTCAAAGTGCTGTTGACCTGAGCAAGCTTCTAACTGAGGCTGATATTACCTTCACTATGAAAACCATAAACAGTGAAGTTATAAAAATTAATACAGCCAATAGCGATCATTACAGAGCTTTAATAGACACATTAAATACGAGTAACCTTTCGTACCACACTTATAAAAATAAGCAAGAGAGACCAATTAGAGTTGTTGTTAAGAAATTACATCACACATGGCCACCAGAGGAAATAGTAAAAGACCAATAAAGCTGACAAGAAATTCAAATGGAAAACTAAAAAACCACTAGATATGTTCATCCTAACATTTAGACAAGATGAAGATATAAATAGAATTTACGGCCTAACAGACATACTTAGTACGAGAGTTGAAATCGAGCCATTAAGGAGTTCCAGATTAGTCCCACAATGTAAAAGATGCCAGGCTTACGGACACACGTGGAAATACTGTAAAAAAGAGCCAAGATGTGTAAAATGTATTGGTAAACACCTTACTAAAGATTGCCAAAAACCACCAGAAGATAAACCAAAATGTATTCATTGTGGAGAAAACCATCCTGCAAACTACCGCGGATGTTATGTAGCTAAAAAATTACAAACAATAAGAAACGAGAGAACAAACAAAAACAATGTTATAAAAGCACCACATAGAGTTATTGAAAGCAAAAAACTAAAAACGGCAGAGGTCAGTGAAAATAGAAGTTACAGCGATGTAACAAAGAATGCAAGGAGACATGCATCATCACAACAAGAAAAATAAACTGATATTACATTAAAAATGATATTGGAAAAGCTCACCAAGATTGAAGACAAAATAACTCAAATCGATATCAGAGTTACCCGACTAGAGCATAGCGCTAAAGGAGCTATTCCGAAAATCATAAATGGCTACTAAAAACCTCCGAATAATCGCGTGGAACGCAAATGGACTGTTACAACATCAGACCGAGTTACAAGCAGTACTAGATATTGAGAAAATTGATCTGTGTCTCGTTTCTGAAACACACTTCACTAAACAGTCATATGTTAAATTTTGGGGGTATAGAGTATATTCTACTGTACACCCAGATAATGCAGCTAAAGGAGGAAGCGCTATTATAATTAAAGATAACATCTTGCATCATGAGGAATTAAAATATGCAACTGAGCACATACAAGCTACAACAGTCTGTGTGAAGATGAAAACACATACCTTTAATATAAGTTCAATATATTGTCCTCCTAGACACTCCATTAAAAGAGAGCAGTATAAAGAGTTTATGAACACTTTAGGAAAAAGATACATCATCGGTGGCGACTTTAATGCAAAAATACCCACTGAGGCTCTAGGCTAACTACAACTAAAGGAAAAGAACTATTGTCAGCTATTAAGGAACAAAAGGGTAAAGTAATCTCTACTGGTAGACCAACATACTGGCCTACCGATAGGAACAAAATTCCAGACCTGATAGATTTCTTTATTTACAAAAATATCTCAGTTAACTATCTGGATATCAATGACGGCTGGGACATGAACTCTAATCACTCACCGATAAGTCTAACTATGAGTGATACAGTGATTAAAAAAGAGTTCAATCCAATATTGACTAATAAAAAAACTGACTGGGAGAGCTTCAAAATAAACCTTGAACACAAAATTAATCTTGCTGTTCCATTAAGAAACACGAGGCAACTTGATGACGAATTAGAAGTTTTTATAAAAAATATCCAACAGTCAGCTTGGGAAAATACTCCCACAAAAACTTCTAGAACAAAAGGGAACAACTATCCAAAAGAAATCAGAGAACTCATAGTAGAAAAAAGGAAGTTAAGAAAAAAATGGCAGCAATACAGAGCTCCACGAGACAAAACTAGTCTAAATAATGCTACACAAAAACTAAAAAGGGAGATACAGAATATAAAAAATTCAACAACTAATTATTTTTTAAGTAATTTAACAGCTGACCAGAACACAGATTATTCTTTATGGAAGGCAACAAAAAGATTGAAGAGACCAATTATTCACTCCCCTCCTATCAAGTTGGAAAACGGCAACTGGGCTAGAAGTAACGAACAGAAAGCAGAACGATTTGCAGATCATTTAGAAAGCACGTTCAAACCCAACGACAATGATAGTGAAGAACTGAGATGGGAAGAACCATTCCAAACTGATGAAAGAATAACATTGACATCACTTAGAGAAGTATCAACAGAGATAAAAGAGAATATAAATCCTAAGAAAGCTCCAGGATATAATCTCATAACAGGAGAATTATTAAAAAATCTACCAAGAAAAGCGATAGTTAAGCTGACACACCTAATAATTGCTGCTTTTAGATTGAGATATGTTCCCAGACTGTGGAAAGTAGCCGAAGTAATTATGATCGCCAAACCAGGTAAATCTCCTAATGAAGTGACATCCTATCGACCAATATCCCTCCTTCCGGTGATGTCAAAACTATTTGAAAAACTTCTATTAAAAAGATTAAAACCAATAATAGAAAGAAAAAATCTTATACCAAATCATCAACTTGGTTGCAGAAATCAACATTCCACTATCGATCAAGTTCACAGAATAACGAATATAATAGAAAAAACATTAGAAGAAAATAAAGTCTGCTCTACAATCTTCTTGGATGTAGCACAGGCGTTTGATAAAGTCTGGCATGACGGTTTAAACTATAAACTAAGAAGGTTCATGCCTAAACAGTATTCAGAAATCTTGAAATCATACATTGCGAATAGATATTTCAGAGTAAAACAAGAAGAAGTGTACACCGACTTAAGGGAGATCAAAGCTGGCGAGCCACAAGGAAGTGTCTTAGGTCCAGTCCTGTACCTATTGTATACGTGTGACATTCCAGAGCTAGAACAAAATACTATTGCCACCTTCGCTGACGATACAGCCATACTAGCGATAGGAGACACTAGTGAAGAAGCGACTGATAAATTGCAACTATCAGTAAATAAAATACATAACTGGACCAGAAAATGGCGAATAAAATTAAATGAGACTAAATCTGCACACATTAACTTTACAAATAAAAAAATAGAAAATTTCCCAGTTAGAATAAATGATACCCGAATTCCTTATGCAACATCAGCAAAATACTTGGGCATCACCCTAGACGCGAAGCTGCGCTGGAAAGTCCATGTCAAAAAGAAAAGAGGGGAGCTTGATATTAGATATAAGAAATTGTATTGGCTGATTGGAAAAAATTCAACATTGTCAATTCATAATAAATTATCCATCTACAAGCAAGTACTGAGGCCAGTATGGGTATATGGGTGCCAACTCTGGGGCTGTACCAAAGCTAGTAATCTACTTATTATCCAGAGATTTCAAAATAAAGTACTGAGAAACATTGTTGATGCTCCTTGGTATATCCATAACAGCAACCTCCACCAGGACCTGGTTATGGAAACTGTGATCGAAATAATCAAGAGAACAGCAGCAAGTCACGAGCAGAGGCTGCATAGTCATGTGAATGTCGAGGCAATCCAGCTTCTTGAAAACACTGAACTAAAGAGAAGACTCATAAGGACAAAACCATTTGAGCTAGTGTAAATGTGTAACAGTTTAGTGTAAAATGCAGAGTATAGTGCTGTGAAGTTATTGCATGCTAGTTGTAGTGCATTAGTTAATAGATCAAATAAGAGTAAGCCATAGGGTAAGCCCTTAGATTTAAGTATTTGCTGTTATTATGTTAGGTCAGAAAATAACTGATAATTGGTCATTTGTGACCAGATAGCAGTATACAAACACCGCGCGCAGGTGTTTGTATACTGCTATCTGGTCACAAATGAAAAAAAAGCATAATATGTATATTATCTGGTTTACACTCTGCTTCAAGTTGATATTTGATCCTTTGCATTGGTCACAGGATGAGGATAAAGAAGTAAATATTATAAGAGAAAGCATAAGCCGAAATAGATTTATATTTATAATTTATAATAGTGAAGAAACCGCTACATCAGTGTCACTTAGTACATGGACGTCTATCTAATAAGAGCGATAAGCCGCTCAATATACAAAGAAAAATTTGACAATATATGGTTCTCTTTTTAAAGACGAATCAAATGCTAAGATAATTTTTTCTGACGGATATTCTCAAGTTAACGTTGATGTCATGTAATCGAATTAACTATTTTACAATAAAGTCGTCCCAGGAACGCAAATCAGCAATAAAATCATTATACATTTTAAAGTCGTCTACTTTAAAATGTATAAATGTCTGAATTGTCAATATAAATGAGTCAGATAAAATTAAATTATTAGAATAATTTTTCACCAAGTAATAAAAAACAAAATTTGTGTAATTTATTAATGTTTGTATTTTGATAACGATTTTCTAAGTGTAAATGGAAACTTCAATAAACTAAATTTAAATTTCAATTCTATTTAATATTAATTATTCTATTCACGTTTATCGATCAGTTTTAGCCACAGGGAATGTAGCAGCTTTGATGTATCCCATCCGTAAATGGCTGATAAATATCTGAATATAACATGGTTCGGCTGTTAGTTTATGTAGCACAGACAACAAAATGTTAAATATAATCCGGAAATAAACCTATCCTATTTTCACAATGTTAGAGGTTTGGGATTTTTACAATGGATCATAATGGCCGACCGGACACAGTGGTCACTTTCATTTGGTCACTTCACAAAATAAATTTCATGTGTTTACCTTATACTGCCATTATACAGTGCTAAGCGCAAAGGTCGTATCGACATTTTTTGGGAAAATTGAGTTATTATAGCCAGTCGATTCTATGTAATTTACTGTACTTATTGCTAAGTTGGTATCTGCTATTTTTATCTAATTTACTAAGGCTAATTGGTCGTTAAAGGTAAATAGTAAGCAGTTGAAGTGGTATCTGCGGTAGTTACCACTTTTTTCCTTAGCATAATACAGATATAACATTTACATTTTAGTATTACAGTAGTTACTACCTTTTTGCTCTAGTATGTTTGTATCCTTACATAACCTCAAAAGAGTACAAACAGGTGATTAGTTTGTTGTCAGTTTGATATTTACTCAATTTATTTTTAATTAATGATTATAATAGTGTCATTTTACGATAATTATTTTTTAGAAATAATACTAGCTGACCTGGCAAACGCTGTTTTGCCTTATAAATTATTTCTAGTTTCTAGATAAATTCTAGTGTAGACAAAAAGTTCCTTACTTATTATAAGTGTGTAAGTATGTGGTATATGCGTGAAATGGGCGAGAAGCGCTATAAACGATAAGGGAATATAAAAATAACAAACGCCAAACAATATTATTTTCAAGTTATTATAGTTTATTACTTATAATTACATATCACATATTATTTACGATAGTAACCCTAACAAACAAAATCAATCTCTTAATGCTATAGCGTGATCAATATTTTTTGTTAGCCCATCTTTATTGAGCACAAACAAACTGGACGGTTTACCCACTCGAGAGCATGCTACGTACAATTGCCTGTGTGAAAAACATGGTGTACTCAAATCTAAGCCACAAATAGACATCGTTTGGCCTTGGGATTTATTGATTGTCATTGCAAATGTCCATCTAATCGGAAACTGAATTCGTTTGAATTGAATTGGCACATCTGTAGGTATGATAGAAATCTGTGGTATTAATATATTTTCACCTTTGAACTTTCCATTTAAAATGCTGGCTTCGATAACGTTTTTCATCAATTTTGGAATGACTAACCGCGTACCGTTGCACAGCCGTGGCGGGTTTAAATTACGAAGCAAGATAAATGGAGATCCAGCTTTCAATTGTAAATTATGCGGTGACATGCCTGGCAAATCCAGTGAGTTAAAAAATTCTGTGGGAATATTGACAGCTTCGCTGGCATCGCAAACTGTATCAATAGATTTGTATGATACCAAGTTCCCTGGCAACAACTGTTGTTTCTTCAAATTGAAATTGTTGTCGTCTGGATATATAATACGTTAGAATCTGGATCCGTGACGATAAGTAAACCAGTCAATGGTTCAGGTGGTGTTTCAATTTCAGGTAGTTGCACTTTTCCTGACGCGCAACACATCCCAGGTGGCTCATTTTTGAATTTGAGAGCATGACAATGCGGATATTCCTTATCCATAGCACCAATTACCACTTTTGAATGAGCATAATATTCAATATCGGACTCGTACTGGAATGCTAGACGCAAAAATGAATCAGATGTAAATGTACGATGTACCTGTTGGCGTTGTTGGTCATTTGTTCTTCGTATATTAACCGTAAAACGGCGTGATTGTCGTTGTTCTAAACGTATAACTTTATTGCGCTCAGCTCGTGTATTTTCTGATTGTTCTTGACACAATTGCTGAATGCTCTCACGTGCATCAGCATTTTGTTGCTGGACTTGTTCTTCGGTTCTTTGGGATCTTTTATCTCTCATACTTCTGGACCTACTTGTATTACGGCTCAAATCAGCCCCTTTGCGTTTTCTTGGCATTGCTTAGTCTACAAAACGCATAGGTATAAATAGAATTAATGAAATTACTTAATGATGGAAAACGTTCTAATTATAATTGCGGCCAGGATTATAGCGAAAATATTAGTTTTATGAAAAAAAATTTGAAACAATAGTTGTAAAAAATTCAAATAATTATATAAAAAAAGTATACTTACAACACAAAAGCCGTTGTTGGTTGGAGCTCGTGACACGTGTTGAGTACTTTTAAGGTTATGTAAATCACTTGTTTAAATAAAACTTCATTAACTGATCTAATCGTGCCAAATACACTTAAAATTAATAATTTTATTATTATGAATAAAATAGTAATAATTAATAGTTATTATGAGAGTTACACAGAAATAGAAAATTGATAATTGTGAACGTTACTACTACACTTAATGCATAAACAATAATCATGGATGGCCGAAAACTGTGTAGGGAGTGACAGAAGTCTTGTGTGAGTGAAACAGAAGACCGGTTTCAGTTTTATAGAATAGTGTGGCATTTCACTCATCAGTAAAGGTGCGGCAAATTTGAAGAATCTAAGATAAGTAATACTAAGCGTATATTAGGATTAAACTTTAATAATAAAAATAAATGTTTATTTGTTTAAAAAACATTTTAGATTTTTAATCGAAGTACAGTTAAAAACACTATAATTGATCAGTTATCGAGCGAGATAAAAATATTATGAATCCAAAGTAGTAAAAATAAAATAAATTAACAAAAAAAACAAAAATAAAAAATTTCGTCGAAAAATTAAAAAAAAAATTAAGGGTGAACAACCTTTATCACTTAGGGGTATGAAAAATAGATAGTAACCGATTCTCAGACCTATTGAATGCGCATATAAAATTTGGTAAAGATCGGTAAAGCCGTTTCGGAGGAGTACGGTAACTAACATTGTTACAGGGAAATTTTATATATTAGATTAGACTAAAATAGCCATAAAAAATAGGGGTTGATCATAAAAAAGTAAAAGTTTAGGGTTGTATGTATTTTTAATATGCAACATTATAAAAAAAAACAAAAATAAAAAATTTCGTCGAAAAATTAAAAGAATAAAATTAAGGGTGAACGCGTTATTGAATACGCATATAAAATTTGGTAAAGATCGGTAAAGCCGTTTCGGAGGAGTACGGTAACTAACCTTGTGACAGGGAAATTTTATATATTAGATAATATCAGTGTAAGTTAGCTTTTCAAAACTGTGTTAGTTTTCAATTTATAGGAAGATGGCTTTTCCTTACACCAGAGGAAAGTTGGTAGGTGATATATGTACAATTAAAACAACTTCAGGTAAATCTATTTAATTTTTTTATACAGGGAGTTTTGTCTTCAGTGTGTCTAACGATAAGTCGTCGTAGAACACACTATTTTAAGCAAAAAAAAAAACGTTGTGTGCTCAAGCTTTCATAAAAAGCTATAAATATAATAGCCTCTTAAGGGGTCCAATTAATTTGACTTTCTTGGCACTATTTTGGGAACCAGAGGCCTTGTGGGGGGCGATCAAAAAATTATTAGAAATATTAAAATTATTTACAGATTTATATCAATAAATTGATTTGCAACTATGTTTGCATGGCAAAAAAGTCAACTTATTGGGACCATCTTAAGGGGCTGTGTATTAGTTCCCCTTAAGAGGCTGTATAAAGAGCAAAATTTATAACAATTAATACATTTTTGCAGGAGAGATGCATATTGGTTCTCCAGTAACTAAAACGGCTGTTGAAACGACGTTCTAATACAAATGAGTTTTATTTCAAAACTCTCGAAGGAACTATGAAACCAAACAACTAGATTTAAAAAAAAATCTGTTTGTCAAAGTAGCATCACTTAAATTTAGTATATTTAAATATACTAAATATATAGTCCGTCTAGAAAGTATCCGGAATTTTATATTTTTCCTAATTTTAATAGATTTCATTTTTGTAACATTATAAGACAAAAGTAAGGCATTAAGTAGGTTGTGCCGATAGTAGGTTATGGACAAAATCGCATGACAACACCATCTGTCAAATATTGTTATTTGTAAACAGACTTAAGATTTGTGAAATATTGTCGCAATTAGAAAAAAGAAAAGTAGTGGAATATTTGTACAAAAAGGGTGTCCGAAACGTTAAAAAATGAGTGCAATTGACTGAACTCGGAAAAAGTGCAGTGTATGAGACAATAAAGAGGATACAAAATGGCATAGATATGAGACATAGACCAGTTTCGGGCAGATTCGCGAAAACAATTTAAATGTATTAGTGGCTTTAGGACAACAAAATCCGCGCCTAGGGTATCGAAAATTAGCGCGAACAGATTTAAAAATCAACGAAGAATAAAAGTGTGTGCAGAAACTGTCCGCATATCACTGAAAAGCAAGGAATCCAAAAAAAATCCCTACAATGACACCTCTGTTCAAATTTCCAAATTTCCTATTAAAATAATGGTTTGGGGAGCAATATCTCAGCGTGGTGCTACATCTCTCTGTAGAGTTAATGGTACTGTTGATAGTGCGAAATATTGTGACATCCTAAATGGTTTTTTTTTCTTGAAACAGCCCATGTTTTATATCCAGAAGAGTGGCGTTTTCAGCAAGATATTGCAAGGTGCCATAATTCTGCTCATACTCAAGCTTGAATGCAAGAACATGAATTGGCAACAATTTCGTGGCCAGCAGCATCTCCAGATCTTAGCCACATTGAAAACATATGGGAACTTATGAAGATTGAAGTAGAACGAGCAGCGCTACGAAATAAAAGTTTGATTCGGTCAGTTTTACAGGCCCGGAACACCATTACCGCAAATTATTGCCTTTACCTTGTTTCGGGTGTACCTGGACGCTTGGTTAAGTGTTTAGATTTAAATGGAGGTTGTATAAGTAAAAGAGATTAATTATTTGTTGAAATTTTATATTTCAAATGATAGAAATAAATACCGTAAAATTATATTTCAGCTTTCTTTTTTCCGGATACTTTCTAGACGGACTATAGTATATGCAGTATAGTACTATATATAGTATAGTATATACTTAAATATAGAGGAGAAGGTGGTAATATGGACCCCCATTTTGATTTTTTATTGTAAAATTGATATTATTAATAAAAAACAGAGATTGTTAGCTTAGTTACGATATGGTGTTAGTTACCGAACACATTGTAATAGTTAAAGCGGTTTAAGACTTCATTTTACATTTTTTTTAAATAATTTTTTAAAAGTTGACACATTCATCAGAAAACGGGATGTGCAGTTAATATGGCCCCCATGGTGTTTGATGGACCCCCTTATTAATTTAAGGAAATATTGGCAAATTCTGAAAATTATAACTGCATTGAACAAAAAACCTTTTTATTATACATAAGTAGATAGAGTGTATATAAGTAGATACAGCATAATATGTATGTATAGGTAGATATAGTCTAGTCTACAAAATTAAAATGTCCTACATGGTAATAATGGACTAACAACGACAGAAATCGCAGACGTACTCATCCTTCTCTGCCCCTGCACATTCGTTATGTGCCCACAGTGAACACATGAGACACTGAACCCATAGTTCCCCCCGCACGCTGTTGGTGAACTTTTCATCACAAAAAATACATGATGCGTCATCTTGGTTTGGTTGAGGCTCCCCAACTGATAGATCAAAAGGTGATTCACCGGAGCAAGTGGAGAGCTGCATCCCGTCATCATCATCAACGTCGTCGTCACTGCTGTCAGCTGGACGTTTATGTTTAGGGTTGTTCTTCTTTGATTTTCCAGCGTTGGCACGTGGGGTGCAGTCAGACTTGGCTGCTTGTCCTTTAGGGCTAACTTGAGGCCCAGAACAAGACGGTATGGGGTTATCAAACGTCACAGCGCTAGTTTGAGGTCCGGGACAAGATGGTATGGGGTTAACCAACGTCAAACTTCGAGTGACACTTGTTAAAGCAGCTCTTCCAGTGCCTTTCCCATTGCCACGGCCATTGCCACGGCCACGACCACGACGACTTGCAGCAGCTTCTTTTTTTGCCAGAAAATCTTCTAGCTCTCTTTTATAAGGAGAACTGGTAATGACATTTGCGATGCAGTGTTTTCGTCCACGGTTTGATTTTTTCTTTTTTTCTGGAACGGGGTGAATGTCTTTAGGAGACACAGCGAAGGTTGTTGGTGGATGAGGATTGACTTCAACTGCAGGAGTGTCATGCAGTCGGTTATCAGTGTTCTCAGCCTGATTTTCGTTTGGTGCCTCCTCCTCCCCTGCAATGAATTCATGGTCTTGAAAAATAATTCTTTCCAGGGGGTAAATACCTGTGACCCAGAATCCATTTACAGCGTTTACTCCTGTGGTACATCGGAGGTACGCCTTTCCCAAAAAGGACGCAATATCGTAAGGCCCAACAGGTCTACTTTTATGAAGCATCCACTGTCGGATATTTTCACTGTAGTGAGTCTTTAAAGCTCCCATAAAAGTGCGGTCTAGTGGTTGCAATTTATGTGTTGTGTGGGATGGTAAGGACAATATCGTGATGTAATTTTTCCTTGCCAAATCGATCACATCAATGTTTCTTGTGTGCGAAAAGTGACCGTCAAGGATAAGTAGTATGGGCGAGGTCTCTGTTGGATTTGTTTTTTCAATAAAATGAGCTAACCAGTCTCAAAACAGATTTGATTGAACCCACCCAGACGGGTGAGCTCTTCCAATTGACCCAGAAGGAGCTCCTTTCATAAGGAGATCAGACATGTTTATCCTTGGGAAAATCAACATCGGAGGGACATAAGATCCTCCTGCACTCATTGAACATATGACTGTGACCAAAGATCTACGTTCTGCCGCAGTTAGAGAACATATTTGGCGTTTACCTTTACTGGCAATAACTTGTAGTATTTTTGTCTGAACTACACTCAGGCCCGTTTCATCCACATTCCAAATACGGTCACCTGGGTATTTGTGTTTTGAATATTCGGACTCCAGCAAGTCATAAAAGGCATTAACTCTTTCACGAGTAAAACCTTTTGCACGAGCATTTGATGTTCCAGTTGACTTTCGGATTGACAACTTGTCTGTCGTCTAAGGAAATGGTCCAACCAAGCCCTGCCAGCAATTTCGTTTCTAAAGTTGGTTTGAATCCCATTTCTAATTGCTAGTTGGTAAGCCATTCGACGAACATCCAAGCGAGTGAACCCGTAAAATTTTGCCTCCATATACTTCAGGTACTCCACTAGTTCATTTTCCAATTCTTCAGGTATAGCTGGTTTCCTACCTAGCTTTTTTGTGTGAACTTCAGTGGCTTCAGATGTACTTGCCTCTTTAACATATCTTCTTAAAGTGGTCTTAGGCACATCAAAATGTTTAGAAGCCTTTTTGACACCCATTTTCTTTTCAGTGACAGCTGCTACTGCCTCTTTCATTTTGTCCTTGTCCCAAATTTGCCTTTTTCTGGCTGGTTTAGGTGTTAAGCTGATTCTAGGCATCTGAAAAATAAAAAAAACACAAATATTGAAACTGCTTGTAATATGGACCCCGGGGCCCATATTACCATTACCTAGAGGGGCCATAATACACACATCTCCAAGTTTAAAACACGTGGTTACAAGATAAAATGTAAAAGACTTAGAACATTCTAGTCTGTGTTAAACTGTAGGTAATAACCTCTAATTCATATGCACGATACTTAGAACTAAGTTATTATTAGTTATGGTAAGTTAAAATCAAGAAATTTACATACCTTTCAAAGTTTTGAAGATTGACCAAAACACAAACTACTGCACAATTACTGAGTGACTGCACTTAATGGCTCACAGCGCTCCTACCGGCCAGTTGGTATACTAGTGAACTAGTTCCAGCGTTCTCCACTAGATTTCAGTACTTTGTTATTAAAATACGGAGGGGGGCCATAAAATATGCAGGGGCCATATTACCACCTTCTCCTCTAGTAATTCTGAAGATATTTTTACAAAGGTTCCCTTGTTACCTCAGATGTCACGAATACTAAGACACACTGGTGGCCCAAAGACACGAGGTGGTCCAAAATTAAGTGGTTGTATAACACGCGACAGGGGTAGTACTCGAATTGCTACAAACAGAAATAGACCATCCACGATTCTAAACCTAAAACCAAAAGTTTTACCTATTCAGAATCAACTTTCTAAAGAAAAAATTCTTCATGCATGTCTGATATTAACAAACAATATTTTAGTCGCTTCTTAAACTCAATAACAACTATTCAAGTTAAATGTTTTATCATTATTTGCATTAGCTGGTCGAGACTGATACCGAATAAGCACACATGCTTTTTGATCGATCCTGAGAAATTAGTAAATTTAACTTATAAAAATCAATCATAGAATTCTTTACACTACGGTAACATCAAGTATAATAGTGTTAGTTCAGTGTGTATAGAAAAACATTTTCTGTGAGTACATATTTATATATAAATAAGTAATTCATAACCAAATAATTTTATAAAACCGTCAATAAATAACAACAGTCATTAATCGACACCAGTTTTTGCCGTTAAAGAAAATTACCAAAACCCCAAAGCGGAACAGGTCCGTACTTAGAAAAATTAAATAGTGTTGAGACATGGAATTTGACGTCACTAATCATAGCGATGAATTATTATCGCAATACACATCCCAAAAACCTTTATCTTACTCAGGTGCAGCCAGCAAACAACAAGAACAGATCTATCCATCCAAGCTACAAGCAGTAGTTTTTAATTCTCTCAATAATTAATTACTATTTAACTGGGAATAAGCCATAATTCAAGATAAAAATACGTTTATTGACGTTTCAATTTCCACTTCGGAAATCGTTCTCAAAATACAAACAGTGAATTAAACAAATTTTGTTTTTGTTACATAGTGAAAAATTCTTCTAATAATTTAATTTTAATATTAACATGGTAAATCTCCCGGGCCTGATGAAGTTCCTATCGAATTACTTAAAATTGTGAATACTGACTCTATTGATCTTCTTTTGGATCTATTCAATACCATATATAGAACAGGTATAATACCTAAAGAATGGCTCCAATCAACATTCATACTGCTTCCCAAAAAAGCCAATGCAAAGGAGTGCAATGAACATCGCACCATAGCCTTAATGAGTCATGTCTTGAAATTGTTTTTAAAAGTAATTCACAATAGAATACATAAGAAATTAGATGAAGGCATAAGTAATACACAAATGGGATTTAGGAAAGGACTGGGAACACGAGATGCACTGTTTGCAATAAGTGTTCTTTCGCAAAGATGCTTAGATATTAATCAGGAAGTATATGCCTGTTTCATTGATTTTGAGAAGGCATTTGACAGAGTGCAACATAATCGACTTAAAAAGAAATTTTATTAAATAAAAACATAGACAGTAGAGACATTAGAATCATCTGTAACCTCTATTGGAATCAAACAGCAAAAGTGAAAGTTGAAAACGAACTGACCAAGGATATCCAGATTCGCCGTGGGGTTTGCCAAGGGTGTATTTTATCACCCTTGTTATTCAATTTATACAGTGAAGCCATCTCAGGATTAGCGCTTGACGAGATCAGTGAGGGCCTTATAATAAACGGTGAGCCACTTATTAACATAAGATATGCTGACGACACCGTCCTTTTGGCAGGAACACTAGAAGAACTGCAACACCTTGCTGAACAACTAAATATATATTGCAACGATTATGGACTAAAAATCAATTTGAAGAAAACAAAGTTCATGGTATTTACAAGCACAAAACATCAAAGTTAAGCTAGTACTAAACAATACAGAAATTGAACAAATATCTTCGTACAAATACCTTGGAGCATGGATCACAGAAGATACTGATCAGACAAAAGAAATAAGATGCCGCATTGAAATTGCGCGGTCAAATTTTAATAGAATGAGAAAACTTTTTTGTAATCGCGATATCAATATATCGCTCCGGATAAGAATGCTTCGATGTTATATTTTCTCTACCCTTTTGTATGGAGTTGAAGCTTGGACACTTAAAAAATCCAACATTAAAAACCTATAAGCATTCGAAATGTGGTGTTACCGACGCATTTTGAAAATATCATGGATGGATCGCAAAACAAACGAACAAGTTCTCGAACAACTAGGAAAACAATGCGAAGTTTTAAATTCCATAAAGATCAGGAAATTGGAATACTTGGGGCACATCATGAGAGGTGAAAATTACGAACTACTAAGGAATACAATGCAGGGTAAAATCAAAGGTAGAAGAAGCGTAGGAAGACGTAAAATCTCGTGGCTACGCAATCTCCGTGAGTGGTTTGGATGCAGTTCAATTAAACTATTCAGGCGAGTAACCAATAAAATTATAATTGCCAAAATGATTTCCAATCTCCTATAGGAGTGGAACTTGAAGAAGAAGAATATTGACAATTCAGACATACATTATGCATTTTAAAGTAGACGACTTTAAAATATTATTGCCAATATTGTTGAGTTGCGCTCCTGGGACTACTTTACTTATAAGATAGTTCATTCGATTACATGAAATCAACTTTAACTTGAGAATATCCGTGAGAAAAAAATCATAGCATGTAATTCGTCTTTAAAAAGACAAACACATGACATGATGACAGTAAAAATCTCCTGTTAGTGATTCCATAGTAAATTATGAGGAAAAAAACAGGAAAAAAACCTCATAATACTATCCCGACATGGTAAGTATTTGTTCGTGCATTTAGTTTACCTTCAATAAACACCAAAATTCTGATTTTATATGTTTCGTTATTTAAAAAACATAAATGATGTATCCTCTATATGTTACTGACTTACTAATACTGGTATTTTCTTATTAATAACTTCCTCTTTCAATATTGGTAACCAGATCCTACTACATTCTACCGAGGAATTTGCGACACAATTGGCCTCATTTAGCATACTAAGAGCCGCTTCTTTGATTTTTCTTTTTTTTCTTTCTTTTAGGACTACATTTGAATTATTCCATTGAACCCTATGTTCATTATCCCATGCGTGTTTACATATTTGAGATCTATCAAATTCTCTATTTTTAATATAAGATTGATGTTCACTTATTCTAACATTTAATGGCCTTGATGTTTCACCTAAATAAAACTGATCGCATTCACAAGGTATTTTATAAATGCAATTCTTTGTCCTTTCTTGTTCATTGTTAGGTTTGGTTTTGAACAAAATAGATCTCAACGTGTTTGTTGTTTTGAATGTTGTTGACATGTTGAATTTATTTATTTTTTATTTTTTATTTTTTATTTTTTATTTTTTATTTTTTATTTTTTATTTTTTATTTTTTATTTTTTATTTTTTATTTTTTATTTTTTATTTTTTATTTTTTATTTTTTATTTTTTATTTTTATTTTTTATTTTTTATTTTTTATTTTTTATTTTTTATTTTTTATTTTTTATTTTTTATTTTTTATTTTTTATTTTTTATTTTTTATTTTTTATTTTTTATTTTTTATTTTTTATTTTTTATTTTTTATTTTTTATTTTTTATTTTTTATTTTTTATTTTTTATTTTTTATTTTTTATTTTTTATTTTTTATTTTTTATTTTTTATTTTTTATTTTTTATTTTTTATTTTTTATTTTTTATTTTTTATTTTTTATTTTTTATTTTTTATTTTTTATTTTTTATTTTTTATTTTTTATTTTTTATTTTTTATTTTTTATTTTTTATTTTTTATTTTTTATTTTTTATTTTTTATTTTTTATTTTTTATTTTTTATTTTTTATTTTTTATTTTTTATTTTTAATTTTTATCTTTTATTTTTTATTTTTTATTTTTTATTTTTTATTTTTTATTTTTTATTTTTTATTTTTTATTTTTTATTTTTTATTTTTTATTTTTTATTTTTTATTTTTTATTTTTTATTTTTTATTTTTTATTTTTTATTTTTTATTTTTTATTTTTTATTTTTTATTTTTTCTATTTTTTACTGTTTGTATTTTGAGAACGATTTCCGAAGTGGAAATTGAAACGTCAATAAACGTATTTTTATCTTTATTTGTGGCTTATTCCTAGTTAAATAGTATTTAATTTAAAATGCCACAAGAAAATAGCTTCAGCTTCAACAATATTAAGAAATCTCTCAATGATGTTAAATTAGAAGAATACTTGTTAGCGGTAGTGTTCTCGGACGCGACTAGTTCACGTTCGAGACGCATCGCCCCGCCCCTTATTTTTCCCGTTGGCCCCTCCCTGACCTGGAAATCCCTAATCGCTACTTCAGAAAGTATAAAATTAGGCGATTTTCAGGTCAATCAAGTTCAGTCCTTCACGGGCACTCCGAGAGCTTAGTGCTCTCGGGGCTCTGCTTCCTTTTTAGCTTTCCATACTCTGTGGCTGAGTATTATTTCTACTGTATTTTTGGTGTTTCATTTCGACCTATATATATTTGGTCATGTAAGAAATAACTTGCCTTTTTCAAGGCAAGACATCGAAGACAACAAACCTGATGTTTATTTCGACAACTATCATGTAAGATATTTGTCATGTAAGACATCTCTCGTCTTTATTAAGACGAGCCATCAGGAAACAA
This sequence comes from Diabrotica balteata, assembly GCA_918026665.1. Lineage (NCBI taxonomy): Eukaryota > Metazoa > Arthropoda > Insecta > Coleoptera > Chrysomelidae > Diabrotica > Diabrotica balteata. Next base: position 27,308,691 of record OU898280.1, on the reverse strand, counting down.
AACATTTTGAAGTCCATACCCTGAAAATGGACAAAAGTAGAGGAGCTCACGATGTTTTCGAAGCCCCTCTACAGAGCACACGGTGGTACAGAAGGTGGCAAGACCCTTTCCATTTACCCCGAGGTGACATGGCGCCCGACAACGTGGTTAAAATCCGCACCCACGACCCAGCTTGACTCGCAGCAGAAGGCAGCACACCATTGACTTCAACATGGGTTGAAGTCAAGAGAAGAATGGGGAGAACCACGGAGTGTTAGCTAACACTCCGACATCGAGGCCTTCTGCAGACCGGATGCCTTCGACGTGCAGGCGCCTTTGACGAGCCAGTCTTCTTCGAAGTTAGAAGCCCCAGATGCCGATGAAAGTCCCGGAGTAGACCCAGTCATCGCCCCCCTACCGAAAGTGGTTGGACGACCACGTAGGCTTCGGCACACTGGTACCCTACGAAACCCCGTCGGATATGGCAGATGGGATCCGGACGACCGAGAAGAAGACGAACCCGTCGAAGAAGTTGGTACACCGATCGAGAATGGACCTGTAGGAGCCGGAGATGCCGTCAACACCACCGACCTCCCTATTAGCGCTGTGTTGTGAGTTTTTCCAAAGACAATTTTTTACGTTATTTACATTTTCATGTATTTTTCTTTCATATATTTCATGCATTTTTATGTATTTTCCTTATCATTGTATACACAATTTTGGTATTCAATAAATTTTTTCCCGGCCACAGAGTCTCCAGAGGAGGGAGGATGTTCTCGGACGCGACTAGTTCACGTTCGAGACGCATCGCCCCGCCCCTTATTTTTCCCGTTGGCCCCTCCCTGACCTGGAAATCCCTAATCGCTACTTCAGAAAGTATAAAATTAGGCGATTTTCAGGTCAATCAAGTTCAGTCCTTCACGGGCACTCCGAGAGCTTAGTGCTCTCGGGGCTCTGCTTTCTTTTTAGCTTTCCATACTCTGTGGCTGAGTATTATTTCTACTGTATTTTTGGTGTTTCATTTCGACCTATATATATTTGGTCATGTAAGAAATAACTTGCCTTTTTCAAGGCAAGACATCGAAGACAACAAACCTGATGTTTATTTCGACAACTATCATGTAAGATATTTGTCATGTAAGACATCTCTCGTCTTTATTAAGACGAGCCATCAGGAAACAAAATATTTTGAAGTCCATACCCTGAAAATGGACAAAAGTAGAGGAGCTCACGATGTTTTCGAAGCCCCTCTACAGAGCACACGGTGGTACAGAAGGTGGCAAGACCCTTTCCATTTACCCCGAGGTGACAGTAGGATCTCTAGTTAGTCCAAAACACATTATTTTTTCATCAAGAATCACCAACAATCGCATCTGTATTTATTTCTCAACCAAACAAGTCGTAGATAATTTTTTTTCAAACAGCAGAGGTTTCATCAATGTAAACAATACGCAAATTCAAGTCCGTAGATTAATTATTCCAAGTTAATGACTCCTAATATCCAATGTTTCTCCCACTATTCCGCATAAGATAATAGAAAATAGGATCCATTTTAGGACTAATCTTCATCAATATCATTTTTGCGAATAGGAACCAACAATCCTCAATACAAACATGTACTCAGTTTCTGTCGACATATTTATGTATCTCCACCCACAGGCCCAATTCCCGATTTCATTTTAATAACTCATGAATTGTTTTGATTCATTCTTTGTAATTCGAGGCTTTTATTCGAAATTTTTAGTATTTATTTCTTTTGACAAGGGATGAGTTGCTAGCCCATCGCCTCAACCCTCCTCCATTATGCGGGCTTCGGACCGGCATCGGCATTTACTGAGCTACTCAATACACCCAGCACTTACCGGAGGCGGAGTTAAAAATGTTTTGTTATTTTTATTTAAGCTGCAAATAAAGCGCGACTCAAAAGCAACTAAAATCGGTTTGTAATGAAACTTCACTATTGAAGTAAATCATTCGGCAACAAATTCTATATTGATTTAAAAAAAATTTCATTAAAATCGAGCAGATATTGTAGTTGTCCAAAACATTTTTAATTACGACGTTGGCATTAAGCTGACTATATTTTTAGAATAAATAATTGAAAATTCTTTCAATGCTTTGATGCATTAGTGCAGTCATTGAAGCATTATTGCTTCGAATTTTTTTACTATAAACCGAATTGCATACAATTTTGGAATTAGGTTTATCTTACCTTTAACTTCAAAAGTGAAAATGATTTGAGCCCGCAACCACCCTGGGGTTGGTTGCCACCCTTTCTCGGGGGTGAATTTTTTTCAAAATAACCACGGATATCGATATAAGGCCTAATTTTAAGCAAAAAATCATTTATAAAGTTTTTTAAAAAATTAAATACTTTTCAAGTTATTGGCAATTGAAAATTCGCAATTTTTTCACGGTTTTCATCGGTTTTTTGCAAATATCTCCAAAAATATACATTTTATCGAAAATTTTATAAAAAACAAAATTACAGCAGGTAAAAAAATTAACAATTTGGTTTTTATAAAGTATTCTAAGTGCAATATTAGGTTAGCTATTAAAGATCAAAGCCATTTTTTATTTCGTCTAAAATTTAATCGTGTGCCCAATGCCATCTAGCGGCGAGCAGATGCATTTTAGGCATTCTAATGAAAAAGAGTTTTGTAGTGCTTAAAAAAGACTTTAAAATAAGCACTATTAGACGTATTTTGCACGTAAAGTGAGTAAGCTAAATTGCAAATAAAAGGAGCATAAAAGGAGCAAAAGGAGCAAGAGAGAAGAGAGACACATTCTCAAATAATTTCTGAAAATAATACATGGTCGTGTAAATAAAAAACTGGAAGAAGGAATATATGTTAGTCAGTTTGGGTTCAGAAACGGACTAGGAACTAAAGAAGCGTTATTTGCTTTTAATGTGTTAGCTTAAAGATGTATGGATATGAATGTTGATGTGCATGTTTGTTAAGTTTGATTTTCAAAAAGCATTTGACAAAGTAAGACATAAAAAAATAGTCCAAATTCTAAAGACAAAAAACATAAACCACAGGGACTTATAACAAACCTCTACTGGAATCAAAGAGCACAAATCGTAATAGATAACGAACCCAGTCCAGAAATTAAAATCAGGAGAGGAGTTAGGTAGGGATGTATTATGTCCCCATTACTATTTAATGTATAAAGTGAAACCATTTTTGAAGAAGCATTACTATCTCAAAGTGAAGGAATAATAATTAACGCAAGATCTATTAGCAACATAAGATACGCAGATGACACTGTGATTATGGCAAGCTCTGCTAAACAACTCCAATTACTGCTAAACAAAACAAATAGTTTGTGTTAAAAATATGGACTAAAAATGACTAAAAAAGACCAAATACATGATAATAACAAAGAAAACAAATATATCAACAAACATACATTTGGGAAATGCACCGATAGAAAGGGTTGATAAATACAAATATCTAGGAACCTGGATTTCAGACAATAATGATCAAACAACCGAAATAAGAGCTAGGATAGAAATAGCAAGAAATGTGTTTGTGAAAATGAAAACAATTCTCTGCAACAAAGATCTTAGATTAGAACTGAGAGTAAGAGCACTGATATGCTACTTGTTTTCGATAGTGCAATATGGACTTGAAAGCTGGACATTGAAGCAAGAACACATAAATAAGTTACAGTCCCTTGAAATGTGGTTTTACAGGATGCTTAGAATAGCATGGATACAGAAGAAAACAAACACGGAAGTATTTCGAGAAATAAGCAAAGAATGCGAAATAATAAACACAATAAAAATAAGAAAGTTACAATATCTGGGACACGTAATGGGGGGACAGCGATATGAACTGCTAAAGATAAGAGGAGGAAGGAGTATAGGAAGAAAAAGAGTGTTGTGGTTGAAGAATTTAAGGGACTGGTTTAAATGCAGTTCTATAGAACACTTTAGAGCAGCAGTAGATAAAGTAAAGATAGTGATGATGATATCTAACCTTCGATTGGGAGACGGCACTTAAAGAAGAAAAATGAAGAGTTTGATAGACTGTATTAGTTTGGCTGCTTCAGGACACATATTGTTCAAAAAAGCCACGATTAAAAAAAATCAAATTAAAAAAGAAACCAATTTTTCATAATATTTCAAAAATGACGACAGATACTTATAAAACTGCAGGGATAAAAAATTTAGGTATTTTTCTAACAAACAATTTGATATTTTTGTTTTTTCTGTCAAATAAAAATTGACGAAGATATGATTGTTAAAAGAGCGCGTGGCAGCGCAATCACAGCCTCTCTTAAGCCCTTTAACCATTCATCGTTTTAGAAAAAGGTATGTTACTATAGATTGCAATAAAGGATGTTGTACCTCTCTTAATTACCTTTACAGTAGTTTTTTAGAAATTGTGATAGCATGAAAATTGAAGGAGTTATGGTCCAAAAACTTATCATATTTTTTTCTACTTAGTAACTGAAAATTTCGGAGTGTAATATTTCGAGCAATGTGAAAGTACGCAGTATAGTAAAGACATACTGCGAAAGACATATACTTCATCTAATTTAGATAACGACTTACGTCATTATCTACGTCAGAGATCGAAGTTGACATAGTTGCCAAAGTATAAAAAGATCCTGACTCCATTTTAAATCAAATATTTTACATAATTATTGCAAAAGTATTACCATCTCTTTACAACGACTATTTAAATTTTTACGTGACATTTTTGAAATAAAACACACTAATTTTGTTCTAAGAAGAACATATTTTATTAAATAGTTAAAAATATAAAACAAGAGATATTCACTTTAAAATTCAAAATAATGAAGTACAAAAAGTGTCAACATCGCAACTGTCAATTAAGTGTTACCAATTTATGCCAAAATTTTACCTTCGTTCGATTACAGTTACAGTGTGCTCCGAACAAATGTTCTTGATAAAAACGCTTTATAATGCATTTATACAGATTAAATGAAACATATTACTATGTATTTATTTAAGTTGACATTAATAGAAATTTTTAAATATTATTTCTACGCGTATATAATGAAATATGTCTAGTGGCTGTAATGCCAGTGTACTCGGTAAAGTGATTGTAAAAAAGAACACACCTACACCCTAAATATTTTGTGTTGGTATCATGTGACGTCACAGGCTATGACGCCGATGACGTGCATCGTTATATAAATTAGATGAAGTGTATATATGTATATATATGTATATATATATATATATATATATATATATATATATATATATATATATATGTATATATATATATATGTATATATATATATATATATATAAATATATATATATATATATATATATATATATATATATATATATATATATATATATATATATATATATATATATATATATACAGGGTGGTCCTTAAGTAATTGTACAAAAAGAGACCGTAAAATCTACACTTTAAAATATTACGATTTAAGTCAAGTTGTTTTAATAAAATTTTGATATTAAGAAAGATACAGGGTGTTAAACTGGAAATTTAAAATTTTATTTTTCGCTATAACTTTTATGTTTGTCAACATTTATGTATAAAAATTTACAACTGGGTACTATTAAATATCAGAAATTATAATTTGATGTACACTTTGATGTAGCTGATAGAGGGCGCCACACATGCGACATATGTGGCATATATTTGCACGTAACTTTTCTGCTCTTTAAGCTACCGGTATTTTTAATAAAAAATATTAAAGATACGTTATTTTAACAAAAAAAGGTATACTTATTAATATCTTCAAAACTCAACAGTTTTCGAGATAATCGCATTTTAGAAATCAATTACATAATTCTAATTTATCGCAATTACTCCAGGCAACGAAAGAAAATTAAAGGAAACCCCCTCTGTGGCTCAGTGGTAAGAGCGCCTACCTTTAAATCTAAAGGTCGTGAGTTCGAATCCCACCTGGGTGGAAATTTTCGTTTATTAAAAAAATTAATAAATGAAAATAATTTCTATCCTTGTGATAGAAATTATTTTCATTTATTAATTTTTTTAATAAACGAAAATTTCCACCCAGGTGGGATTCGAACTCACGACCTTTAGATTTAAGAAGATAGTTCATTCGATTACATGAAACTTGAGAATATCCGTCAGAAAAAAATCATAGTATGTAATTCGTCTTTAGAAAGACAAACACATGACATGATGACAGTAAAATTCTACTGTTAGTGATTTCATAGTAAATTATGAGGGAAAAACCAGGAAAAATACCTCATAATACTATCCCGACATGGTAAGTATTTGATCGTGCATTTAGTTTACCTTCAATAAACACCAAAATTCTGATTTTATATGTTTCGTTATTTAAAAAATATAAATGATGTATCCTCTATATGTTACTGACTTACTAATACTGGTATTTTCTTATTAATAACTTCCTCTTTCAATATTGGTATATATTGGTATTATATATATTTTCAATACTGTTTGTATTTTGAGAAAGATTTCCGAAGTGGAAATTGAAACGTCAATAAACGTATTTTTATCTTTAATTGTGGCTTATTCCCAGTTAAATAGTAATTAATTTTTAACCTTAATTTTTAACATTTACCATGTCCTTTCAGAACGTTGGTTACCATCATAGCTATCTTAATTTTATTCACTGCCACCCTAAATAGCATGCTTGTATCAACACCATACCAATCTCGCAAGTTCTTCAACCATGAGGTTCTTCTTCGCCCTGGACTGCGTTTGCCTGCTATTTTTCCTTGCATGATATTTTGTATCAACCTATATTTGGGACCTCTCATTACATGTCCGAAATATTCCAGCTTTCTCTGCTTGATACTTTTTAGGATCTCAGTAGTCTTGCTGAGACGTTCTAGTATCTTCTCCACCCAGGAAACTTTTAAAATTCTTTTATAGTACCACATTTCGAAAGCCTCAAGGCGATTTAGATTGATTTTATTCACAGTCCACGACTCGACACCATAAAGTAAGACCGAGAATACGTAGCAGCGAAGTAGGCGGATCCTCAATGCCAATTTAGGTCTCTGTTACATTACCACCTTGGACATCCTTCTAAAAGCTGCTCTAGCCTGCTCTATCCTAGATCTAATTTCGCCGTGACTTTCTACGTTACAATTTAATTGCTGTTCAAGGTAAACGATTTTATCAACTTGCTCAAGTTTGGTATTATTTACATATATAGACGGTTTTATATGCTGTTGTTTACTTATTACGAGTATTTTGGTTTTCTGTATGTTAAGATCGAGACTTGCCTTCATATAACTCTCAACGACACTATCAAGTAGTGTATGCAGATCTTCTTGACTAAAAGCTAGGAGTACTGTATCGTTCGCATGTTTAAATACTCCCTAATAATTCGAGCGTTGTGAACTGAACAGCCGTCTTGATGAAACCCAACATTCTCCAATTTACATCAGAAAGATTGAGAATAGCGGGAAGAACATGATTCTGTAACAAATCGAGGTATACTCTACTATTCAAGTTGCCCTCGATAAAAAATGGACCTATTATGTGGTCTCCTAAAATGCCAGTCCAGACGTTAACTTTTTGAGGACGTTGAGTTCGGTAAACAACACTTCTGTGCTGGTTTTCCCGCCCCCAATACCTCGTAATGGAAGGATTGTGTCTCCCTACTAACGAAACAGAAGATTCATCAGTGAATCAAATGTTTTTAATAAAATTTGGTTCACTATTAGCCTTCGTTATTAGAGTTTCACAAAACTCCATTCTTCGAAAGTAATCGTATGGATAAAGTTGCTGCGTTTTCGAATATTTAAAATTCTTGTAACCGTGCTTTTTCCATACTTTCGTTAGAGTAACATTGCTAACATCTAACTCTCTAGCAAAGCTTCTACTTGAACGTGTTGAATCTACCTCGATTGTTGCACAAATTTGTGTATCCCGGTATTCTCTTTCCTCAACTTTTTCTGGTAACACTTCTCGAGCGTGACATTTTCTGCAATTTTTGAGGCAATAACAACTCTCAAAATTTTTAACAATATTATAAATTGACTGTACACAAGGAATTGGTCTTCCCTCAAAAAACATAGAAAATAAATCTACACACTGTTGCGCAGAATTGCCACTATAAAACCATTTTATTATTTGAGCTTTTTCCGCGGCCATATAAACAGACATGTTTACAAAAATAAATTAAAACTCTACGCTGTTATACCTTTAAACAACCACGGTATAATGACAATATGACAAATTTGCCGACATGCGACGAGCAACGACGAGTCAACGAAACAGATATGTAGTGCAAGTCGACGACGCGCAGTGTTGCCATTTATAGAGTGTATACCTAATCCAAAACTTAACGCACTCTATATATCTTACGTACAAAGACATTATGCTAAGAACAGTATTATTGTTTTCGATGGATACGACACCTCTGGAATAACAAGTTGTGATTGACTACGTCGAAAAATGGAGGGTGTATCTGCACCGGAAATTAAATTAGACGTAAATACAACAATAAATATAAAGCAAATAGTTCTTAACAGTTAAAGATATATAGAGCGGCTAATACGATTATTATGTATAGAATTAAACAAAGCTGGGTATCGGACTAAAGTCGCAGACAAAGAGACATTAAAGCACATTACCCGCAAATGCACCACAGGTTGCAAAACTACTAGATGTGGGTGCAGAAACGTGGTTAAAATTGTACGAACTTGTGAATAAATTGTACCGAGGAAGAAGTAGAGGACAAAATATGCTGCAAACTGCGTACAGTTACGTTTAACGAGGACAGTGATTCTGAAGATTCTGTATATTTATAGACTGACAAACGCCAAAGTGACGATAAACAACCTGCAATAAAACGGTTCAAGCTGACAGTAAAGTCGAATGAATGAACCAAATTTTAACTTTTAAACCAATGTATGTAAAGAAAACAAAAAAAGTAAAGTTCAATAAACATTACAAAAAAGTAACGCAGATTAGATTAATATTGTGTATCATATTTGTACGAAAAATAGAAAATAGACGAAAAATTAATATTGTTAATTATAAAAATACAAACAATTATAATTAATATAAGGAATATAATAATATAATGTGTAAAAAATTTTCTAAAATTTAATTTATAAAACATATAAGTATTATTAAATCATTGATATAAAATGAAAAAAATATATGTTGATTTTCAGAGATTTTCTGAGATTTGCAAAGGCGTGAAAATTATCTCATTATTAAGTCAAATTAAAGAAAAGTAAGTTTTTACTGTGAATTTCAAATGGACTCAATTTTTCCGAATTTCCCATATTTTCCGGCCAGTGAAAACTATGTAGTTATTTATATTTCGACGACCTACCTCAGAATAAACAAAGAGGCTTCCAGCTGCAATGGAAGCCGAGATAATTTTTCCTACGGGTTTTAATTTGAAGTTCCGATGTCGAAAAAAAAACAGAGCTGAAATAGTTATCCTCTCCACTTTACTATGTCGATCTTTTGAAAGTACCTTCATTTCGAAAAATTAGATGAATTTTATAGCTATAAGTTTTAATATAAAGTTTAGATTTTCATTCAAAATTTGTGCAAATTTTACTTCTTAATATTTATAAACAATGGACATATGAGTTTTTTAAAAATAGTCACTTACTTTGTTCCTATTGGTCATAGAAGGTTTTTTATTTTTTAATCTGAGTTTTTTTACCAGCTATCCAATGGTTGTACGTACAAGTCTGTAGCTTGAAAAATATAGAAATTATTAAAATTGTTGATAAATATAATTACAAAGTAAAAAACATACCCCTGTTTCAAACGTTTATTTTGTAAATAATTTCAATGAAAACGCATTATGCATTTAACTTGTGTGTGTGTGCTTGGAACATTGACTGCGAAACCAATGTTTTCATTCACCTAATCATATTTGACTTTGATTCTTAACACTGAATAAAATAAAATCTATTATTATTTAAAATTTAAATTATAAATATTTTGAAAACAATATATCTACGTTAAAAATTCTAAATTATACAATTGGTAAACTTACAAAAATCATATTTTTTTTTATTGTTATTTTATACAATTTTGTATACAATTTTCTAGTAGCAGGTATCCAGTCTCGTTTCCATGCATCCAGTGCCCAGTGGTTGTTTATCCAGTATTATCCAATTCCGCAAGCAATGTTGTTTTTATTATTTTTTAAAATTTTTTTTCTTTTGTTTTATTATTATTATTTTTTTTAATATATTCAATATTTTTTCTGTTTTTCTTTTTATTAATATTGTTATATATATATATATATATATATATATATATATATATATATATATATATATATATATATATATTCTTTTATTGTTAAAACGATTTTTTTTTATTTTTTTTTCTTTTTTCATTTATATAGAAGTTTTGGTACACATTGGCATTTAACTTGTGAGATAGTTTAAGTCTTAAAGAATCCTATGAAATTTACTAAATGTGTCTAGCTGTCTAGCATCATTCATAGAACAAGCTTAATAGTTTAAATAGTTATCCTCAGAGACAAATAAATTAAATAACTTTTAAACTATTTGACCGATCGAGGGAAAATTTGACACAAATTATCACAAAGACGAAAATTCCTCGATGTTCAAATATATTAATAAAATTTTATTTTGTTAATAAGAAATTAATAAAATTTAAATTAGTGCAAAAAACTGTATTTTTGCAAATATCTCCGTAAATTATTTATCAATTTTAATTAAAAAATCGGGAAAATAAAGATAACTATTTTTGATATAAAAAAATGATACAGATATTGTTTATTTAAAATATAAATGAAAAAAACTTATAGACAATAAATCAAATTGTGATCATAAATTATTGTTAAAAAAACCCAAGGTAAAAATAGGAGTATTTTTTCATCAATTAGTCATCTAGTAACCCTCACCTATGTCTTAAAAACTTCAGATATCTGCGAAACATTTTTCGACCTTTTTTTTAACCATACTGGGCTATTATAATGTGCACGGCATTGGAGCTGTTCAGCAGACATAACATTTCGCGACTCATGAATTATTTGACAGGATAATAATGTATGCAAACACAATTTTGTTTTGATAATTGCAATTAAAAGATCAACTAAAAAACTTTGAGAAAAAATGTTATTTGTTTGGTATTTGTATGATTTAACGAGTGACTAACCTTTAGTGTTTTAATTTACACAAATTGAGGCTATGAGAGCGAGAGTGGGCTAACCAACATTTTGTTGATAATTGAGGTATAGATTGCAACAACTTCTAACGACCTAAAGTTTTAAAGCAAAACCGGTCTAACCAACATTTCCGTATATTATAACATAAATCTCTCCAGTAAGGTGATTTTGAGATATTCTCTAGAAGTGTGGCCCGCGAAGCTCTATTTAAGTTTAGCAATTTTTGTTGTTATGTCCTCGACTTTTGTTTTGGATCTTATCCAGTCGTTTTTCTTTTTTATCTGACAGTCGTATACCTAAAATTGCTCTTTCCATTGTTCTTTCTGTTGTGGCTAGTTTACTCATGTTTGCCATATCACAATATCACAATATCACATATATCACACATATCACAAGGAGGTCCCACATGGCAGAGAACAGCTCAAGATAGGGAAAGATGGAGAGAACTGGGGGAGACCTATATCCAACCATGGAAGGATAGAGAATAGGTTAAAAAAAAAATTTTAAATCCGTATTTTATTTGAGTCCGACATCTTTGTGTTTTATTTCTTCTTAAACAGGTTTCATATTGTACTACCATTGTAATATAAATTCAAAATACTTCACCAACATTCGTATTATGATATTATCTAAACAATATTAACAATATATACACTAGAGAGAAAATACTCAGATTTTATGGTTCTTCCTTTAAATATACCGGTGAAACTAAGCAGAAAATGAGCATTTATTGATGAAAAAGGTGGCTATTATAGTTGTTAAAGTACCTAACTTTTTTATTATCCAACACAAGTAAATGAATCAAAAAAGAAAATGATAAGAAAGCCTGAGGCTATAATTGAGCTTTAATTTCAATATTTTATATATGCTAGAATATTCCACAGGGTGTTCCGAACTTTAAGGAAAAACACAGTATGATTGTTATACCCGGTATAAAATGACATTGACCTATCTAGCAACAATATTATTACATCGATATTCTGAAATAATATAACTATAACATATTAAAACAATTACTAAAATTAGACAACAGGTTTAGGAAACAGGATACTGCCTGCAAAGGTATTCCCGGACTTCATTACTGTAATGCGGTGGAGCGCCATCTTGTAGAAACCACATATTTTCCCTTATTGCAATATTCACTTCCAAATTATCCTTGTAAATACTCTTGTAAATACTCTTGTAAATCAGTTAAACTGCAAATAATTATCACCATTTAAATTGTTGGAACGAAATACTGGGCCTATTAGATTATTGTCCACAATTCCTGCCCAAATATTAACTTTGAAAGTCCTTTGGTGATGAGTCGTTGTTTTGGCGTAAGAATTTTCGTCAGCCCAAATGTGCTCGTTATGATGGTTTGTTATTCCATTTCTACTGAAGGTAGCCTCTTCGGTAAACAAGATATTTCCAATAAAATTAACATTTCGCGTGTTTTCCATTAACAACTAATCGCAAGATTCAATATTTTTAGGATAATCTTCAACCAATAACTCGAACCGTTGTTAAGTGATAGGGTTTAAGCAGCTGATCCTTCAAACGCCTTCAAATCCTTCTTTGACTTGATTGACTTCTTCCATGATTTCTAAAATGTTCTCATCAGTTGCATCCACTATTGGACGACCACTATTGCCAGTAACTTCCGGTTGGAATGTACCCGTTTCCCGCAAACGACGATCAATGGATAGAAATAATCGTCTATCGGGTGTATTTCGATTTTGGTATTTTACTGTATAACGCCTTATGGCAGCTGTACTAGTTCCTAGACATTCACGTACGATTTTTCTGATCGTTTATTGAAATCATAATTTAATCTGATCCAACTTACCCAAAATTGAATGCATATCGCACCTTCAGTGCAAGTCTACAGTAAGTCAGAATAAGTAAGTTTCGAGATAAAGACGATTTTGTTTATTTTATTTATTTATGATTTTGCATGCTTTTTAGACTACATTACATTAACCAAAAATAGAAATTTAAATAAAATAATGTTAATGTTAAAAAAATTAGGAATTTCAAAGTTACAGGAGTTACTCTCCCTTTTGCACGGAGAGAATTGTTAATCACTAAACATTTAGTATTAGAATTTTAAAGTTACAACACTTTTGCAAGGAGATAATTGTAAAAAGTGTAGACACATTTTCTGTTAGTTGTTGTCCTCTTCTCGTATATAATCTTAGGCAAAAATATTTTTATAACTATGGTGGGCTTCTGGTATCATACCCAAATTGCAATAAATCATCGGGTAAGTAAAGAAAAAGTAAAATTCAACAGCATTCGGGGTTTAGTATGGTATTAAACTTTACATTTAATAGATTCCAAGAAATCAGATAGCTATCTAGAATAAATAGGTACCTAATAAAATGGCTTATTACTAGCGGCAATTTAATCTTTCTAGGTCTGCATATGTTTCTGATAGCCACAATTCCTTGGCTTTGTAATGACAATGTCTTAATAGGCTAGAAAATTATTTGTAAAATTTTCAATATTTTTATTTAAACTAAAAACAAAAGGACTAATAAAAATATGCAAATCCAGCTAACCTTGAGTACAGTGATTAACAAAAGGTAAGAAATTCACTACCTTAGTGAAAGTTACGGGGGGACAATATGATTAGACAATGGCCCCGGAAGGTTACATGAAGATTTAATACAATTTGTGATTTAGTTTTTATAGAACAAGTTTTCTAAGAATAGATATTTTTAACCTGTCAGTATTGTTAATACACAAGTTTTAAGATAACTGTGTTTTCTTTCGTAAGAACAAATACTTTTTGGCTGTAAATAATTAGTCTTAATTTATGTGTTTTTAATCCAATATTATAAATAAATGGTGAAATGACATCGCACACATTTAATGAAAAATATACTGTTACACAAAGGACATAAAACTTACATGAATAAATTGGTAAATCGTATATCTTTGTTTGCGGGTAGCGGGTGAACACTCTTTACGATCCCGGTAAAGACAGGTCTGCTTCAGGGATGCGCCCCTGCCCACGCGAGCTCGGTTTTTTCTCCCAATCCTCTTCCGGGAGAGAAGCGGATCCTACCCACCAACCCAGACCTACCCAAATCCTTCCCTTCCCTCCTCAACCCGCACTGGACCAGCGTGAGGAGATAACGGTCCAAACCTTCAAGTAAATTTACAGGACAAAAAAGAAAAGGCCCCCAGTGCCCTGCACTTTCCAGAGTCTTGATCACGGCAGCGATCAAACAATTAACGGAAGGGGGGGTGCTAAGAATCCCTGGGTAAGACCCGGCTGCCACAAGATGACAATTTGGCTATGCTCCTACAATATTCGAACACTGACGGACGACAATAGATTCTCAGAAATAGAAAGTGAACTAAAGGATATAAAATGGGATATCCTTGGTATATGCGAGACCAGAAGAAAAAGTAATGAATATATAATACTAAAAAATGGCACACATTTTATGCATAAAGGTGGCGAATACACTGGAGTGAGATTCTTGGTAAAACAAAGCCTCACACAGTGTATCGAAGAATTCAAGCCCATATCAGACAGAGTAGCATATCTCATCATCAGGATTAATAAAAGAACCACTCTAAAAGTGATCCAAGTGTACGCTCCGACTAAAAGCCACGACGATGAAGAAGTAGAAATATTTTATGATGAAATAAGAACAGCTATAGAAACAAATAAAGCAAATTAGGAAATACTATTAGGAGATTTTAATGCTAAATTGGGCAAAAAAGAGGAAGATTATGAACATTTAATTGATAATTATGACTACGGATAAAGAAACGATAGAGGAGAAATGCTTCTCAATTTCATGAATGAACATAACATGTACTCAATGAACTCCTTTTTCAATAAAAAACCAAGCAGAAAATGGACATGGATGAGTCCCGATAAAAAGACAAAGAATGAAATAGATTATATCTTAACGAAGAATAGAAACCTAGTAGAAGACGTATCAGTATTAAATCAGTTTGACCTAGGAAGCGATCATAGACTAATAAGAACAAACCTAGTTATTAACAAAAAACTAGAAAGCAAAAGAATACATGAAAAAAGATACAAATGGACATCTGAAGAAATCAAAAATAGTGAATTTCATAAAAAGATAGTGCATGCATTAAATCAAGTTAGCATGCAGCAGATAAACTCCAATGATATTGATCATTTGAATAACCTTATTACCGAAACAGTGAATTGTTGCCTTCTGCAACTGAAAAAACCAAAAACAACATACAATGAATTAGACAAAGAACTATTACAACAAATAGAAAGAAGGAAGATCTTAAATAAATCTAACAAAAGAGGAACCGACGAATATAGAGAACTTAATAGGCAGATTAGAAAAGGAATTAGACAACAAAAAAGAAAAGAAAACGAAAAATTAATAACAACAACTATTGAAAAAAATAAGGGTATGAAATGCCTCAGACCGACACTAGGACGACGTCAGATGTTATCATTAATGGGAAAAAACGCAAATGAAATCACAAGTAAAGAAAACATACTGACACGAATAGAAGAATTCTACACAGAACTTTACAGATCACATCAACAAGATGATGAGATGAGACCAGCACGGAAATTAATAAAAAATGTTGGATCAGAAATAATGCCAAAAGTAACAATTTCAGAGGTAACTACAGCATTGGAAAACATGAAGAGAAATAAAGCTGCAGGAGAAGATAGCATTACCACAGATATGATATTAGAAGGAGGTAAGGAACTAATTGCAATTGTAACTAAGCTTGTGGACAGTTGTTTACATCAGGGCAAAGTCCCTAAGAGCTGGAACAACTCTAAAGTAATCTTATTACACAAGAAAGGTGATAGTCGAAAATTAGAAAACTACAGACCCATCAGCCTACTGTCACACCTGCAATGTATTGCAAACATGCAATACATAACTACAAATAAAACAGGGGAGTCAAACAGGGAGATACTTTATCACCCAAACTGTTCACCTAAGTTTTGGAGGACGTTTTTAAAAACCTAAATTGGAAATATAAGGGAATAAACATCAATGGCCGCTACCTTAGTAATCTATGATTTGCAGATGACATAATCCTGATAGCTACTGACCTACAAGAAATGCAAACCATGCTTTTAGAACTACATACCGAATCTTCTAAAATAGGACTGAAAATGAATTTAAACAAAACAAAAGTCATGCACTCCGAAGACACCGTGACAATAATAAACGATAAAGTTATAGAAAAAGTTGAAGAATATATATACTTAGAACAAAAAATAATCCTAAATAGGTAAATTCAAACTGAAGAAATAAAAAGAAGAAGGAAGTTCGCTTGGGCAGCATTCGGTAAACTGAACTATATACTCAGAAATCAACACATTCAATTACATCTTAGATCTAAAGTTTTTGATGCATGCATTATTCCGATATTAACTTATGCGGCACAAACATGGACAATCACAAAAAAAAATATGAATATACTTAGAGTCACTCAACATGCGATGGAAAGAGCAATGCTAGGTATATCACTTAAGGACAAGAAAACAAACACATGGATAAGACAGAAAACCAAAGTCACCGATGTTGTGCAAAAATCATTAAAGTTGAAATGGGAATATGCTGGACATGTAGCTAGGAGCGATCTAAACAAATCGCACAGATCAATTTTAACCTGGAGACCATACCAACACAAAAGACCCAGAGGCAGACCTCCTAGGAGATGGACAGATGATCTGAAAAGGACTGCCGGGAAAAATTGGCTACAAGTAGCGTACAATAAAAAACAATGGAAAGGAAGACTTGAAGAGGCTTATGTTCAGATGTGGAAGTGAATGGCTAGACGAAGAAGAAGAAGAAGATATCTTTGTTTATTGCCTCGGACGTTAATGGATTACGTAGACAAGTTGTATATTAAAATTAAACACTAAAATATTTAGCCGGTTAAGCATTTGAATGTTATTAAAGTTTTACAGGGGATAGTTAGTTATACAGGGGTTATGTTTACAATAGAATTTCATGATTACTTAATTTTCATCAAATTTTGAGTTACTTCATGCTATGAGGGTGCGATATCTGCCATTTCTGAAATGTGTAGGCCATTGTAATATCAAAGTTTTTAGTATTGATCTTATTCACACAATAAATGATAGCTTCAAATTATTGACTATTATTGATGGAACTGTTTGTAATTATTGTATCAGTAGAAACTAATTGTAATTTTATGGCCAACTAGGAAAAACCTAGATTTTCGAAAATGTGATAAGAGGCAAAAAAGTTTTAAAAATAATGTGTTAAACTAATGATGCCACAAAATTCATTTGATTTGAACGTACTCAAAAGTTTGGGGGGATTTAGAGCTGCACAGTCCCCTTAAAATTTTTCTGTGCGCTTAGATTTTGTCGTTTATTTTGGATAAAAAAGGTTTCAGAACAAGAAAGTAACGTGTCCATTTTTATTACAAAATGTCAAGTAGTTTAGGAGATAATGAAAAAAACAGTTTTTATTTTGTAACTTCAAAGAGCTGTAACTTTTTTGTCTACACTTTTGAACTAAGGTAAGTTGGATTCAATCAATTTATTTTAATCCCCGGAATGCGTGATTTAATTTATGACATAACTTTTTGAAACACCCTGTATAACCTTATGTACAATATTTTCTCAAATAACTATGCTAAACTCTTAACGAATTTGCTCCTGTTTATCAATGCAGAACATTCCAGGTCCTTTATAATAAAGAACAGCTTGATCCTTCTCCCCCTCTTTATTCAAATTTGTCCTCTCACAGGATTTTCTTTGAACATACGCTTAATTATAATTTTAATTAATTTAATGATAAAGCATGTCACCGTAGACATTTTTTATAAAATATCAAGAAGTAACATCAGTCAAATATTAAAAAAAAAGTTCATGTTTAAATTTGAAGCTGTATTTAATATATGCTATCATGAAGCCGACAAAAACATTTTTTCATTAATGAAGTTAACAATAGCGTGAATTTTTAGATTTGACAAGAATATTTCCAGAAAATATCTTAGTTTTTTATTGGCATCACAATCGATTTATAATCTGTAAAAAAATTATTTTGTGAGAGATAAAGAAGATCGTGAGGAATATCAGCAACCGCAACTGGAGGGCGACACATCCCCTAAAAGGAAACAATGGATTATATAATAAATAAAGACTTTGATATCGGAATTAGGAAATACAAGAATAAAAGCAAACAACAATATACTGTTGAGGAAATTATTAACTTCAACTAACTTAAAAAAGTGATTGTAAAATAAACTTTATTTCTGTGGTAAATACATATAAAAACTATTAAAAACTGAACTTAAAATGGAAGGCGTTGTCTATGGTTTCTTGTTGTTGATTTTTGAAAATGATCTCTTGATCATTCCACCTGCAATCCATATAGTAGCAACTCGAGCTACTCCATCGTCGCCAACATGAAGATTCTCCACACGTCCCAGTTTCCACTTCAACGAAGGTAGACGGTTTTCTTTAATTATAACTAGGGAACCCGTTTTTAATGAATCAAAATATAACTTCCACTTAATCCTTTGTCGAAGTTCACTAACATACTCCTTGCTCCAACGCTGCCATATATGTTGTCTGACTTGAAGTAGGTGCTGGTACATAGACAGATGGTTGACTGGAGTAGCAGTAACATCAGGTTCGGTTAAAGACGTTGCAGGTCTGCCAATAAGGAAGTGGGATGGTGTCAATCGATTAAAGTCATGGACTGAATTGGAAAGTGAGGATAAAGGACGTGAGTTTAAAATCACAGCCCTCCAAAATGAGGGGAAAATGGGGGAGTGAATTTTGAATTAATGTCAATTTTAGGTGACGCTTCGGTCAGCTCATCCTTATTATTTTTAATGAAATTGCCTAACTCTTTTAACGTGTTTCGTGCCTCCAAGAAATTAGTTCCATTGTCGCTATATATACAAGATGGCCCACCTCTATGGGATATAAATCGTTTTAAAGAGAGCATAAAACCAATTGTAGTTAAATCCATTACTAACTCAATATGTATGGCTTTTGTCACTCAACAAATGAATTAACATATATAAGATTTACCTTGTTTCCTCGTCCTGCTCTATTTTTAATCATTATAGGACCGGCATAATCAACTCCTACGTGATCAAATGGTTGTCTTAAATTCAGACGCATTTCAGGTAGTGCTGCCATAATAGGTTTTATAGTTTTAGGTTTGAATTGGAAGCATGGGATGCATTGTTTAACTGCATTTTTAACTAAAACTCTACCTCCTACAATCCAATATTGATCGCGAATATTTGCTAATGTATGTTGCAGCCCTACATGTAGCAACTTAAGATGAGTGTGTCGTACTAATAATTGAGAAATATGACTCTGAGATGATAGTATTATTGGATGTTTTTTCTCGAATGAAAACAAAGAATTGTTTAATCTACCACCGACTCTTAAAATACCACTGTTATCTAGAAATGGGTTTAATTGTAAGATTTTACTATCTATCAGATTTTTGTTCTTTTGTAATTTGCTTATTTCCTTTAAAAAGTACTTCCTTTGAGATATTTTCACTATACATTGAAGTGCATGTGCTAACTCAGTTAATTCTAATGCACCTGTTTTCCTTGAAAGACCATCTGACTGTGCCATGCAATTATACTTAAATCTAAGCAAATTTGCTGTGACTCTTTTCAGTTTATCTATATTAGAATATGTGTTAGTAAAATTTTCATCCATTTGTACTGTTTAAACCATGGACGTATAAACATAGATGGACACAGCAATAAGATATTTTTAACACACAATGTTTTGAAGCTTCGATAGAATGTGATGCTTCCGCAAGAGCATAAGCGTGCTTGAATTTTTACTCGCTCGCGGGTAATTATTCAGATTTTAAAAATTGGAAGTAGTAATAATGTATAAAAACACGTTCAAAGAATTAAAAAAAAAAAAACGAAAGTTTAACTATTAACAAATCACGTCTTTATAGAAAAATTAAAATACAATTTTATTTGCTTTAAAATTAATACAATTAAATATAGTTGAATTCAAGTTAATTTTTTAATAGTATCAAAATAATGCTACAATAAAAAATCTTTGTTTTCTCCTTAATTTGCTACCCAAATAGTTCGATCGTCAATATTATTTGAAAACCTACATAGAAAAATAAATAAGTTTTATTCATTTCACTAATTTATTTGTATTCATGAGAAATATTAAATTAAAAAGGTACTAAATAGATCTTTTTTAATCAGATGATGTCTACTTACAATTTATAAATGTCTATCATATCTTATTCAATACATTAATTAACATGAATAAACCCAATGGTACGCCTATTAAAATGTAAACAAACACGCTTCCTCATTTCCTTATCTTAAATAATGTAAATTGTATGTACTTACAAATGAAATGAGAGATCGGGATGTAAATATTTCGTTTATTTTATTTCACTTTTCACAAATATCACTCAAAATACAGCCAAAATATCGAAAAATACCTTTTTCCTCATTTACTGTTAAAAGTACACAAACGGAACAGCATTTGAAGTTTGACGTAGATCCATAAGACAGAGAAATGTAAACAACAGTTGCCATTTATAAATAGTTTTCAGTGCTTCTACATATAAAATAATTGATTATTATACGCTATCATTAAAAATGATAATGCACACTATGTGCATACATAATATTTTGATTACAATTAAATATATTAATATAACCAATAAATTATTATTTTGGTTTGATAGCACCTGTAGAGTATAAAATGTGGAGTAATATTTTCAGCGACTCGCGAATAAGAAATTTTAAAACAAAACGTGACAACAGTTGAAGGTGTTCAGAATGTGATTTATTCAAATAAATTTGACTTCACAATTTTATGTAAATAACTGAGTTCATCTGTGTTTATACGTCCATGGTTTAGACCAAGAAGCCCTTTGCTTTACGAATATCTGGTAAACTTGCAATCATTGCACACATTTTTGGCCATTTACTTTCATTCTCCAACAAGAACCTTGGGTCATTCCACCAAAACGAATCATTGACCAACTTAGACGGTTTTACACCTCTAGAGACTAAATCACTTGGATTTTGTTTAGATGGGACATGGCGCCATAAGTCTGAAACGGTAAAATTTTGAATCTCAGAAACACGATTACTAACAAAGGTTTCTAACTGATTTGGTGAATGCTTTAGCCAATTCAAGACCACATCAGACCACAAAACAACTTTATCAAAATTAACCCATAGTGAATCTTTGACTTGTTTTACTAGCCTAGCTAAAATCAAGGCTGCTAGTAGTTCAAGTCGTGGTAGGGTAATCGTTTCCAAGGGTGCTACCTTAGATTTGGCACACAAGATTTGAAAATATTTCACCATCTTAATTGGTGCAGTTCAATATTAGTTGCATATAACTCGCCTGTTTATATCTATATTATTAAGCTCACGTAACTGCCCTTTAATTTCTTGCCAGTATGTGCAAATGTCTTCTGGGACCTTGTCGTCCCAGGCTAGCTTCTCTAGCCATAATCTCTGCAAGAAAATTTTTGTTAATACTATGCAACGCGCTAAGAGTCCTAGCGGATCGAATATCTGTGCCACATTTGAAAGAATGCTTCTCGTTGAAATGCATGTGTCCCTTTGTTGTGCAATTCAATCTATTAGCTTATCATTGTGGGGTTTCCTTGTTATTCCTAGCGTCTTGGTACTTGGTACTATCTTTGCAAAAGATAGCATATGGTGCTCTTCATTGACGGTTTACTAAACATGTTATACAAAGATAAATAAAAGAATCAAAAAAACAAAGGAAAGCAAAATTGAAAGATAGTAGGAACAACGTGACAGTTTTACCCACAGGGTATTGGAATTTTGTAATTGGCAACACTGGTTTACCATGTCTTTAGTGATCCCGGTTGTCAACTGTCAATTGTAATCATATATTTCTAGAATGTAGCACATGTTTAGTTTTAAGTACTTTTGTAGAATAAAGTAATTAAATATTTCACTGCTATCTCTGTATTACCATCACAGGGAAACAACAAATTCTAATACAGGGTTCTATGAAATCACCTAGACATCGAATTTTCTATAATCTTAATACGACAGACTTGATGAATAAGACAGAATTCCCTATGATCTTTTAAGACAGAATAGAGGCCGGCTAGAGGACGCTATTTTTCCGGCTAGAGGCGGAAAAAAGTAAAGGACAAAAATTTAAAAATTAAACTCACAGAATACTAGAACATTTTGAAAGATCTCGCTTATTTTAGCTTTATTTATGATTTTTATCATGATATATTGTAGTTTAAGGCTCTCTTTTTAAAATTTAACCTGTAATTAACAGCAGACAGATCAGTATCATTGATTCTGTAAAATTTCTTGGTATTTTTATACACAACAACCTTCCAAAATAACAACATATTTTCTTTGTTCGAGTCTCATCTTCGATATGGTCTTCCTTTTTGGGTTCTGGTACAGCTGCCTCATTTGATGGTATTTTGGTATTTTTAAATAACCAAAAAGAGCAATACGGTATATTTTTGGCCTCAGTAGAATAACACATTGCAGAAGCTACTTTTAAAATCCTTTGATTTGAACGCTTTCATCTTTAAAAAATTTAGAAACTGTTCGCTTAATTCGTAAACACCTACATGTTAGTCCAGCAAGACCTAATCATGACTACCCCACCAGAAATTTAACCTTTGGTATGTATTTACCGATCCCGTCCACTGAGTTAGTAAACAAATCTATAATCGGTTCACAATTTCTCAATAGCTTACTAAAAGTTTAACCCTAATTAGGGAACAGAAATAAAGAAAGGATAGGTAATACGATATAATAATAAAAACCAACCTGAAACTGACGGTTTAAGATGTTTTCGACTAACACACCTTGTATCTGAAGAAATACAATACAGCAGTCAACCTTATAATCCGATTACGAAGGTATTTTGGTAACAGATGACCGACGAGTGTCTCAGAGTATATGATCGAAACATTTATTTGAACTAAATAAATATATTTTTTAAATTGTACTTATGTAAATTGTATTTTTGTTTTAATAAAATTTCTTTATTTTATTCAAAAACACAAAGTTTCTTGCTATTTTTAAAAGATACATTTATTTGATTAAGGGAAAAGTCGCTAAATGTCGCCTGGCAAAATTTTCAATATGTTTTAAATGTATCTATTATTTTCGAATCAGGAGAAAACTAATAAATAAATATTTTTCAAAAATTTAAACGCAGAATAAAAGATTACATTATTACTGATGGCATAAAGTTCCTGAAAACTTCTACAATGTTTATTTTAATATGTTATCTAACAGATGTGAAAGAGAAAATATAGTATAATTTTTAATTGAAAATATTGCATGCAAAAGAAACTTTTTATTTATTCTAATAAATATTTTATTCTGCCTTTAAATTTTTCAAAAATGCTTTTTGGATTTCTCAGGATTAGAAAAAAAATGGATACATTTAAAACACATTGATAGGCGACATTTTGCGCCTTTCCCCTTTAACACCTTACGATTACTATTACTATTACTTACCTTATATAATTACGATTAGAAAACTATTCAAATTCAAAATAAATAGGATCAGTTATCAATTATGTTACCTACGACACCATCGATTATGTTATCAACATCCCACATTTTTTGTTCTTCTGTTATTACATGTCTTACTGCATCTTTTATATTATATACTGCATCATATTATCCCCTCCCGGTCAATCAAAAGTGATTTCCGGTTTGATTTCTCCCACCGGAAATTTAATTCTTTTAAAACCTACCACAATTTAGTTCATCCGATATGAGGCAAATCCGGGTCGTCTCTAACTTCTTGTAAAATTTTGTTTAGGTTTGATATTTCCTTTTTGAAAAAAAACAAAATCAATGAATTTTCCTTCGAATGCCGTTTCTAGCAAATTCATCAATTTTAATTGGCTTTTTGCCTTTCTTTAAATGTTCGTTTGTGTTTGGGTTAGCTATACCGTGTTTTTTTCTTTCTGATAGGAACCTATATATATATATATATATATATATATATATATATATATATTTATATATATATATATATATATATATATATATATATATTATATATATATATATATATATATATATATATATATATATATATAGTTGACTTCCCTACGCCAGTCATGTTGGCACAGACTTACTGACTGTATTCAACAGCATCAGTGTAAAACTTGATGATATTGATGATGAAGCCATCATAAACAATCCAACAAAACAAGCACGAGCGAAAGTTACGTATATGTTCGTAGGTATATGGAATAAAAAATTACTCAGGCACTGCATATAATTCGCAAAAGAAATATTCGAGACGCTAATTACTGCTGTAGAGGCGGAAACAGCGACGAGCCGTAAATTACATACGTAAAACGTACTGAACAAACAAATTGTTTTCGTAATAACTTCACCCTTTCAAGTTAAGTTTCAAATATAAACTGAACAAACGATGCATGTGGCCAAAGCCGGCATCTTGATACCCTTTATATTATTAAAAATCTGGGGAATTTCATCCTAATTATCTTGCAACGAATAATACCTTCGGATATGAATTCCAGGTTTTCTAGTAAGGTGATTAAACGCGAAGATAAGGTATTCTTATTTACAAAATTGTTAATGGGTAAATTCTTATTTTTATTTTTATAATATATTAACCAACATTAGCCGTGAAAGTTTTAATTGTTTTTTGCTGAATATATTAGTATTAAAACATTATTAATATTGATAAACATTTTGGAAAGGAAAATAAATGTAAAACGCATTAATTTTAATGAAGAAACACCTCAGCAACGCCCATGATGATACAAATTTAACGACCGTTTTATGACTTTGAGCCACATTTGAGAGTACAATGACAAATAAAAACTTTTAGTTTTACAAAAAAAATACTGTACAGTATAAATAAACAGTAACTCAACACCACAAGTACACACAAGTCTCAGACACAGGCGCGCATTACTGGTAATTTTTTACGCGCTCGTCTGGGAAACGGGCGCCGGTTAAATTTTACCGATCAAATTTTTTAAGCCTTTGCGAAGTGGATATTTGTATAAATAAAGAGACATAAATATGTAAGCATATCTCTAAATTATTTTTCTTTTTTCAAATATATGACTCAGTCAGTATTGAGTTACTTTACAATATATTTATTATCTCATAACTTGCAATTTGCATCGTCACCATTAATAACCGATATTATTGGCGAACTTTTGTTTTTATACAAGCCTTTTGTCTTGTCGGTGTAAAGTTCTCTGAAGTCTATATTTTTTATTGTGTTTTGCGTTTGAACTAATTTGTGTCTTATTTTTATATTATATTGTTTGGTAAGTAAATTTTGTATAATAATCGGTAGCTTATAGTAATGTGTATATTTTTTATTTTACTAAATTTCATTATAACATTTATCTAAAATACCATATTGAATTATAAATCAGATTTTTCTTTATTGTAATTTATTCTGTTTATACTTCAGTAAAACTGCTTGGAAATGAAAGACAGTGAATAAGAATACGCAAATCTACTACTATTTACCTATTCACAGTATTTCCTCTGCACAAAATGTTTAAATTTCAACGGATTTGCATACAAGAAGAGTGCTTAAATTATTAGTATATGTATGAAAACAAAGATAAATATTTCGCTGAATCCCCAGGAAAAGTTAAGGTTTTACGCTACTGAATATATATTTTTTATTCAATTATAACCAAAACAAAACATTTAAACAGAAATTCGAACATTTTTCCATTTTTCACTATAATTTCAAAATTCATGTGTACGTTAAGCTGTAATATTGGGTTCGAGATATTTCGACCGGTCTTGACTACGTCACACTCTTGGGCCACCTGTCAAATGTCATGCGCAATATCATACCTTTATTGTACCTTGAAGTATAACCGTTCAAAAGATACGAGGGAGAAACAACCTTTGGTGACTAGCACTGACATTTGGGTATGACATGCAGCAATTTAAACTTATCAGATCGTAAGGTTTTATTATGTGATTTGCAATATATTTAAATTTTGTAAAGGATTGTTGACTTTATTATCTTTTATTTAGTGATATTGACGATTTATAAAATTTCAATAAATTTTAAATTCTTGTTGTTATATTATTAAATTTTTGTAAGCTTTGTCGTCTATAAAATTGTTCAATATTCAGTGACAACGAATTTCTATTATTTTCTATAACAGATATACTAAAGTGAATGAAGGTAAAAATCAACTATTACCTCCGATTTTGGTGAACCTCCATCGATTTGCATGAAAATTCGGCATTGAGTATATTTTACTCTTAACTTTAAAAGTGACATATGCTCAACATGAGGTTTTTGCATTTAGAGGTGAAATCCACCTCTTTTCTTAAAAATGGTAAAAAATGCAGATTTAGGCATTCTGGCATAAGTACTATTTTTTTACTATTTACTATTTAGTAAATAAATATTTTGCAACATTTATAAGCATGGTTTATTATTTTATTTAATTTTTCAATCTCTTTAGCAACCACCCTTAAATCGAATTTCATGAATAAATAATTTTTTATATATCTGAAATATCAAATCGCATATTAAGATTACCAAAATAGTATATTTAATGTTTATAATATAATTTTTGATTAAGTGTGATATTTGAACCATTAAAACCATCCCCTTAAAACAGAATCATTGAAAAAATTAATTTCAAGAAACTTTAATTATTTGACTTTAATCTCATTTACTGAATATTAAAGTATTTATTTATTTATTGTGTCATTTTGCACCCTTAAAAACTACCTCTTGTCATAAAAATAATGGAAAATGTTTTTTTATTAGTTTTAATACCTTTAATCATTTCGAATCGTTTTTATTGGTTATATTAAACTTTATTAATATATTCCAAACTTTATCAATATTATTCTTTCCACATTTCCTGAACAATTTTTTCAGTGCTTATCTGACTTATAAGAATTTAATTTCTTAGTTAAGAAAAAAAAACGTATTAAAATAAATATTAAAATATATGAAAAGCTCATTCATTTTTTATTTAAGTAATGTTTTATAAATTTATCAAATATTAATAGTACTTTAATTATTAATTTTTCACTCTTCATCAGAGCTCTCTTCACCAATTTCTCCTTTTTTATTAATTGGAGGGCTATTTTGGTCATTATCCACACTGCATGATCCGCAGAGTGCATTGCAAAATAACTCCACTCTTCGACACTCACAAGCGCTGCAGCCTTTTTTGCAGTTTCAAAAAATAATTTTTAACAATTCTTCTGGAGCAGGTGGATTGAGATTTTAGTTGGAAACAAAGACTTCAATATTGCACCGTCCCCAGTCAACTGGACGAATGTCTTTGTTTTCAAGCCCTACCTGGGTTTGAAAATAAACTCTTTTGCTGTGTTCATCCAATACAGTAACCGTTGGGACCAGAGATGAAAACTTTACTGTACCATTTTTATTAAGAGCTTTAATAAAGGACTCATTAGACATTTGCTCCATAGCTCTTTGATGCGTTGTAGTTTACTCATATTCACATATTTTGCACTTCCGTACAATAGTAATGTGCAGTACCTGCCAGATTCTAAAATGGCATCGATATCAGCGGCTTTATTATAACATATATCGACCTTCTCTCTCAAATCAGGTCTTCTCCGAATATAACTTAGGCTTCTTTAAGCCCAAAAAAACCAATGTAGGAGATGCTTGACTTACAAAAATATGTCTGAAGAACAGAAAAATATTGAAGAAGAAGCGTATCAACAACATCTAAAAAGAAAAAATGAAGCTAGACAAGCTTGCGATGAGGACAAGTTAATTGCAAAAGCAAATCTGAAAGTTTTGGCTTTCAACTTCGACTTAGAAGCAGTATTAACAACGCCCAAAGGTTACGCTGGTCAAAAATCACTAAATTCACGAATACCTTGAAATTTAGTTATTCATACTGTTAAAAGAACGAATGTGGCACATTCGCTAAATTGGATCTTACATAGCAAAATAACTTGCGATGTCAAAAGCACAAATGTGGTACATTCGTCTTTTCGGTATGGCAGTAAATCTCCAACTGACGCTTTCCTGGACTGCGTTCCAGTTGAGGGCGACAGAGGGGATAGGTCAACACTTTCGTGCCTCTGTCACCGTATACTATGAATATATTACAGACGCTGATAACATAAAGCGGAAATGGGCAATTTGGCACATTCGCGGTATTGGAATTGGACCGACGTATTGGCCCCCACAGGTGCGCATAACTGAATGATCTAATTTTAATCGAATTTGTTAATTTACTTTGTTAATAAGATATATAACTTTATTACTTATGCTTTTAATTGTTATTATATTCTATGATTGTTATTTACTTACCATAAATTCCGATGTTACCATTAGAAGACACTTCTCTATAATGCGATAGGTTTCGAAAGTAGCATTTATTGATAACCTTTTCGTCTCACTTTGATAACCCAAATTAAGAACTATCCCTGAAGTAGACCTAACTTTACCGGGATCGCTAATATTTCTTGTACAAAGATATACAATTTCAATTGTTACGTCTCTAAATGATATGGATGAATAAAACAGTGTAAAATTTCTTATTTGTCGGGAAATAGTTTATTTGTGATTAAATAAAAATATTGTCGCTTTCGAAATGAAATTCCCCTGGTGGTAATTAAATATTACTTACAGTTTTCAATTTATTAGTGTTATTAATCTCCTCCAAGCCGGAGGTGAGGACTTACCTCGGATTAGATTAAAGTTGTATTTTTAGAATTCACATAAGAGATAATATTATTCGAAATTCATTTTAACAGGATCCAGGCAATTGAATTAGATTACTTGCGTAATAATTTTAAGATTCAAGATCGACTATACACAAATAGCGAGATTACCAAACACGTTTGCAATTACGATTATCTTAGACCCTAATGAAAAAGAATATTTAATAGACAAAATAGATCATATCAAGTATAGTAAAACGACATCACTCTTAATAAAATGAAAACACTGTTTGACAGAAGTGTTATTCAGTGTCGATACTCATATATTGATCTATAAAATTAGCTTCTTAATCTTCTTTATTTTTTCGTAATAGGAAAAAAATAGTAATATTTGATTTCACGTAGAGTGTCTGTTAGATTCGCTTATATGTATGTTGTCTTAACAAGTGTCTGGTGTAGAAACCTTGAACGTAATATTAAATCTTTTTTGTCATAGAAAGTAATAAAAACATAACTTAATACACATGCTACAGGTGCCATCTGAAAATAAAATGTTATCCATTAGTACAGTCACTGAAGGTTTTCACTCCGGTTTCGTTAAACCTTCGTCGACTTTTATAAAAATTGGTGAGTAGTTAGAGGATACCTTAAGAAACAAAAGTGACGTTAACTTGAGCTTTTACCCTGGGGGTTATTGCCATCCCTTCTCGGGGTTGGAAATTATTTCATTAAAAATAACCTCAGGAATCTATACAGGGCCCAAATCTAAATAAAATGTATCTTTTAAAGTTATTAAAACTAATCAATACTTTTTGAGTTATTGAAGATCAAAGATTTTGATTTTTCGTGAATAAAATGCATGTTTTAAAGCGGTTTTTCATAAATGCAAACACAAAAACTATAAGTTTATATAAAAAAGTTGACAGTAACAAAATTCAAGCTAATCAAAAATTAAATAAATTATTTGCTTAAAAAACCTTTTAATATTAATTCAAAGTGAGTTATAGGTAATTAAATGTGTTTTTTTTTCTCTGGCAAAAACCAACCATATAAGATTCCTTTTTTATCAAAAAATAACAAAGTAATTAGTGATAGAAAAGAAATCGTAGATTTGTTAGCAGACCAATACGAATTAAATTCCAGTGAAGAAAATTACACTGATAATTTTAAAAAACATAAAAACAACGTAGAAAAAAACGTATTGGGATTCGACCGACATGAGATTTACAACCTTAACGTTCCTTTTTCCTTCATAGAACTTACTGAAGCCTTAAACTCTTCCAAAGATTCAAGCACAGGACCAGACGGTATCCCCTTAGCATTTCTACTACATCTACCAGACAATGGAAAGAAAAAATTTATTACTAGACCTGTATAATTTTATCTGGAGTAACCAGGTTTTCCCATCAACTTTTCCATCAATTCCCATCAATTTTTTCAGTGCTTATCTGACTTATAAGAATTTAATTTCTTAGTTAAGAAAAAAACGTATTAAAATAAATATTAAAATATATGAAAAGCTCATTCATTTTTTATTTAAGTAATGTTTCATAAATTTATCAAATATTAATAGTACTTTAATTATTAATTTTTCACTCTTCATCAGAGCTCTCTTCACCAATTTCTCCTTTTTTATTAATTGGAGGGCTATTTTGGTCATTATCCACACTGCATGATCCGCAGAGTGCATTGCAAAATAACTCCACTCTTCGACACTCACAACAAGCACCACAGCCTTTTTTGCAGTTGCAAAAAATAATTTTTAACAATTCTTCTGAAGCAGGTGGATTGAGATTTTAGTTGGTCCGAAGCAATAATACTACCACTTCCTAAACCTGAGAAATCCCGGACATCACCTGAGTCATATCGACCAATATCTTTAACCAATATTATATGTAAAGTGTTAGAGAAAATGGTAAATAAAAGGCTGAGATGGTATTTAGAACAACAAAAACTTCTTATTCCATAACAAAGCGGATTTAGGCAAAATAGATCCACTATAGATAACCTAATAGACTTAGAGTCAGGAATACATGAAGCATTTGCAAATAAGCAAGATTGTATCGCAGTTTTTTTTTATATTAATAAAGCTTATGATACTGTCTGGCGATACAATATCATATCAAAATTGCATAATTGGAATATCAGAGGCAATATGTTAAAATTTATTTCCAATTTTCTTCATTCTCGCAGCTTCATAGTTCGATCAGACAACGCTAACTCAGATAAAAAAGTTCAAAAGAACGAAGTACCACAAGGATCAGTTATAAGCTCAACCCTTTTTCTAATAGCCATAAACGACATACTTCAACAATGCTCACCGATTGTTAAAGGAAGATTATACGCTGATGACTTGGTTTTATTTGCCAAAGGAAAAAACCCTACATCTATTCAAAAACATTTACAACAAACAATTAATCATTTAGAATCATGGTCTAGGACTATCGGATTACAATTTTCACCGACAAAAACTAAATGTATTTTATTCACACGAAAACATACCACTCTAATTCCACATCTAAAGGTATATAATCAAACCCTTAGTTTCACAAATAATATCAGATTTTTAGGTATAGTTTTTGACCAAAAGCTCTTCTGGAAAAAACATACAGAAGAACTTAAAAAATCATGCCAAGCAGGACTAAATTTCATGAAAACTATTTCCAGCAAAAACTGGGGAGCCGATCAAAATACACTATTACATGTATATAAATCTTTAATTAGATCCAAACTCGACTATGGTGCGATAGTTTATTCATCAAGCAAAGTATCAGTATTGAAAACATTAGAAACTGTTCAAAACAGCTATACGAATAGCTACAGGTGCGTTTCGCACGACACCAGTTAAAAGTTTACAATGCTTAACAGGAGAACCACCGCTAAGTTTACGACGCAAATACCTTTCTCTCTCATATGCTTCTAAAATAGCTAGTAATAAAGAACACCCTACTTATACCAATACGTTCACAGATCGATTTCAAGAGACTTTCTCTACAAGAAGACTAGATCCACCATTTTATGATAGAATTAAAAGAAACCTTCATGACCTACATCTTAAATTTCCTGAAATTCTTCCAACAAATTTCCTAACTTCTCCACCTTAGTTAATACCAATTCCCAAGATTAATACTAACCTTAGTATATATAAAAAACGTGAGACTATAACAGGCCTGATCAAACAGTCATTCTTAACAGAAATGGAAACTTATAAAAATCACTATAAGATATACACTGACGCATCCAAATCTTCAGACGGTGTTGGTGCAGCCATCCTTACACCCAATACATCTTTAAAATTTAAATTCAATCCCATTACTTCGTCGTATACTGCGGAGTTGTTTGCAATATTACAAGCACTTATCCACATAAAAGAGACGAAACAGTCCCCGTCTCTTATAATAACCGATTCACTAAGCTCCCTTCACACTATACAACGTTTATATACCAATAATCCAACTTCCTCACATATCAAATCAGAAATAGAGATTCTAAATAATAATAAGATCACTGTTGACTTCATGTTTGTTCCATCACATTCAGGTATACAAGGAAATGAAGAAGCAGATGAATTAGCCCGCTTAGCATCCTTCAGCCAGAAGTCCATTCTCATTAATAAGGTTCCTTCAGATGACTTTAAGTCAGAAATAAAACAAGTGTTAAGTGCGTGGCAAAATAAGTGGAGTGCATCACAAAATAAACTAAAAGAAATCAAACAATTAGTGAAACCGTGGCTCCAACCCACAGCGAATAGACACGACCAAATTAAAATAGCACGTTTGCGACTAGGACATAGTAACTTTACACATAAACATTTCTTTACGCGAACTGTGCCGCCAATGTGTGAAACGTGTCAAGTAACACTCTCCGTGAAACATACACTAACTCAGTGCAAAAAATATGAAGCAGCAAGAAAGAAGCACACTATACCAAATAATATGAAGGAAGCCCTAGGAAAAAATATAAACATTAAAAACACAATAAGTTACCTTAAAGACTCAGGACTATATCATTTATTGTAATTTTTTTTCTAACTGTACCTGTATTTTACATTTAGGTCGCTAATAACCCTGGTGGTTACAGCGTAAATAAATAAAAAAAAAGTGTTTTTTTTCGGCGAGTACTCAAATCTAAATATTCCAGCTTAAATAACGGAAAAACAATGCATTTTATAAAATATACTTATTAAACAATTTTCAAAGTACTAAGAAATACTTATAAAATGAGCTCTAGAAGTTGATAGCATCAAAATTAAGCAAGTTATGATGAAAATAAGAGGACCCTTTCGAATTTCTTTGGAAAAAGTGGAAAATAAAACATACGCCAGTTCCACAAAAATTAAAATTTATAGTAATCCCTATAAGACTTTCTTTATTTTAGCATAAGTTGTTACCGAGAGGTGTGGAGGGCTGCAGTTTGGCCTGTCTCCTGCTCTACGGGCTTCTTACGGTCCTGCGAATTGGACCGACAAGAGCTACAACGAGTGTCCACCATCTTTGGTTGTGCAGTTCGTCTAGTTATGGTTGGTCTCGTAGATGATACTCGGATTCGTGTATGTTTCAACTTGAAACTATCACAAATCTGAGAGGATATATGTGTGCTTTGAGTGCGTGATCCCAATGCGAAATGCCACAGAAAGCTTATATGTATATATGTTAAATATCCTAAGTTTGAATCAAAGAATATGGGTGCAAACACGTCTTGTGCTTAGTCTACGGAGAAGTTCCACAAGCGTGTTTTCTGCACGAAAAATAACAGAAAATAGATAGAAATGTTTGTGTACACAAAATAGACATAAAATGCAACATTAAAAAGGCAAAATATATAAGATATTCCTTAACTTACGGAAGGAATCCTCGAAACAACTTGTGACTCCTTAACTTACGGGAGGAGACAACAAGCACACAGAAATATATAAATATTTCGAGCGTATAGCCTCTAGAAAGAGAGATATCGCAGTGGAAATATTTATGTCAATAAATGCAATAATAAAATAGCACAAAAATGTGTGTATATCAAGCGTATAGTCTCCTAAGAGAAGTATCGCAAGGTATACACTTAGAAACAACGAGCAATAATAAAATAGCAAAAGAAATGGGAATATATCTGAGCGTATGAGTATTGATTGAAATGAGTATTTTCTCTGCGTATGATCTATGAGAAATATCACAGCAGAAAAATACAACAAAAATACATATATATCAAAAATGCACAGTAAAATAGCAATAAATCAATATCAAATAAAGGTAAATAAAAAGGCAGAGTCTATTATAGGTGGATGACTAGCACCGTACCTAGAGTCTTAGAATACGAGGGTGAGCTCGAACTGGCGACTACAGAAAATCTACCTTCTTTTATACATGAATATTCTTTGTTCTGGAGGATTATGACGTATGAAAGTGGACTTTCCGTAAAATCGACCAATGAAAAAATTGAATTGCTTAAAAGTTGGAATAACCCTTATTCCAACCAATGAACAATTTTTTTCGTGTTTGGAGATGCTTCCCGTACGCTGATTGGTCGGCAAATGCGAGCGTACGAGAACAAAGTAATGACTTTAAAAATTTTTATCGGTTTAGAATGCGTATTTAAAAAAAAATATTTAAAAAAAATCAGAATTTTTCAAATTTTCATAATTTCATTTTTCATTTTTCATTTTTCTTTTGAGAATAACTCCATATATACTCAATATACTTAAAACATGATACAAAACAAAATTTGAGGTTTTTTTAACAAAGATTTTCCTTTTTTTTATATTTTTGTAGGATAAAAAATAACTGAGATAAAAACGTTTAAAATCTAAATTTTACAGCGAGAACCATGTAACCGACACCCTCTAACCTTTTATCTATTAAAAAATAAGGGATTTAAAAGATTATATTTAATACGACTGTATAGCCCTTGAAATTACCTTTCAAATGGTTTTGAATTTGTCAAATAAACCTAATATCATCAAAATTAACGGAGTGATTGTAAAAAAATCAATAACATTTTTACGTTTTGAGTAGAGATTTTGTATGTATATACCTATACGAAAAAAGATAGGTAATAAGAAGTAGACGTGTCGATAGGTATAAAATATGCTCACGAAATATACATGTGTGGACGTGTGTATGTATATTTTAAAGATAGAAAAAGCTAGTGAAAGGAATTCTGTATATCTGTTTAAAGACATAGTGGGACTTTCTAGTATGCTGTGTGTCTATTGAATATTTCAGTATAACTCAACGTTCAAGGTCACTTCATCGATAAAGGAAGGAGCCAAAACTCAGTTATATGAAGATGTCAATGTCAGAAAACATCGATGTTTTAGTTATTTTAACTGCCCGAGCTAAAGCTAATCAAGAGATTTATTTTTTGAAACTTGGAAAAAAAATGTTAAGTCCGTGATATATTTTTCAAAAAGCTTAGAACTAAATTATCCATGCATAGGAGTATATATTACTCCTATGCATGGATATTACTCTTATTATTTCTCTGGATGTGACTCGACTTTTGCTTTTCATTATAAAGGGAAGAAAAAAATTATCGATCTTATAGACACAAGACCTGATTTGAGAGAGAAGGCCGATATATGTTATAACAAAGCCGCTGATATCGATGCCATTTTAGAATCTGGCACGTACTGCACATTATTATTGTACGGAAAAGCAAAAGATGTGAATATAAGTAAACTAAAACGCATCAAATACCTATTAGGTTATCTGGAACAGATGCCTAACGAGTCCTTTATTAAGTTTACCAATAAAAATAGTACAGTAAAGTTTTCATCTCTGGTCCCAACGGTTGCTGTATTGGATGAAAACATCAAAAGAATTTATTTTTAAACCCAGATAGGACTTGGAAACAAAGACATTAGTTCAGTTAACTGGAGACGGTGCAATATTGAAGAGTCTTTGTTTCCAACTAAAATTTCGATCCACCTGCTCCAGATGAATTGTTAAAAATTTTTTTTGTGCAAATGCAAAAAAGGCTGCAGCGCTCCTTGCGGGTGTCGATGAGTAGGGTTATTTTGCAATGCAGTCTGCGGATCATGCAGTGTGGACAATTGCCAAAATAGCCCTCCAATTAACAAAAAAGGAGAAATTTGCATAGTCACCATTGATAACCGATATTATTGTCGAACTTTTGTTTTTATACAAGCCTTTTGTCTTGTCAGTGTAAAGTCCTCTGAAGTCGATATTTATTGTGTTTTGCGTTTGAACTAATTTGTGCCTTATTTTCATATTATATTGTTTGGTAAGTAAATTTTGTATAATAATCAGTATGTTATAGTAATGTGTATGTTATTTATTTTACTAAATCTCATTATAACTCATCTAATTTGCATACGCAAATCTACTACTATTTACCTATTCACAGTATTTCCTCTGCACAAAATGTTTAAATTTCAACGGATTTGCATACAAAGAGTGCTTAAATTATTAGTATCAGTATTAGTAGGCAGGTCTCTTTATACAAATATCCACTTCGCAAAGGCTTAAAAAACTACCAGTAAGGCCCGCCTGTGTCTGAGACTTGTGTGTATTTGTGGTATTGAGTTACTGTTTATTTGTACTGTATAGTATTTTTTTTGTAAAACTAAAAGTTTTTTTTTGTCATTGTACTCTCAACTGTGTCTGAAAGTCATAAAACGGTCGTAAAATTTGTATCATCATAGGCGTTACTGAGGTATTTATTTATTAAAATTAATGCGTTTTACATTTATTTTAATTTACAAAATGTTTATCAATATTAATAATGTTTTAATACTAATATATTTAGCAAAAAACAATTAAAACTTTCATGGCTAATGTTGTTTATTATATTATATAAATAAAAATAAGAATTTAATCATTAAAAATTTTGTAAATAAGAATACCTTATCGTTTAATCACTATACTAGAAAACCTGGAATTCAGATCCGAAGGTATTATTCGTGGCAAGATAATTAGGATGGAATTCCCCAGATTTTTAATACCATAATGGATATAAAAATGCCGGCTTTGGTCACGTGCCTCGTCTGTTCAGTTTATATTTGAAAATTGACTTAAAAGGGTGAAGAAATCAATTTGTTTGTTTGGTACATTTTTGATCGCATGTAATGTACGGCTAGTAATTAGCGTCTCGAATATTTTTTTGTGAATTATATGCAGTGCGTGAGTGATTTTTTATTCCATATACCTACGAACATATACGTACCTTTCGCTCGTGCTCGTTTTGTTGGATTGTTTGTGATGGCTTCATCATCAACATCATTAAGTTTTACACTGGTACTGTTGCATACAGTCAGTAAGTCTGACTATTCACCAAGAGAAAAGACTAATGTCCTGAATGTTCTTTCTCAGAATCCCACAAACACTGTTCGCAACATAGTCGAAAGATGTGCCAACATGACTGGCGTAGGGAAGTCAACTATATATAGGTTCCTATCAGTAAGAAAAAAACACGGTATAGCTTAACCCAAACACAAACGAACATTTAAAGAAAGGGAAAAAGCCAATTGAAATTGATGAATTTGCCAGAAACTGTACTCGAAGAAAAATTCATGGATTTTTTTTTTTCAAAAAAGAAATACCAAACCTAAACAAAATTTTACAAGAAGTTAGAGACGACCCGGATTTGACTAATATCGGACGAACTAAATTGTGGCAAGTTTTAAAATAATTAAATTTCCGGTGGGAGAAATCAAACCGAAAATCACTTTTGATTGACCGGGAGGAGATAATATGATACAGTATATATCATAAAAGATGCAGTAAGACATGTAGTAGAAGAGGAACAAAAAATGTGGGATCTTGATAACATAACTGATGCTACCGTAGAGACACAACCGCTAATTATTAACCCTTAAGTTAACCCTTATTAACCCTTAAATCAAAGGCTAACAGAAGAAAAATCTTTAAAAATACATAAAATAAAACATCAGTTAAATTTAATATTGTCTTTATTTGGTAGAATTAAAAACAATTATATTTAAGAAAATACAGATTCTTAAAAAATATGTTTTAAACTAACTCATATTTAGTACCAAAATATATAACATCTACTTAAAGTCCCAAGGAACTACCGTATTTTTCAATTTGAACTGATATAAATTTACAACTTTACTTTTAAATGGCCAACATTAGATAAAGCTTTTTAAACCAAAAGTTATGTAATAAATTGTCTCGGATATATTGTATATTTGTAGGATGTTACATTAGATCACGATTTCTAACAAATCATTTGTTAAAGATGTACAACATAAAATAAAGCAGGGTGTTCATGTAAAAAATAAAAAATAATTTAGTAATTTTATTTCGTTTTTTTTAGTATCTGAGAGATATATAACGGGACTGCAAAGAATGTTCAAATGCTTATCAATGTACCGGGTTTCTCATTATATTTTGACCCCCACTTATTTTTCTTAATTTCGGGAATATAAAAAAAGTTTCAAATAAAAGTTGTATTATTTTATCTGTACCGACCAACAATGTAGCAACAGACCATTTTTTGTATATAGGGAGTGCCCAATAAAATGCATATTCAATACGTCAAATTGGACACCCTATATTTTTTTATAGTTTTGAGTAGCCCTGCATTTTCTCATTACCAATATATAAATAAGTGGGGGTCAAAATATACTGAGAAACCCTGTACATATGTAAGGTCATTCAAAATCAAACAAAAGCATCACTTCTAAATTTAAGTAATGCTAATCATTTAATAATCATCAACTCAAATCGCATAACAGCAGTGGAAAAACTATATGAGAACGCCAACGCCAAAGTTAAAATAGGAACGAATGTTTCCAAAGGTTTTGTAGTAGACAAAGGACTGAAGCAGGGATGCTGCTTAGCGCCGACACTTTTCAAAATATATCTGGAACAAGCATTAAAACTCTGGAAGCGGAAATGCAGCGTCATGGGTATACAATGGGGTTGGCAGTTTTTGACAAAACACCGGTTTTCGGTTATACCGGTTTTTTTTTGCTTACGGTTTAACCTGGCAGTTATAACCGGCCAAAAAAAACCGGTTTTTCCAAAAACCGGTTTTCGGTTTTTTATTCCAATAGATTAGAATTTTTTCAATGCATTTACAATTCCAAAACATTTACAATGCACTTTAGTTTGCGATACTACATTCGACTAGATATCAATATGATCAAAATTAGTACTATCGAAAGAACATCAATATCAATGTAAATACAACACAATTTTTTGTGTTTTTTGAGAAAAAAATTCCCCAACAAAAATTTCCCAGACTCTTTCAAATGGGATTTAAAGAAAATAATATCAACATAAATATTTTACTTAAAAATAAATTGGATAATGCAATTCATCTTTTATTTTTACTACCATCAAAAGAAATTATCATGTATTACTTTTAACTCATTTACGACTTCCGGTATGGGTATAAATCGTTTTGAAAACGTAGGGAAATCCTTGGAGATTCGTATTCGTAATCGGTAACTCGATATTCATAGTCATTATTTTTGGTAATCAGAAAAAGCCATTTACCCACTTTCAATGTCAAGAGTCAAGTGTAAAAAATAGATGATGTATAAATACCAGATCAGTTCTTATGTAAAAATATTATGATTACAAATACTTTTTCAACGAAATACTATAATAAAATTTAATTGTTTCTGGCTGATGTGAGTGACTTTCAGTTTGTTTCTGTATTAATAAAATAAAATAAAAATTGAATTTTAGTTTTGTTTGGAATAATTACTTGAGAATAATAATTATGATTGGGTGGGATCCAAAATAATATCTAACCTAATCCTAATCACTGTAAAAACCTAATAACCGGTTTTTACTTTAAAAATAAAAAACCGATTATAACCGGGACAAAAAACAACCGATAAAACCGGTTATATCGAAGTAAAAAAACCGATTTTCGGTTAAAACCGGTAGGTTTTTCCCATCCCTAGTATACAATTAAACAATAACAACCTGTACACTCTATGTTTTGCTGATGATCAAATTGTGATTGCTAACGAATATGACGACCTAGAATACATGACTCGAAAATTAATCGAAGAATACAAAAAATGGGGATTAGAAGTCAACATAGATAAAACAATGTACATGAACATCGGTGGTAAAGAACAAAATCTAGTTTTAAACGACGGACAACACATTAAGTAAAACAATAAATATTCCTATTTAGGAGTAGAAATCACAGAAGACAGCAAATCAGATCAGGCTAAAAAAAAAACGAAACACTCAGGGTAGAAGGGCCATATCTCAACTAAATAGTATTATCTGGGATCAACATATATCCAAAAAAAATAAACATCGAATATACAATACTATTATAAAGAGCATAGTAATGTATGGAAGTGACGTGTGGCAGTTAAAGGCAACTACTGAAAGAACCTACAAGCCACGGAGATGGACTACTGGAGACGGACCGCAGGAAAATCAAAACTCGAAAGAAATAATAACGAACGTATACGAGAGGTTATGGGAGTCACACATACGATTGTCGAAGATATAAGAGTACAACAACTAAAGTGGTATGGACATGTGCAGAGAATGCCAGAACATCGTCTGCCCAAACATATTATAGATTGGTCACCACATGGAAAAAGAAAAAGAGGCCGACCCAGAAAGAGCTGGAGAGATGGAATAGACAGAGAGATCCGAGAGAGAGGTTTAGACGAAGATCTTTGGGAAGATAGAGATGCATGGAGATTGGGCATCGGAAGACGTCGGAGGACGTTTTAAACCGATTATATATATATATATATATATTATATATATATATATATATATATATAATCATTTAATAACATTTTCTTCTGCTGCTACTAATAATAGAAGTAATGGAAAGTTTTGCAAGATTAATATATTGTTTAATTTGTTTAAACAAATGACTCCGTGAAAAACAACCTACAAATTAACTAAATGCTGTTTTTATATGCCACGATGTACCACAAAATAAAAAAAAAATTTGTTGATTAAAACTGGAGATATAGCGACTTTTATAAATTTGAATCTATCGATGGCTAAGAGGACAAATATTGTATGTTCATTTTTGTTATAATTGATATACGTACAGGTCTTTGCCGGTCGAGATGAAATTTTTATTGTGCTCAAATATGTTATGC
Source organism: Diabrotica balteata (assembly GCA_918026665.1). Classification (NCBI taxonomy): domain Eukaryota; kingdom Metazoa; phylum Arthropoda; class Insecta; order Coleoptera; family Chrysomelidae; genus Diabrotica; species Diabrotica balteata. Next base: position 27,267,821 of record OU898280.1, on the reverse strand, counting down.
CCTCATGGAACATTTAACTAGTTACTGAAGTAGCCTTTAAGACATGTCCATTAAAAACGCCATAAGCTTAGTGCACAAATGTTGCATGTCCAATGCATTATTTGTGCCGATCACAAAATTAAAAACGAAATGATTCTTTTATTGTATTTCCAAAGTTACAACATTTGTCCACAATATTGGAGGCTCGTCAGCCTATAGTACGTATTGCAAGCGTCTGCGCAAAGGTAGCAATTAAGTGTGGGAGTGGTTTAAATAGCAATATGTGCTCAGAGCATTTGTCATTCTGTTCCAATCCAGTGCTGTATATCAACTTAAGCTGTTACATACGTAATTGAAAAATCGGCTTGTAGTATTCGAAATATAAAAATAAAATGAACAACCGAGGAAAGCGAATAGTTCAGATGGCAAGAAATAGTAAGTATATAATTGGATTATGAATATTTTTATTGGATAGGTTTTGGTGACGAATGTAAAAAAATAGAGCATAAATTTTGTTACAGATCTAAAAGATGAGAATCAATACAACGTCTGCTTAGATACAGTCATCATCATCATCAATGGTGCTACAACTCTTCGTAAGCCTTTGCCGCGTTTACTTTTGCCTTTCATGTTTGTCGGTCCTGTGCCAGTAATTCCCATTGTCGCACTCCCATCTTCTCTAGATACAGTGGCAGGTCCTTTCCATAAAAGACGATTATCAGAGTATAGTGTCGACGAGCCGTTTGTCACAGTGTCGTGGCCTTCCCATAGAAGACGATTATGAGGATGTAGTGTCGACGGGCCATTTGTCGACTCTGAAAGTGACAACTTCTTATCTGACTAAAATACTAGTAGTTCAGCTTCGTCAACACATGATACAGAAAATCGTCAAGTACATTCTTTTGTAATTTACAGCATAGGCGGCGCAGTACAATGAGAAACAAAAACACAGGCTAGCAGCCAAACCAGAATTATGAAAAAAAAATAAGATGCTAGAACCGAAGTTTGTTAACAACAACAGCAAAATAGTTTTTTGGTCAAGATATGTAGATAATTGTATAGCTCTCATACAGGGAACCCCAGATGATGCTTTACAGATTCTGGATGATCTTAATAACCTCCATCCTAATATCTCTTTTACTCTGGAACTAGAATCTGACAATAAGTTGAACTTCTTGGATATGGCTATATCCCGTAATAAAGATTCTTTAGAATTATTTATAGAAAACCTACCTAAACAGATCATGTTATACATGACACATCTAATCATCCAATCCAACATAAAATGGCTGCTTTCAACAGTTACATTTATAGGTTACTCAAATTTCCACTTTCTAATGATAACTTTAAATTAGAACTTAATACTCTTAAGCAAATTGCTTTCAATAATGGATCTTAACTTTATCTATAAGCTTCTAAATAGGGCTAAACTACAAATTGCAGAAAAGCTTGCATATTCATCACAATGTTTTATTCAACCTAATACTTCAAATAACATCAGATATTTCTTCTTCACTTATATTAGCAGCATTTCAAATAAAATATCTAAACTTTTTACTTCTACAATTGATAACATCAAAATTTCCTTCAAGTCACACAACACTTTAGGTTCCTTCTTAATCAACACCAAAGATAGGATGAACACACTTAACAAATGTGGTATTTACAAATTAAAATGTGATGATTGTGATGCTCCCTTATATAGGTAGAACCATTAGAAAGTTATCCACCAGAGTTTCAGAACATTTGCAAAGACCAAACTCTTTAAGTTGTGGCCAACACTTATTATCCAGTAAACATTATTTTAACATCAATTCTGGTTCATCTACATCACATGACATTAGTAGAAAGAAAAAATATCTGGAGTTGGATGTATTAAAAGATTTGGAGATTACAAGGGAAACAAATGGAAACTCTCACTGTCTTAATACTCAAATTAATTTAAACTGTACTAAATTTAAATCTATTTTTAACAAAATTATTACAGCTTCACCTCGTAGGGAACCCAGCTCGGCTGTTTAGACTTCCTGCACTGAGTATCTTCTTCTTGACGTGCCATCTCCTCTAAGGCCCGGCGCAAATTGAGCACAGCCCACGCACAGTCCACGCACATCCCACGCGCAGCCCACGTATGGTCCAACCTAGTCCAAGTACACGTTTTTCAATACTAACGCATATGTTCTATCCATAATGTTAGGAAAAACACAATTTACGAGTATGCTGATTGTGACGAAAAAGCTGGACTATGCATAGGAGATTGTTTTCGCAAATACCATTCAACGAAAAGATAGACTGTCTTCAGTATATTAGTTTAAATAAAGATTTTAATTTCTAAAGATCTTTTCATTTTTACCTAATATCCCACTAACAATTTCTAATCTGAAAATATAAATATCTTGAAAACTCTCACAAATGCTAAGGGTAAAGAATTGAAATCCTTCAACAAAAAACTATTATTTTTCTACTTTCTTCATGTTCTTTTTTAATTTAATTTCAGTGTATAAAATCCATTACAATATAAGCATAGGACCGGCCCTGGCAAGGTACGGTTAAGTTGTATCGATATCGTACTCCTAGTTTTTAATAAAAACAAGTGGTTTTATTAAATAGTTTTTTAAAATTAAAGTGTTTATCTACTAGATATTACTACGTAAGTCATCTATACGTAATTATTATTTTATTATTGTGAAAAGAAAAAGTCAAATAATAAATATAAATTACTGTACAATCATTTTGTGAGGTTAGCTGCTATAAGTAGCTTATAGTAGCATGCGACTGGTTTTTCACTTACCAGAGTCGGAGTAAGGCTTTGCCACGCACCTCAAAATGACTTCACACAATGTAAACACATCTTCCGATCTAACCAGTCCAGTAAATCAACGATCGAATATCACAAACAGTTATGCTTCAGCCGCTTCACATTCTTTTCCGAGTAAGAACCAAGCAATTGTATTTAGTTGTATCGATAATGCTAAACTGCAGGATTATCTCATTCCTTTGGGTACAATCATCAACCCAAAAAATATTATTTTTTCATCTAGATTATCTCATAATAGAATCTGCATGTATTTGGCAAACAAGACCGTAGTAGATAACTTCATGACACAATATGGTTCTATAGAAGTACTCGGCGAAGTGGTAACAGCAAGAAGACTTGTCTCTCCAGCAGAAAGACTAGTCCTGTCTGGAGTCTGCCCGTCAATTCCTCATCAAGTATTAGTTGAAGAATTACAGAATATCGGTTTAAAGCTTATTTCTCCAATAACATTTCTGAAAATTAGCTCGACCCTTCCCGAATATAGTCACATATTGAGCTTTCGGAGGCAAGTTTATATAAGCCCTATAACATCACCAATTCCAGATTCTATTCTAATAAATTTCGACCAAACACCTTACCGCATATTTTTGTCACAAGGTACACTCACCTGCTTTATTTGCAAAAATACAGGGCACATATCATCCCAATGCAAAAACAGTTCAATAACGGAATCAACTCATATTGAGTCAAACAATGAAGTACCAAATCAAACAGCGTCAACAAGTATACTACACAAGGTACCAAACACCCAGCAGTCATCAAGTTATCCATTATCAAATCCGAGCATATCACCTACACCTACAAATCTCCATGACGAAGAAATTACTAATACTCCTACTCATAGCAACACTTTTAATCAACCTCATTCAGCGGTAATACCGTTTTCACAAGCTTCGGAAGCAATATTTTCCAATGTATCAGCTCCTTTTCCATTAGATACAACTGCAGAAAATTCTAATAAAACTGATACATCATCACAATTTTTTGAAACAACCATTTCAACCAATCTTACAAATAAAACTTCAAGCTCGACTTCTGTCAGTACCAATGAATTTGCTCCAGTACTTCCAAATGTAATAAAGCCACAGCATCTACGTGAAAACTCTAATAGCAATTGCGAAAACGCAACTTCTTCCATAAAACGCAGTATTGGTGAGATCGACACGCCTCCCTCAGACTCAGCAATTTCATCAGAAAATCTGTTTGCAAAACCCAAACCCTCTAAACAAAAAAAACCGCGCTCATCTCAAGTTCCATCTACACGGGAAACTCTTGAAAATTTCATTGATAATCATACCCCACCATTCGTTTTAAATTTCCACCAATTGTCCTTATTGATTGATAATGTCCAAGGCTCCCCCGACACTATTAGCGTCGTTAAAGAATTCACAACTGATATGGCTGGTTTAATCCATCTTTTAAAAAGTAGCTATCAATATGCAAATGATAGACCTACAAAAAGCAAGTTTACAAAACTTCAAAAAAAACTAATCAACCATTTAGGGAAAGATATTTCTGACTTAGATAGTGACTCTTCTGTAGACAATTGTTCAGTATCATCTAACTCCGAATCTGTTAACAGCATTCAACTCAATACTTCAATGGAACATTGATGGATTTTTCCATCGCCTCCCTATGCTACAGATTCTTTTATCCGAATATTCTCCAGATATTATTTGTCTACAGGAGACAAACTTAAAGACCAATCAGTTGTACAATTCAAAAAATTTTACTTGTTTCCGCAAAGACCGTACAGATGCAAGTCGTGCAAGCGGTGGTGTAGCAATACTAGTAAACAAATCCATCGAGGCGATACAAATTCCAATAGTCAGTGATTTGGAGGCCGTTGCTATCAGAATCATATCTACCAGTTTAGTATCTATTTGCAATGTTTACCTTCCTTGTGACAAACAAGTAAGTTCTGATAGCCTTTGCAGGCTATTAGAGCAACTGCCACGTCCTCGTATAATTCTAGGCGACTTTAATGCTCACAACATAATATGGGGTTCAGATCACACGTCTGTCAGAGGTTCAAGTATTGCCGATATCTTAGATCAACTTAATATAAATTTTCTTAATGATGGTAGCCCTACAAGATTTATTATTTCAACAGGATATTCCTCATGCATTGATTTAACTCTCTGCGACCCAAATTTAGCTCATTGCCTCAGTTGGGATGCTCAAACCTATACATATGGTAGTGACCATTTTCCAATCCTAATTAGAAACCATAATTATCCCTCATCAGGACCCATATTAATAACATTTCCAGTTTGCATATAACAAACTCGAAAGTAGAGCAGTTTAATCAACTTATCTTAAGTGCCGCCCACAAATTTATTGGTAAATCTAAATCTGTTAAAGGCCGATGTCCTGTACCATGGTGGAATGACCGTTGTGCGACAGCAATCCGTGAAAGTAAATCAGCCCTAAACCGATACAAAAACATAAAACATCCGAAAATAAATTAAAATTCAAAATGCTTAAAGCAAGGGCACAGCTAACTGTCAAAACGGTTAAAAAATATTCATGGAACAAATACGTATCGGAAATTAATAGCAATACCCCCCTCTCTGATGTTTGGAACAAAGTAAGGAAAATTTCTGGTTTACATACTTCATATAATTTCACGGGGCTAAAAGAAAATAATAATTTCATAACATCGAGCAGCGATATTGCAAACATTTTTGGAAGAATCTATCAAAGCCACTCATCGAATCAACAGTATACCACCAATTTTCTCAAAGCCAAAGAATTCGCCGAACAAAATCCCATTTATCTGTTTGAAGCACAAAATAATTCATTAAACCATCCCATCACTTTTCAAGAGATAAACTCATCTATTCTTAACTTGAAGGACTCTAGTCCTGGGCCTGATGATATTCCTTCAGCATTTCTGAAACATCTCCCTGTTTCAGCCATAACGTATCTCTTAAACGTATTCAACAGAATTTGGCTTCACCACCAATGGCCAGCTATTTGGTCAAATGCAATAGTCATTCCTCTCCTAAAATCTAATAAACCTAAATATGACCCAGAATCATATCGACCCATATCTCTGACATCGACAACCTGCAAATTACTAGAAAATATTGTTAACTCCAGACTCTCATGGGTTTTAGAAAATTCCAATTTCTTAATCTCAGAGCAAAATGGCTTTAGAAAAGATCGGTCATCCAGAGACAACATTTTAGATTTAGAAAGTGAAATACATGAAGCTCTTGCTACAAACCAAAAATGTGTTGCTATATTTTTTGACTTAGAACGTGCATTTAATAAAGCTTGGAAATACAACATTTTAAGACAACTTTATAAATGGAATATTCAAGGTCACTGCCTTGCTTTCATCCAAAACTTTTTAAATAACAGATCTTTTCAAGTAAAAATAAATAATATCTCTTCAAATATTTATAGTTTGGAAAATGGTACACCCCAAGAATCCATACTCAGTTCAACACTATTTCTGGTAGCAATAAACGACATCATTAAAAACATTCAAGCACCCTTACAGGCTCGTTTATACGCTGATGACCTAGTGGTATCTATTAAAGGTAAAAATATTTCCTCAATATCATCAATTCTTCAAAACTTTTTAGATACTCTCGAAAATTGGTCCAACTTTACAGGTTTTCAATTTTCAATAGAAAAATTAATAGGAGTCGTATTCTCTTCAAGCTCCTTGCCACAACCTCCTAACCTAAGAATGTATGAGAAACAGCTGGAGTTTAGAGATCACCACAAATTCTTGGGTTTAATCTTCGATTCAAAGTTAACATGGAAAAATCACATCTCACAACTCATCCTTTCCTGTAATAAAAGAATAAACGTATTAAGATCTCTGTGTAATAAAAACTGGGGCTCAGACCAATCCACTCTACTCCTCCTGTATAAATCTTTAATACGTTCTAAGCTAGATTATGGAGCAATTGCCTATTCCACTGCTAATAAATCTCTACTGAAATCATTAGATAATATTCATAATAAAAGTCTTAGACTAATCTTAGGGGCTTTCCCAACTACACCTGTATCCAGCATTTATGCTCTTTTAGGAGAACCATCGCTACATCACCGCCGCATGTACCTCGCTCTATCACATGCAGCCTCAGTCGCTGGAAATATTTCAAAGCCAATATATCAAAATACTTTTACAAATAAATATGTAAACGTATTCCAAGATATTCGCTATACTAAAAAACCATATTACGAAAGAATTAAATCCATTCTTCAAAATCTAAACATTAATTTTCCGGAGGTTTTCTTCTCAGATATTAAATACCCCGAGCCTTGGCTGATCGATATACCAACTTGTGACGCATCTCTAGAGTATATAGATAAATCTAATACACATCATTCTCTGATTCGGTCCAAGTTTAAGGCCCTCATAAATAAGTACCCCGACTACCATAAAATCTATACAGATGCATCTAAATCCGAAGACGGAGTGGGGGCATCAATCGTTTCTTCAGAAAACAATCTTCTTTTCCGTTTACCCTCAGCATGCAGCACATTTTCAGCTGAACTCTACGCCATATACCGTGCTGTGAAACTTCTTAACGAGCTTACACTCACTAAAGCCCTTATCATAACAGATTCCCTTAGCTCTCTAAACTCATTAAAACACATTTTTCCGAAACATCCTTTTGAAAAGTTGCTAAAACACCAGCTTTCCCAAGCTCATGAACATGGAAGAAGCGTCCAATTTTTATGCGTTCCCTCACACGTTGGAATAACAGGAAATGAAGAAGCTGACAGGATTGCACGAGAGGCTATTTTAAGTGATTTGTCGGAGCCGATAGACAAGTGTGTCTCCAGTGACTTAAAAGCTTATTTTAAAAATAAAGTGTTGTGTTTGTGGCGAAATGAGTGGTCTCGAACTAATTCCAATCTAAATAAAATTAAAAATAATGTGTCTCAGTGGTTTCCATCGTCGCGCAATAGACGGGAACAAATTGCGGTTGCGCGTTTACGTCTAGGACATACCAGATTAACGCACTCCTACCTTTTCACAAAGAATAATCCACCTATATGTGATCAGTGTAGTAAATATGACCAAGAAAGACAGCGCTACAAGATCCCAAACGCTCTACCACAGGCTCTAGGTCAAAACTGTTCCTATGAAAATATAGTGAATTATCTTAAATCTATAAACATTTTGTACAATCTGTAGGTGTCTAACTTTGTTATTTATATTTTGTTCCGTCGCTAATAACCTTTTGGTGGATGCGACATCTTTTTCTAATAAAAAAAAAAAATATAAGCATAACGAAAAAGTACCATCAAATTTTATTTTGAAGTTTTCAGATTCATAAACATTTTGCTAGGAAATGAAAATTTGTTTTTTTTCTTTAGTTCTCGATTTGTTATATTTCTCATTTGATTTAACAAACAAAATAATTTAAATTTATTTTTTTTGAATAATTATAACGGCGACTTACATCCGAGTCGCTTAGCACAAATAAAGAAAATATTAGTTTTGTTCTCATGTAATCTTCATTACTAGTATCATACAAGACACTAAAGCTTCGAACAATTTCAATAAACTTTTCCATTTTCACTGAATAACAAAAAATTGGTCACACAAAACAAAATAACTAAGGTTAGGTAGAGACCCACGACCCACGAAACTGTGTTGCTAGCACAACTCTATCCACGCCAACCAAGTCTGGCAGTAGCCTGGCCGTGGTTTGGGTTTAATATGCGTCGCTCCGTCTAAAACCACGTTTTACAAAATAACCCACGCGTGGGCTGCGCGTGGGATGTGCGTGGGCTGTGCTCAATTTGTGCCTGGCCTAAGAAGGTTGGAAACCATCATGGCAATTCGCACTTTCGACGCCGCTGATCTAAAGGGGTCAGTAGAAGTGCAGTTAAACCAAGCTCTCAAATTATTCAACCAGGAGATGCGTCTTCTTGCGTCTTGCACTGAGTATGTCTATATTAATTTTATAGTTCTACCATTGACTGTGGGTTCAACTGAACTACTTGGATTTACCCCATTTATATAATTTGCTTTCAATTTTGTTTTTTAATTTTTAGTATTTTAATTACATAGTCAGATTTCTTCTTTTGTACAGTACTGCTAGTGCTTGGTAGACCAATTTATTGTAGTCAACTACCCACTGTCTAATGTTTAGTCTATTTTTTGCATTCATACTTTACATCGACTTCAGTTGTTCTCAAACTAACACACTAATTATTATAGACAGATTTGAGTGTGAGATCTGGATTATTCAATCTACTTAAAAATATTCTATATAATTTTTTATTTCATCAGTTGACTTCCTATAGTAGTGTCAGTTGGACCTTTGGTCAATACTTAGTTTCATAGAATTTTGAAATGTGTAGATCACATATCTATGATTGTGACTGCCCATCCAAGTTGTCATTTGTCACATATCACCTCAACATTTCTGTACACAATGTATCTTCGCCTATTTAAAAAATAAAAAAATTAAAGTGTCTGTTTGTCCTTGTGTAGTGTAATGTAATGTACCATTTTATGTTTACATTTTATTCCTGTTGGATAGGCCGCAATTAACGATGTAAGTCTATAAACATTAATCATACAAAAGCTTTTATCAACCATAAACTTTAAGTTTTTATCGAAGTTAATTAATTTCTTTAGATAAAAAAACGTTTCTTGGCTTATTTCAGATGCCCCTGAAGATGATCTTGGGATCAAAAGTACTTGGTCAAGATTAAATTAATCAAACTGTGCTCGAAATTTGCCTATTCTTTGATCAAAGTTTAAAAATTATTTGTTTAACAGTGCCCTGATTATATATTGTTTAAAACTGCAACTCATAACTCAACTCAATTAATCGTATATTTTAATGTTTTGTACCTTTAATAAAATAAAAGTTAATTTGCATGAACCCTTGTTTTATTTTTTACAATTCATGAACATCCATAATTTATTAATTATTTTGGAAAAGTATACTATTTATTGGACACAAATTACGTTTTATTGTTTAAATGATAGTTATAAAGAAGTAAAGCTAGATAATACACCAGTACTGTTTTAATTTTCTAATTAACAAATTATTTAATTTTGGGTCTGTCAGACTTGGTGCCATGACTGGTGTTCCGCAATGGAGCGCCACCAGTGCAGGGTTAAATTCGATCATAAAAAATCATAAATATAATTTGGAAAAATACAGCAACGTTCCTTTTGGGACGATAGGCGTATTTTATGACAAATATTTATATATAAACAGTTGTAAAATTCGTGACATTCTAACGTTTACAAGTATATAAACATGCACATTTCACAATAAGTATCAAAGTTATTTCACAGTTTAGTGATTTCTATGCCACAGTTTACAGTGTCGTTGTGTTGGTTCCGTTGGGCACTACCCTAGAAAAATTTTATTTAATATCAGTTACTCTCTACCTCCAAAATACATAAGTTATGATACATGGTGTAATATATAATTACTAATATTTAATAATAAGTTACGACAAACCCATATTTTATTCGGCTCCGGTCAAAGTTTCACTAATTTGTAAATTAAAAGTATGTTTATTAAATCAGTAGTTAGCAAAAGTGTTGGTAATGAATAATAAATCACTTCTAATAAAGTAAGGCTACAAAAGTTTTTTTTTTCGTTTAATTTTTCACATGTGAAAAATCATGCCATTTTTGGCTGCATTAATTACTATCATTCCCACAATTTTACAATCATTACCCTACTTCAACCCTTTCTACTCCCACTGTAACCAAACTCCTTTAGAAATACAGACAGTTTAAAAATAGCAAACAAAGAAGACTCTCTCTTGCCTGTTGACTATCGCTAGGAACAGACGTATTCTCTCTACTGTTGACTGCCGATAGAAACAGACATTCTCTCTCTCTCTCTCTCTCTCTCTCTGATAGTTACGCGAAAAACAACACGAATCCTCTTGTTGAATTGTAGACAATAAAACCAAATGATCTCTATCTCGTGATTTTAGTATTAGTACCGCGAGACACGTGTTGAGAAACCCGTAAAGACACCTGCCACATACGAAGAACAACCGCAAGTGAAAGTCTATAAATATCGCGAATGTTTGTGCAGGAGCAGTATTCTTAAGACTTTTTATAAACTTGATTTGCTATTATCTGTATAACCCTTTACTACTTATTCTAATTAATTTTGAACCAGCCGTATGTATTACAGTCCTCATACACTAAAATTATATTCATAATTTTATATATGTTCATTCTTTTTGTACATATTGTCGTCCTTCGAGCCGGATATAAATCATAATTTCTCTCTCTTTCTCTCTCTATCTTTCTCTGTCTAACATATTGATTTTACACAATGTGGCACACTTTTGAGTCATATGTAAATCCTTATTTTCTCTGTTTTGTCCCTTGCTCAATTGAACACATTTTGATCCCATTCGGTTCAGATAAATCGTTATATCTGCTGTATATCTCTTAAGTTTTAGTCCTTCGAATTTATATCTTTTTATATATGTCGATATTCGTCGATATAGAAGTACGTATGTATTGATAAATCGTTTTAAACAAATAATTCCTACCTCTGTAAATTCCAATTTTGGGTTTTCTCTTGTTCAAGAATGTCACGTAAAATTAGCCAATTGTCGATACTCCTGACGTAGTAAAAATTCCAAGCCTTTTGTCAATCCAGATACCAGAATAATATCAACTTATTGTATTGTTTTCTAGCACGTTTCGTCTAAGTACATTTCTTGGTAAATAATTTGGGTTCTTGTCCTTTTGTTCTGAATAATAAATTTTTACAAGAATTCTCTGCTATTATTAGGATTTAATCCATAGTGTAACAATTGCTTTATTAAAATCGCTTGATGACATTTTTACAATATTATCCCCTCTTTACGCAAATTTACGTACTTAAAACTTCCAAAACAACTATTTGGTAATTGAAGAGTTACAGTGAAAACATGATGCATTTAATATGTATAAAAATCAAAAGAAGTAATAGGTCAGTACAACAAACATAAAGGTAACTCTCGTTTTCTTTCCCGAATGTTATTTTCCCGCATTTAGCATGGGGTCTTTGATGTAACTCCATTTTTGTTCTACACTCTGTTCTTGTTTTTTTGTGGTTTCTGGTTTCTCGCTCATTACACTTCTTACGCCCCTGCGAACTACAAAGTCTTTTAGAGTGTCATAATCTAGGGTCTGTTTAGTTTTGCTTTTGATGAGTTGTTTTAGTTTGAGTTCTATCTGGCCCACTAATGAGTTGTGGTCCGATGAGACGTCTGCTCCTGGGAAGGTCTTCGCCGAAGTCAAGCTATTCTTAAATCTTTTGTTAATAAGAATAAAGTCTATTTGATTCCTGATGATATTGTTGGCTGTATATGCAGGTGACTTCCACGTATAAAGTCGTCTCGGGGGAAGTCTAAACCAGGTGTTAGAAATGGTAAAATCTTCTTCCCAAAAAAATTGGATAAGTCGGTCCCTCCTTTCGTTTTTCCCGCTTAAGCCGTGTTTTTCCACGATGTCTTCTATTCTGCTTTTGTTAACTGTGGCATTGAAATCACCCATGATGATGGTAAGCTCGTTCGTCTTGGTATATTTTAGAGCTTTTTGTACAAGTTCATAGAACTCCTCGATATCCTCTTCTGGCTTTTCTAACGTTGGATAAACATGTGATAAACAATTCTGCTTGTTTATTAGCTCTATGAAAGATTGTCACTCCATCTTTTGTGCTTCCTTCTTATACTTCCTTTATCGATTGGTGACATTACATATCTCTTGCTATTTTACGTCACGGGTCTCTTCCATTCTGCTTATGTGGTTATTCCATTCATTTTTTCTATTTTGTGTCTATTCATTTATACACTGTATGTTGCATTTCCTTCTAATCTCTTCACTTCTTAAAAAAAATTGCCTCTTGTCAGTGATTATAGAATCGATCTCGTTCTTGGTGTTACCATTGGGACTCTATCTTCTTCTTCTTCTTCTTCTTCGTCTAGCCATTCACGACCACATCTGAACATAAGCCTCTTCAAGTCTTCCTTTCCATTGTTTTTTATTGTACGCTACTTGTAGCCAGTTTGTTTTCTTGTCCTTAAGTGATATACCTAGCATTGCTCTTTCCATCGCGTGTTGAGTGACTCTAAGTATATTCATGTTCTTTTTTGTGATTGTCCATGTTTGTGCCGCATAAGTTAATATCGGAATAATGCATGCATCAAAAACTTTAGATCTAAGGTGTAATTGAATTTGCTGATTTCTGAGTATATAGTTCAGTTTACCGAATGCTGCCCAAGCTAACTTTCTTGTTCTTTTTATTTCTTCAGTCTGAATTTCCCTATTTAGGATTATTTTTTGTCCCAAGTATATATATTCTTCAACTTTTTCTATAACTTTATCGTTTATTATTGTCACGGTGTCTTCGGAGTGCATGACTTTTGTTTTGTTTAAATTCATTTTCAGTGCTATTTTAGAAGATTCGGTATGAAGTTCTACAAGCATGGTTTGCATTTCTTGTAGGTCAGTAGCTATCAGGATTATGTCATCTGCAAATCGTAGATTACTGAGGTAGCGGCCATTGATGTTTATTCCCTTATATTTCCAATTTAGGTTTTTAAAAAGGTCCTCCAAAACAGGTGAACAGTTTGGGTGATAAAGTATCTCCCTGTTTGACTCCCCTGTTTAATGGTACAGGGTTCGTGTGTTCATTTTCATTTAGGTAGTATGTAGCTGTAGCTTGGTTCATAGTTTCTTTTATTAAGTTAATATATCTGCTGTCTATTCTACAATTTTGCATTGCGTTTATTACGGCCGTGTGTTCTATGGTATCGAAAGCTTTTTCGTAGTCTACAAATGCTAGGAAAACTGGAAACTTGTATTCGTTACATTTTTCTATTAATATTTTTGTGGTTAACAGGTGATCGGAAGTTGAATAGCCTTTTCTAAAACCTGCCTGTTCATATGGTTGGTATTCGTCTAATTTCCTTGTTAGTCGAGTAGTTATGACTTTGGTGAGTATTTTAAACAGGTGTGGCAGTAGGCTGATGGGTCTGTAGTTTTCCAATTTTCGACTGTCCTTTCTTGTGCAATAAGATTACTTTAGAGTTGTTCCAGCTCTTTGGGACTTTGCCCTGATGTAAACAACTATCCACAAGCTTAGTTACAATTGCAATTAGTTCCTTACCTCCTTCTAATATCATATCTGTGGTAATACTATCTTCTCCTGCAGCTTTATTTCTCTTCATGTTTTCCAATGCTGTAGTTACCTCTAAAATTGTTACTTTTGGCATTATTTCTGATTCAACATTTTTTACTAATTTCCGTGCTGGTCTCATCTCATCATCTTGTTGATGTGATCTGTAAAGTTCTGTGTAAAATTCTTCTATTCGTGTCAGTATGTTTTCTCTACTTGTGATTTCATTTTCATCTTTTCCTATTAATGATATCATCTGACGTCGTCCTAGTGTCGGTCTGAGACATTTCATACCCTTATTTTTTTCAATAGTTGTTGTTATTAATTTTTCGTTTTCTTTTCTTTTTTGTTGTCTGATTCCTTTTCTAATCTGTCTATTAAGTTCTTTATATTCGTCGGTTCCCCTTTTGTTAGATTTATTTAATATCTTCCTTCTTTCTATTTGTTGTAATATTTCTTTGTCTAATTCATTGTATGTTGTTTTCGGTTTTTTCAGTTGCAGAAGGCTTTTATTCAATGTTTCGGTAATAAGGTTATTCAAATCATCAATATCATTGGAGTTTATCTGCTGCATGCTAACTTGATTTAATGCATGCACTATCTTTTTATTAAATTCACTATTTTTGATTTCTTCAGATGTCCATTTGTATCTTTTTTCATGAATTCTTTTTCTTTCTAGTTTTTTGTTAATTACTAGTTTTGTTCTTATTAGTCTATGGTCGCTTCCTAGGTCAAACTGATTTAATACTGATACGTCTTCTACTAGGTTTCTATTCTTCGTTAAGACATAATCTATTTCATTCTTTGTCTTTTTATCGGGACTCATCCATGTCCATTTTCTGCTTGGTTTTTTATTGAAAAAGGAGTTCATTGAGTACGTGTTATGTTCATTCATGAAATTGAAAAGCATTTCTCCTCTATCGTTTCTTTTCCCGTAGCCATAGTTACCAATTAAATGTTCATAATCTTCCTCTTTTTTGCCCAATTTAGCATTAAAATCTCCTAATAGTATTTCGTAGTTTGCTTTATTTGTTTCTATAGCTGTTCTTATTTCATCATAAAATATTTCTACTTCTTCATCGTCGTGGCTTTTGGTCGGAGCGTACACTTGGATCACTTTCAGAGTGGTTCTTTTATTAATCGTGATGATGAGATATGCTACTCTGTCTGATATGGGCTTGAATTCTTCGATACACTGTGTGAGGCTTTGTTTTACCAAGAATCCCACTCCAGTGTATTCGCCACCTTTATGCATAAAATGTGTGCCATTTTTTAGTATTATATACTCATCACTTTTTTTTCTGGTCTCGTGTATACCAAGGATATCCCATTTTATATCCTTTAGTTCACTTTCTATTTCTAGGAATCTATTGTCGTCCGTCAGTGTTCGAATATTGTAGGAGCATAGCCAAATTGTCATCTTGTGGCAGCCGGGTCTTACCCAGGGATTCTTAGGACCCTTCTTGGGACTCTATCAAGAGAAACATTTTCTGGTATAATGTTCTCTTCATATTTTCTGTGTACGAAGAAACCAATGTCTTCTGTTGCTTCAGTTTCAATATCTTTTTCTTCTTATTCGTTCTATTTATATAGAAATAAAGCGTTATATTTTAAAAGACAACCATTAGCGCCGTCAATATAATTTTGAGCTATTTATTAAAGACAACGAAATAGCCTAAGTTAGTTGAGTTAGAAGCAGATATATAAAAATTGGACGCATATACTGGCAGGGTAGATGACGAGATTAACTAGGGTTGAGATGAAAGAATGGTTTGAATAAGGATGCCAGGAAAATTGGTATGGCAAACTATCAGCAAACTGCAAAAAATATAGTTGGGCTAGGAAGGTTGAGGTTAAAATAAGTCCGTATCATCAAAGATGATGATGATTTAGTGTGTAAATATCACTTAAAGAAAACAAATTTATATGTGTTTTGATATTACAAGGTACCCACTCTTCCCCGTCTCATATTTAAAAAGATATACTAAAACGAATATCTCATATTTAAAAAGATATACTAAAACGTACTGCTAAAAGAAGGAGGAGACACGATAAAAAATTAAAAAAAAAATGCTAAAAATACTGTTCAACAAATGTCTCTTTGAAGGTAAAATACCTAAACAATGGAGAAATGCCAACACAATCTCAATACATAAGAAAGGAGACCGAACAGACCTAAACAACTACCGTCCTATTTCCCTTTTGTCACAACTATATAAAACCTTCACAAGAATAATAAACAACCGACTAACCTATAAACTTGATAACTACCAATCAGTGGAACAGGCCGGATTCAGGAAAGGATATAGCACAATCGACCATCTACATGTGCTTAAAATCTTAATTGAGAAAACCAATCAATACAACCTTCCGCTGTACTTAGCATTCGTAGATTATGAAAAGGCTTTCGACAGCATTGAACACTGCGGTTGAAGAAGCTCTGGTCAATAGTAGAATAGATTCAAGATACCGACAATTGATACATGATATTTACCAAAACGCAACCATGACCGTAATTCTGGACGACAAGTTAATAACGGATAATGTAAAAGTTAAACGAGGATTCCGACAAGGCGATATAATTTTACCTAAACTGTTTACCTTGACCCTCGAAGACTTAATAAAATCAACAGATTGGAAAAACAGAGGAATATATATTAACGGAAAATACTTAGTCACCTTAGATATGCAGATGATATACTCCTGATCTCCTCGGAACGACAAGAACTGAAATTAATGCTGAATGAACTTCATGAAAAATCACTGCAAAAAGGCCTGAAAATTAACTTCAACAAAACAATAGTAATGACAGACACGGAAGACCAAGAGGCAATAAAAATAAAAACAGAAACAATAGAACAGGTAAATGAGTATATCTATCTAGGACAAGCAATCATAGCTAACAGAGAAAATCAAACAGCCGAAATATCGAGACGAGTAAGAATGGGATGGGCAGCGTTCGGCAAACTTTCTTACGTTCTAAAAATCCAACAATCCCTCTATACTTACGAAGCAAGGTATATAACTCCTGTATAATACCGGTGCTCGCTCACCTACGGAGCACAGACATGGATATTTACACAGGCCAATTTGGATATGATAAGGAAGGCACAAAGAGCGATGGAGAGACAAATGTTGGGTGTATCACTTAGAGATAGAAAACGTTACCGGTGGATCAAAACCAGAACAAAGACAGTAGACGCGATAGAACAAGCAGCAAAACTGAAATGGAAATGGGCTGGATACAATGTACGTCTCCAAGACGGACGATGGAACAATGCCATCGGAAAGTGGCGTCCATACAATGCAAAGAGATCAAGAGGCAGACCACAGATGAGGTGAAAAGATGACATCAGGAAACAAGGAGGTCCCACATGGCAGAGAACAGCTCAAGATAGGGAAAGATGGAGAGAACTGGGGGAGACCTATATCCAACAATGGAAGGATAGAGAATAGGTTAAAAAAAAACTAAAACGTACTTAAAATACCTAATTACAACTTGTATACCGAATTCAAACAGGAGTTTGATGAAGTAGATCGACAGAAGATGTTAAAGCAACTATCTATGTTGAGGATACGCAAAAAGGTGGTTAAACTTATATAAATGACTCAGGAGGGTTTCAAAGCTATGGTGAGAACAGATGGAGATATGACGCAGGCCTCTAACGATATTAAAAGTGGAGTTAGACAAGGTGATGCTTTATCAACAACACTTTTTAATCTAACTTGTGAAGCTGGTTTTATAAAACTAGATATAAATGGCTGCATTAATACACGATCAATGCAAATATGCGCATATGCGGATGATGTTGCCATAATAAGCCGCAACAAAAGGTATTAAGCGAAAAAGTTATAGAACTAAAACGAGAAGCTGCTACACTTGGTCTATATATAAATGAAAGCAAAACAAAATATATGGAGGGCACAAACTCGAATCAATATGAGAATCTGAAAGTAGACAACCATACCTACTAATATGCTTCCACTTTTCCCTAACTAGGCTTAATAATAATTGACAACAACAAGATCAATCAAGAAATACAAGCACGGATTCTTAGCAGTAATAAGTGCTTTTATGCATACAAAGACTTAATGAAAAGTAAATTACTGATTCGTGAGTCTAAGCTTCTTCTTCTTCTTCTTCAGCCTGTGTTCGTCCACTGCTGGACATAGGCCTCTTCCATTTGCTTCCATCGATTTCTACTTTTGGCAATTCTCATCCACTGCTTGCCCGCGACTTGTTTGATATCGTCTGTCCACCTCTTCTACGGTCTGCCTACTCCTCGCCTGTTCTCTCTTGGTCTCCAGTTTGTTAATATTTGTGTCCATTTTTCGGGATTATCTCGGGCAACGTGTCCGACCCATTGCCACTTGAGCCTTGCAATACGTTCTGGGACATCAGTAATTTTTGTTCTTTCACGAATGACGTAATTTCGAATCCTGTCTCTCAAACTAATCCCTAGCATGGCCCTCTCCATTGCTCTTTGGGTTGTACTGAGCTGCTCTAAGGTTTTCTTTGTGAAGGTCATGGTCTCCAATTCATATGTAGTTACAGGCAAGATACATTTGTCATAAACTCTACGTTTTAGACACATTGGTATATCTTTATTCTTCAAAATAAAGCTTAATTTGCCGAAAGCTCCCCAAGACAGTTGTATGCGTCTTTTTATTTCGGCTATTTGATTTTCTTTGCCGATTTTAATGGTATGTCCAAGATATATATAGTGGTCTACATTTTCAAGACTGACTTCATTTTGAGACCTATTTTATTTGACTGCTGGTTTAATTCCTTCAACATTTGCTCCAGTTCCTTGATATCTGTACTAAATAATACTATGTCATCCGCAAACCTCAAATGACTCAAACGTACACCATCAATGTTTAGACCTTTTTCCTCCCAGTCAAGCTGTTTGAATACATTTTCCAATGCTAAGGTAAAAAGCTTTGGTGAAATAGTATCACCTTGTCTAATACCTTTATCAAGGCGCATTTTTTCAGTTTTTTCGTCTTCATTGATTTTGATGTGGAATGTGGCCTGTTCATAAATGTTTTTAATGAGTGTAGTGTACCGTGAGTCTATTCGAGCATCCTTCAGGGCTGACAAAAAGGACCAAGTCTCAATACTATCGAAAGCCTTGTGAAAGTCGATAAATGCCATATGTAAAGGTACATTATATTATGTGGTTTTTTCTACTAGTGTTCTGATGGTTTGTAAGTGATCATTAGCGCCAAACCCTTTTCTAAATCCCGCCTGTTCAACCGGTTGATATAAATCAAGTTTATGTGTTATGCGGTTGGTTATTATTCTTGTTAAGAATTTGTATAAGTGTGACAACAAACTTATAGGTCTGTAGTTTTCAATATTAGTAGTGTCTCCTTTCTTGTGTAAAAGTATTATTTCGGCGTTTTCCCATAGGCTGGGTATTCTTTTTTCTGTTAGACACTTATTCAGTAAGACTTCCACAACTTCTACAACGATATTGCCGCCCATTTTTAACATTTCAGACGTTATACGATCCTCGCCGGGAGCTTTTTTGTTTTTCATTTGCTGTAAGGCATGTCTAATTTCCGAAGAGGTTATTTTAGGGAGGGTTTCCGAGCCGACGTTTAGAATTGTTCTGTGGTCTGTTTCGGGGTTCTGTATAGTAGATGTATAAAGATTCTTATAGAACGTTTGTATTTCCTTGATTATTTGAGTTTTTTCGGTCACCGTATTCCCCTGTTGATTTTTGATTTTAGTTATATTTGATTTTCCTTTAGTTAAATTTGATTTCAATACTCTCATGTTTCTATTGTTTTCGATGGTTTGCAATATTTGTTTTGTTTTATAAGCCCGCAAGTCTGACCTTATGCTCTTTTTAACTTTATTGTTGATAGCTTTATACTCTGGTAATTCTTTCGATGTTCTTCTTCTTTCTTCCATTAAATTAAGTGTTGTTTGTTTCAGTTTCGTTTTTCTGGGATTTTTATTTTTATCACAAATCCTTTTTTGCAGTTGATGTTCGTTAATTTTTGTGTTATTTCATTTATATCTTTCGTGTTGAATACTGGTAGAGGTCCTAGTTACTTTTTTAGTTCACGTTGATATTCCTCTTGATTCATTTCGAGTGCTTCTATGTTTGGCAATTTATCCTGTGTTAATAATTTTCTTCTATCTAATTTCGTATTTATTTCTATTCGCGTCCTAACTAATCGATGATCACTACCAGTGTTGAAAGAATTTAGCATAGTAAGATCTTAAGCAATGTTTTTGAAGTTAGAGAGTATAAAGTCAATTTCATTTTTTACTTTGCCATCTGGGCTTAACCACGTCCATTTTCTCTGCATCTTTTTCTTGTAGAAGGTATTTAAGCAGAATAGTTTTTCTTTGCTGAGGACATTTACGAGCATATCTCCCCTGTGATTTCTACTTCCCAGTCCAAAATTTCCAATATATTCGTTGTCGTTATTATTTTCGTTCTTTCCTATTTTATCGTTGAAATCTCCCGTAATTATTACGTAGTATGTTTTCTCTAGGTTTCTGGCTCTTGTAATGTCTTCATAAAGTTGTTCTACCTCTTCATAATCTGCAGAAGAAGTTGGTGCATAACAGTGGATTATTTGAATGCTGTATCTACGATTTAGTTTTATTACCATATAGATAACTCTATTAGAAATTGCTTGGAATTTGGTTACCATGCTTTCAATTCTCTTATGTACTAAAAAGCCTACGCCTCCTATACCTTGGTTATTTCCTGAATTGTATTGATACAAAGTGTGCCCTGATTTTAGTAGAGTCGATTCTTCGCCTTTAAGCCTTGTCTCGCATAGGCATACTATGTCCCATTTGATGGTCTTAAGTTCTTCTTGCAACTCTTCTAGGTTATCTTTTGTCCTCATCGTTCTGATATTATATGTTCCGATGTGCATTCTGTGTGTACTAAGCGAATTCTTGCCTCCCCCATATTCCACGAGGCAGACCCTTTTCTGGGTGTGGGATTTGGCATAACATACTCCACCCACCTGGGGACCGTTCCGTTTCGTTTTAGTATTCGCCATTTCTGTATTTGGAAGGATGAGTAGCCTTGAAACACCACGCTGGCTAGACGGGTTGGTGAGTTTTATATCAGCCGCCCATTCTGGGTCAGACGCTGTTCGCAGCCGTCCATTCTGGATCAGACGCTACTGTTTTGATTCTATATCAACCCTAAAATCGAGAGTTGCCATTTCCGCCATCCACACCGTACCGAAGCTCCGCTTCTCCGCCGTGTCTGCCGTTGTGGACTTCATCCGTAACCCTGGACAAGGGACCCTAACCAGGTACTGGTTTCCCGGGTCAGGAAACCCCCGGAATCTGTGGAGGGCAGGGATTGATTCATTTTCCCTGATAGGACTATCTTTAAGAATTTAAAGAGTTCCTACCCGCTACCCGCCAGTCTAAGCTTAGAATCTACAAAACAGTAATTAGACTAGGGTTCACATATGGATGTGAAACGTGGACCCTCTCAACCGCTGATAAAAATCAACTGAGAATATTTGAGAGCAAAATACTAAGGAAGATATTTGGACCAACCCAATGCAGCTATGGTTCGTGAAGAATTAAAATGAACTACAAGCTGGATGAAATAATGCAGAGCGCAGATATTGTTAGATTTCTAAAGTCACAAAGACTGGCTTGGTCACCTAGAAAGAATGCCAGATACTCGAACTGTAAAAGAAGTCCAGGGATGAAAGCCCCAAGGAAACAGAACAAGAGGAAGGCTCCGTAAAATATGGATAAACGACGGAGAGAGGGATCTTAAAACCATGAACATCAGGTAGTGGCGAAGGAAAGTATCCGACGGGGTAGAATGGAAGAACATTGTTAAGCAGGCCAAGACTCACAAAGGGTTGTAGTGCCATTAAAAGAAGACTAAAACGTACAAAATCGAATAAAATAAAAAAATTGGTGAAGAATTTAATTTTCATGAAGAACTTAAAAATTTTGTGTTCCGAGCCTGTATTATATCCATTTCCAAGATACGATCGAAAGCCCGAACTAAATTATAATAAATATAATCTATAAAAAAAATAATTTCGGTCATTATAGTCTGTAATATATGCACAATGTATATCAAAAATAAGGCCAACCAAGGAACACCATCATCATTAAGTATTGTTTCAAGTTACAATTTAAACATTTTTTATACAACAATAAAACACCGAAAACTTTGTTTTCAAACTTCCACAAAATTTATTTTAACTTCTTATCACTACAGCTATTTCAAATGATTGCCATGCGTTTACACTTTATAGTCTGTAATGAAATAGTTTAAGGAGGGGAGAACTGGTTGTCTCAAGTTGATCATTCAAAACTATATCTGTGTTTTTTAATTTGTTGATTTCCATAGATTCTAACAGGGATAGGTTAAGGACTTTATTTTGAATGTGAAGAATTTTAAATTCGTCATTAAAAGAATGATTGTGATCTAGAAGAAGAAGTGCGCATGTAGAATCTGTTTTTCTATTATTGAAAGCCTTTATATGTTCTGCTATTCGTTTATTAAAGTTTCTACCAGTTTGACCGATGTAAGTTTTTGGGCAGTCGCCACATTTAAGTTTGTACAAACCACTGTGTAAGTATTTTTTATTTTAGCTTTTGATATTTTTGATATATTTGCCTAGGTTGTTATTTGTTCGGAAATCTGGAGTTATTCCTTTTGTTACGATAATTATGGCGTTTATAACTATAAATATATTATGACTAATTCTGTTTTCTGTTCAAGTAAATTCGAAGTTGTTTACAGAAACCTTTAGACCCCAATTTTATGAGTCATCCACGTCTCGAGGCTTTTCAAACAGTTGAAAAACGAGTCGAGCGGCTTCACCAAAATACGAGATGATTCGATGGAGTTCCATTATAATGTTGAAGGTCATCGACATTTCTAGATAGCAGCAGTTTATGTATATAAACGAAACGATTTTATTTGGGAAGTCAGTGAAGTAAGAAGATTCGCGCCGAGTATTTTAAATGTATCGAACGTAATATAAATTTGTAAAGTTAATTAATAAATTAGTAATTAGTTATCTTGAGTTTTAATAAATTAGGATATAGACAATAAATTAGAATAAAGAACTATAAATTAGAACTAATAGAAATATAACACTTTCTTTTTTATGTGTTTGGCTACTTTTGTTGATATTTTGCCTGTATATGTAATCGGGCGGAAGGTATTGGGTTTTTTCTCTGGTGGTGCAAGTACTAATTTCAGTGTAGTTTTTGATTTAACATTTTATAAATTGTTTGTTCGTTGTATCCATTGTTTACTGCTATTTGCTTGATAATGTTTAATTCTATCTCAAAGTTGTATTTGGACATCGCAATTTCTGTTACTCTATGTAAGATACTGTGATATGCTGCCAGTTTATGTTGTGTTAAATGGGACGATGAATTGTGTATAGTCGTGTCAGTATGGGTAGGTTTATAAAATATGGAGACGTCATGTTTGTTTTTAAGTCTGATAATTTTTGGATTGATTTTGTTCTGTTTCTATTGGAAATTCAGTATGACTATAAAGTGAATTAACATACAATAAAAATTGATCTAGTTGCCTGTTAGTTCCTGTGAAACATACCTGTACGTCGTCTACGTATCTCCACCAATATAAAAATTGTTTAAAAAACACTGGATGTTTTGAAATCTTTGTCTCTAGATGATCCATTTGTAACAGAAGAGTCCTGTTACAAAGAGAATAAAACAGCCATTTTAATTAAAAATAAATCAATAGAAAACAACATAGTGTTTACAAAAGCATACAAAGGTAACACTACTATTGCTATAGATAAAATAGAATATAATAACAAAACAATAGAATTCTTAAATAATCGAAATATTGAAACGTTACAGAAAGACCCGACAGAAAAATATCAAAAACAAATTAAGCTAGCATTATAAAATTCAAAATCAATAATAAATCCAATAGAACAGAAATAATTCAATATCATGAACCCACAGCCTCCTAAATTATACTCTTTCATTAAACTACACAAACCGAATCACCCAATAAGACCTGTAGTTTCTTTTTATACAGCTAAGTAATATAAGCTTTCAAAAAAACTCATTATTTTAGAACACACTAAATTTTCACCTAAATTTGCCATATAAAATACAGTAGAACTAGTTAATAAAATACAACATATTCAATTACCTAATAACTCCAGATTAATTTCATTTGACCTAAAAAATCTTTTTCCTAGTATCCCAATCCCAATGATTACATCTGAAATTTAACATCTTTTTGTTTGCATAAACCACGACTACTTTGAATTTAATAATCAAATATATACAAATAATAGTGCAGAACTAATAATGGGCAATCCTCTAAGCCCATTGCTATCAGATATTTTTATGGATCATTTAGAGACAAAGATTTCAAAACATCCCGTATTTAAACAGTTTTCATATTGGTGGAGATACGTAGACGACGTACTGGTATATTTCACAGGAACAGGCAACTAGATTTAAAAATTATCAGACTTTAAACAAACACGACTTCTCCATATTTCATAGACCTACCCATACTGACATGACTATACACAATTCATCGTCCCATCCAACATAACACATACTGACATTTAAGACAGAATTAAACATTATCAAGCAAATAGCAGCAATGGATACAGCGAACAAACAATTTATAAAATGTTAAATCAAAAACTACACAAGAAAGCGCTGAAATTAGTATTTCCACCACCAGAGAAAAAACCCAGTTACTTCTGCATGATTACATATACAGGCGAAATATCAACAAAAATAGCCAAACACATAAAAAAGAAAGGAATACCACCAGCTTTCCGAACAAATAACAACCTAGACAAATATATCAAAAATAACAAGAGCCAAAATAAAAAAACATTTACACAGTGGTGTGTACAAACTTAAATGTGGCGACTGCCCAATAACTTACATCGGTCAAACTGGTAGAAACTTTAATAAACGAATAGCAGAACATAAAAGGACTTTCAATAATAGAAAACAGATTCTACATACGCACTTCACCCTCTAGATCACAATAATTATTTTAATGACGAATTTAAAATTCTTCACATTCAAAATAAAGGCCTTAAGCTATCCTCGTTAGAATCTATGTAAATCGACAAAAACGCAGATTTAATTCTGTATGACCAACTCGAGACAAACATTTCTCCCCTTCTCAACCTATTTCATTAGAGACTATAAAGTGTAAACGCATGGCAAAAATAGATCACTTGGGAAAGGCAATCAGCCTAAACAGCTGTAGTGATAAGAAGTTAAAATAAATTTTATGAAAGTTTAAAAACAAAGTTTTTAGTGTTTTATTGTAACATAAAATGAATTTCCATCAAGTTACGGTCGAATCCATCAATTATTTTTTTATACAAATACTTACGTCGTCGGTACATCTGACGTATTACCAGCCAACCTGTTTAAAATTTTTGGTCTAAATAATTGATTAAATGTCATTCTGAACATTCTGTTCATACAGCAGTATAAAATAAAATTTATGGAGCCGTTGGTGAGAGCCATGATATCCATAATTTCTCCATATTGTTGGTAGCACTGAAGAAATAGATCGTGTCCTTTGATACCTATAAGCAAGGCAAATATCCCTTGCGGAAACTCAGTAATCAAAAAAAGTAAAAGTACTGCGACTAACATTTTCGTTGTTCGGTCTGATCGCCTCTCTGCTTTATTGCCTTTTCTTTTCATTTCTTTCCCATCTACAGTTAAAGGAAAACAATCATACCCTCTTAGGACCTGTCTTCTCTTCTTAGCGTCGAACAAGGTTTTAATTAACCATAGACTTATTATTGTTAAAATAAAGCAGGGTAACAATTTTATTAAAACTGCAAAAAGCCAAAAATTAATCTTGAGGAGCGTTTTATTTTTCTTTACATCTTCTTTTAGATCCGTGTGGTATAAAGTCACGTTCTGATCATTTTCTTTTATTACAATAGTGGATATGTCAAAGATGTAGTAGGCAGGAATGCAGAGGAATAGGGGTAGTATGTAGCAGATCCAAATTGTTAGGGTACATCTGGCGTTCGAGCATAGTTGGTGATTTCTTTTTGGATACCTGTAAAAGAAGAGAAATTATTAGTTAATTAGATATAATTTTAGAATAAAAATTTATAATATTGGCTAATTAAAAACATAAAAACCAGTCGACAATAGACCCTTATACAGACACAGATCCAGATGGAGAGATAACATATTCAAAGATTTGGGTGAAATGGTGAAAGAGTAAACAATGTTAGATATGCCGATGATACCATGGTGATAGCAAATAGTTTAGAGGGACTTCAGATGCTAATGGACAGAATAAACGAGTACTGTCAACAGTATAGACTAAACATTAATAGCCACAAAACGAAACAAATGATTATCAGCAAGGAGAATATAAACGGGGCCCATCTATACATTAATGGGACACAGATAGAGCGAGTAAAACAATATTGCTACCTGGGAACTATTATAAACGAACAGTGGAGCAATGGACAGGAAATAAAGTGCCGCATAGGAAAGGCAAGAACGGTCTTTAATAAAATGAGCGCCATCTTCAAAAGTCACAACATATCCCTAGATACAAAAATGAGACATTTGAGATGCTAAGCTTTCTCTGTGTTGTTGTACGGGGCGGAGGCATGGACGCTTACAGATACCGCTATTAAAAAACTTGAAGCTTTTGAGATGTGGATTTATAGAAGAATGCTGAGAATATCATGGACAGCAAGGATGACGAACAAGGAAGTTCTAGGAAGAATGAAGAAGGAACCAGAGATTGTATTTACGATCAAACGTATAAAATTGCAATATCTGGGACACGTTATGAGAAATCAGCACCGTTACTCCCTGCTGCAGTCTATATTGCAAGGTAAAGTCAAAGGTAAGCGAGGACTCGGTAGAATGAGAGTATCATGGCTGCGGAATTTAAGAACATGGTTTAAGAAAACCTCAACGAAACTGTTTCGAGCCGCAGCGAGCAAGGTTATGATTGCCAATATGATTTCCAACGTCCGAAACGGATAGGAACCAGAAGAAGAAGAAGATGAAGACAATTCGTACTAGCAGCGAAGATTTTCGAACGGTTGTAAAGCTATAGAGGTTGAGACAATATAATCTATTGATTGGGATGCAAGGGATAGTGATACGCAACTTATAGCCTCATCTATCCAAATGTCAACCTCACCTGCCCGCGTGATGATCTTGATTATGGTCATCCGGTGCATCCTGCTAGATAACAAATGAGGCTCTGACGTCCGAGTAATTGCTGATATAAGCAATCCCCTACTTACTGACTAACGGCTTAGGGCGGATGAGTTGGTGAGTGGTAGGGCATTCTTCTGTCCTGGGGTTGAGAAATCGGCCCCGAAGGCGGATGAATCAACAAATAATTGTCAACGGCATAAGAATGCAGAAGGCAAAGAGAAACCACTAGAAAAGTCTAGAAACACCACCTAGACAAATCACCATAGAATTGACACTGCAATTGCAAACCGTTACTAAACATGAAGAGCGGAGGCCAAGATTCAAAAGGATAGGAGAAACATATTTATACTACAAGGTCTCTCAGGTTGTAAACATGCGAAAACCTCGTGAAGAAATCCTAAAAATAAAGAAATCTAATTTTAGAATGTGCACATGGAATGTTAGAAGTCTATTTGCATCTGGGAAACTTGACAACGCAATTAATGAAATGAAAAGAATGAAAATAGACCTACTGGGAATCAGCATAATGAGATGGCCAGAGTGAGGATAATGTAAACAGGAAGGAAGTATATTATATTATTCCGGTAACAGCATAGATGACACTCATTACAAAAATAGTGTAGATATATTAGTAACATCAGAACTGAGTAAATATGTAACCAATTTCGTACCAGTCTCGTACCATCTGAACAAAACGACTGCAACTAGGATTAATACGTAGGAAAATGTATTGGTTCATGAACCAAAAATTCAAATTACTGTATAAATGTATTCTAAGGCCAGTTTGGACCCACGGTATACAGATATGGGCTACAGCATCTAATTTTCATTTACTGAAACTTCAGCGTTTCCAATTTAAAGTCCAATTATGTTATACACCGAGATCTTCATATCCAAAATATTAAAGACTCCGTTATCTCACTCAGTTGAATTTACAAAAATAGACCACCAAACCATCCAAATACGCTTGCCCAAGACCTACTTTCTTAAGCGACCGAGGAGAGGAAGACTAAAACCAAAGAATATAGACGCTTAGGCTTAAGCGTCTATATTCTTTGCTAAAACGCCGAGATCCCTTAGACCAGTGGTTCTCAACCTTTTTGTGGCGATGGAACACTTTTAATTACCGAAAAAATTGCGGAACACCAAAGCAATAACATGCATATATTGATAAACAAATTAGGATTAGCACATAAATTCTGTAATAAGCTTTATTATACGTACTCAAATTTGTAAAATTTTACTTAAAATATGAAAACAAAAAACATTTTTAAAATTAACAAAAGCGTAATTCTCAAAATACATCATATGAGTAAATACTTAGTGAGACACTTGTGCCTGGTGTCGTTTGCAAATTTGCTCAATATCAGGCCTGATGTGGGAAAGAGCTACTCTTATTTCTTGTTCTAAGTTTAGCAGCCTTTCCCGTTTCTTATTTTTAATGTTTGTTAAAGATGAGAACCCAAATTCACATAAATAGGACGTTGAAAACTGTATTAAAATACTAATCGCTTTTTTGGCAAGAAGTGGATATTCCTCTTGGACCAAGATCCAAAATTTCTGAACATTCACTTCTGAAAACTTAATTTTCAGAGTACGATCAGATGACAACGAAATAAATTTTTCTTCTTGGTTCAGAGAAAACAGGAAATTGGCTGTATTACTTGTGCTAAAAGGACTTCTTATCCAGTCATATTTTTCTACGTTCAGAGATGGAAAATACCTGGCAATTGTCTCCTCTAATAGTGATAAGGGTTCTGTAACTATATGCGTGATTTCTTGTTCTTTATCTTCATCACCTTCATTCTGAAGCAGTGGAAACATATCCATTTTATTTGTCTCTAAAATGCGCTTCTTCCAAAATGACAATTTTTTCTGGAAAGCTGACAGCTTGTCCGTGGATGTTAAAATATTTTCATTTTTGCCTTGCATACTTGAGTTAACGCCATTTAAATAATTAGAAATATCGGCCAAATGTGCCACTTTAGTGCACCATGCATCATTTTCAAAATATGTGGTAAATGTGTCATTACCTTCTTCTTGGAAAAAAGTTAACAGCTCCGTTCTAAGTTCATAAATTCGACATAATACTTTGCCCCTTGACAACCATCTAACTTTGGTGTGCAGCAACAAACATTCATACTTTGATTCCATTGGGATGCAGAGTTGTTTAAAAAGACGGGGTTTTAGTTGTCTTGATTTGATGTAATTCACGACATTAACCACTTGGTCTAATACAAATTTCAAAGTAGCTGGTAGCGTTTTTGAAATTAGAGATTCTCTATGCAAGAAACAGTGTGTAGATATGATATTTTCATTTCGCTTTTTTGCAAGGGTACAAAAACATTTTATGGAGCCTACCATGGAAGGGGCACCATCCGTACAAATTCCTACGCAAAAGTCCCATGATATGTTTTTTTCTCTAAATATGACGTTATGGAATCAAATACATCCTGACCTGTTGTACGTGCTGTAAGTTCTCTGCAGCATAAAAACTGATTGACTATTTCACCTTCGTCGACAAATCGAATAAATCCTAATAAATGAGCTTTGCCACTAATATCAGTGGATTCGTCCACCTACAATGCGAAGTTTTTTTGTAAAGTTTATTTGTAACTTTTTCCTCAATATCTGCAGATAAATCAACAATCCTCCTTCTTATTGTATCATCCGACATAGGAATTTTCCGTATTTTGTTTTGTGCATCATTGCCAAACATAATTTTGACCATCTCACAACATGCTGGTAATATAAGAGATTCTGCAGCAGTGTGTGGTTTCTGTTTCAAAGCAATTAATTCGGCGACCTTAAATAAAGCTATTTGTGCTTTGTCGGAAATTGTTAGCGACCTTTCAAATTGTTTCGCTTGTTTAGCTTGTGTCTCCAAAAGTCGCTTGAAATAATCTTTATTTTTTGAAGCTACACTAGCGTGTTTGGTAGTAAAATCGCGTTTTAATTTAGCCGGAGCCATTGCGCTATTAGCGAGTGTCTGCCCACAAACAATACACTTGGGAATTGGATAGTCTTCTTCCCCAGTCCAAATGAAGCCATAATCCAAATATTCATCCAAATATTGCCGGTTCAACATTTTTTTGTTGCGCTTCGATTTGTCATCAACCCCACTTCGTAAAGTTTCAGTATCTCCGCTGGCGCTCGCTTCATCATCATTAATTATGAGTTGTTCCACAGTAGTTTTTCTTTTAAGTTTGAGGAACTTATCCATTTTAATTTATTCGTCTCTAAACAAAATAATGCGGATGAATGCTTCACATTTTGTATAAAATATGCAATTACATACCTTTGATAGATAAGCCGTACGTAAACGTTATCATAAAAAAACTGACACAGCGATTTTCACGTATTAGGTTTGTGCAATGTAACAAATTCAACATTCAGTTGCAGACTGTGGCGTGGGTGACTCAGATTGGCTGTGGCCACTGCGGAGCTCAGCGCTCAGCGCTTATAAAATCCAACGTGTGCACTGTGCCGACGCGGTGTTGTCACGTTGGGCAAATGAACATTTACGCTGCAGAATTTTATTAAATTAAAATGTACGTAAATGGCTATTTTAAAATTTGAAAATATTTATTTGAAAAAAATAATTTAGCAAAATGGTATGCAGGATTGCGAGTATTTCGCGGAACACTTGGAAGGAATTCGCGGAACACTAGTGTTCCGCGGAACAACGGTTGAGAACCACTGCCTTAGACCTTTCTATACCTTTACATACATAAACGTATACTCTATCATTTTGCTATCATTCACGTATGCTATATACCTATAACTTATAATTGTGTGTGTATTTTACCTATTGCTATTTTTAAATAAGTTTGTAAATGTCTTTGTAAAGTGTTGTTTGTATTTTAAATAAAGTTTAATGTTAAAGGGATTTTTGTCACTGGACGGATCTCCCCTGTGTTACTTGCGTGATAAACTTATTGATTATTGTTTTTTTCTTTATTTTCAGAAACAGATTACAATAAATAAAGAATATAAAAAATATTTTAAAACGATCGCAAACTAGTAAATATTTTATACTGATAATACTAATAATTGTGATTCTTTTAATGGAATCTTATATATGGTTCATTTCATAATATATTAGTAATGCATTTATTTATTGCATGTCTCTTATAAAAAGTTCACATAAAATGAAGTGTGAATTATTTGCTGATTTCAGTACTTAAATCATGACCGCGATCTCTGCTTTTTAAATTTATGACCTAAATTATTTCATTTCCTCATTTTATGTCTTTATAATAAAATTGAGTTCATTCTCAACATTGCGAGATTAAACGGCGTGCTACTGCAAAGGCACTGCGGATTATTGGGAATATAGTTTTCGGCTACCGCATTTTAATATTCAATGAATAAATATTAGCAGGAGCAAAGGATGGCTTAATATCACTATATTTATTATTGTATTTATTTTGGGGCAATAAATCTAATATGGGAGATAGAATAAATGCCTTTATCATTGCATTTCATTAAATGCAATGCTTTTACCAATATATAGTTAGCACCGACTTTTTATACCCGCCGGCAAATTCAAACCAAAATATAACTTCCAGATCATATTTTCATATATAACCTTTAGTCCAGACAAATTATTATATGCATTTAATATATTTTTATTACCAAAAATGAGATGTTTTAACCAAATAATGCTTCAAATATAATGTGCAGCATAATTTTGAATTACGTTCCGCTAATGAACTTGCTTTTTTGTCCTTAAAAGTATAAAAAAGTTTCAATTGTATTGCTTATTATTTCATCCAAATATAACCGTGTAACAATTAGCTGTACCAATACCCAAGTATCAATTATCAAGTTTTAAACTGATTGATTTACGATGAGTAATCCGATTGTCAATATACCGGCATGTGGCTTGTCTAAAGGACTGGACTTGCAAATGTTTAGTTTAGTTGTATCTTTGCAGCTAGCTTGTTATAGAAAGATGTATGTGCATTGTGCACTGTTTTAATTTTGAGTTGTGTTGAAATTTTGTTGTGAGTAGTTATAATAATTATTGTAGTATTTTTTGTTGTTTGTTTTCTTGTTTAAATGTTTAGACCATGGGAAACAACAATCTTTATCGTAAGTGATACAAAAAACAATGACACTGTAACTGTAACTGTAGAAAAGTTACAAGCTAGGTATGCTTGAGACTGGCCAGTTGATACTCAAGGTAGGGTAAGGTCTATTTGAATGCCCTGAGAAAACAGTAGAGAATAGAAAATATGTATATTAGCTAAGAAAATATAAGAATAACCAAAAAGAACTAAGAGTAAGTGGGAGTAAGAGGAGAGAAGAATGATTTGGGCACCAGAGAAGATGTTTACTGGACTCTTAGTCTAACAAACATTTCACCTAGTGACTTTATTGCTGCTGCTAAATATGTTTTCTGTAACTAGATATGACCTTATTGAAAAAAAAGAAGATGGTTTAATAAAAAAGATTATTACTTATAACCTAATTTAATCATAATAAAAACCTGTAGTACCCCGTAATGTACAATTTAACTTAAATACCCTACATGAAAATCCCCTTAGCAAAGTTATATATAATCTAATTTTAAATACCCTTATAATATAGAATACTATTGACTCTTATATATATATATTATATATATATATATATATATATATATATATATATATACAATATATTTACATTCCCTAATTTACTAGAAACGTATGAACTTATTTTATGAAGTTTTATTCATGAATTATAGCAAAATTTAATGACAACCAACATTTCTATATATTTAAACAACTATAACCCCTTCCTATATTTAACACAATGTATCAGTTTGACAATTTCTAAGTTGATTCCAATCAGATCACCTGTAGATGTATTTAAATTGGTCTGTTCAGAAAGAAACAGATCCAAGATGAATTGGTGATGTTACCAGTAGAGCTGTAGAAATACAAAATGGACCTGTTTGCACACATGACCTTTCAAAAAATTGTATTATAATGCATCCCTACCCTGTTATAATATATATATATATATATATATATATATATATATATATATATATATATATATATATATATATATATATATATATTAAAATATTTAATGACAAAAATAAACAAATGATATTAAGAAAAAAAAATTAAATGTTATATAAATAATGATACGAAAATATGAATTAAGAAAAATTGACTAAAATTATTATTAAGTTTTGGTTCGGTCACTCACTAAAAATTAACAAAATTTAAGGTAGCTTATTTTTAAAATAGTAGAAAAACAATAAAAAAAAAGAACCTGACTACTCTCAAACCGAGAAGGTTCTTCTTCCGGACACCTTACGCCGCTGGGACTAGTCCGGGTGAAAGCTATAAGCACACTCTTCTAGTACTAAACTGAACAGCTACTCCACTAATCGGGAAAAAACAAAAAAAACTCCAACTAAACTAAATGGAATCCATTCAACCCAAATTCAAAATAATCTTGATTGACTTTATATTCCTTTTTCCTCCAGCGACTAAAAATAAAATCAAAGAAAGCTCTCATTAGCTTTATACTGAGTTGATAAATAAAAAAGGCGATTAGAACAAGAAAAACTAGTCTAAATGATAATTAGCAAAAGGTTTCGTACACTTTTTGTGACCTTGGAAAATTTATCGAAAACTATGTATTTATAAAAAAATGTTGGGATTTTACTATGAATATTTCAATGAAGAATTAAAATTTAACTTATCTTGACGAATATATTATTATAGGCAAATAGAAATGAAGGATCTCCTTACATTACCGAATTGATTGGATATTGATGAGAAGGTGTACTTAGGAGAATTTCTAACAGAAAGAATTCTGAATATGATTTGACTGATATAATTAGGGTAAAATTATTGAATAAATGATATTAATATGAAACTATTAATGGTAAAAAAAATGATTTACTTAAATTAAAATTAAACTCATCCTACGCAATAATATTTCACTAATTAAACCAAAATCTTCTTTTTTTTTTCAATAAGGTTATATCTAGTTACAGAAAACATATTTAGAAGCAGCAATAAAGTCACTAAGTGAAGTGTTTGTAAGACTAAGAGTCCAGTAAACATCTTCCCTGGCGCCCAAATCATTATTTTCTCCTATATTCCTGTTGTCAGTACTTACTCTTAGTTCGTGTATGTTATTCTTATATTTTCTTAGTTAATATACATCTTTTCTATTCTTTACTGTTTTCTCAGGGCATGCAAATAGGCCTAACCCTACCTTGAGTAACAACTGGCCAGTCTCAAGCATACCCAGCTAGCCGAACTGCATTCAGTTTAACTTTTATTTTAATTTAGTTTCAAACTTATCTTCACACTACTCTACAAATCTTATAACATCAGGGACCTTGTCCCAAGTGATCTGCCTACTATTTGTTACAGTAGCGCCCAAAGTGAACCAACATAAATTTTGTTATAGTAGACCACTTTACGTAGATGGCTGAAAAAAATTGGGTTCAAATACGAAATCGTTGATAAACGGGTGACTGATGGAAAGTAGAAGGATAGTACCCTGGCGTTTAGATTATTAAAAAAAATTTAAGAATATCGAGACCAATAGCGGACTATATATTATTTAGACGAGACATGGTATGACTAGCAAGATACCGCTCGTAAGGGTTGCACCGATGTTTTACTTGGGTGCCAGTTGAAAGGAGAACCTCCGAGTAAAGGTTCTCGGATGAATATTATGGACTGTGGATCTGAAAATGGTTGGGTGCCAAATGGAATAAAGCTTTGCGGAAAAAAATAGAAAAATGTAGTGTAGATTATCATCAGAATATGACTTCTACTATATTCAAGGAGTGGTTTAAAAATACACTACTTCCCAATATAACACTTTAACACTGGTGCATAGTGAGGGTACGCAAACATAATGATTATTTTAGTTAAAATAACTTAGTTTTTCATTATAAATTGCCAACTTTGTTTAAAACAATATTTTCTTAAATGTAAAATACTGTTTCACAGTTTCGTCTATGTACGTCATCGTTAAACGCTAATAGGTATTTTCAGCGCTTCTCATATATTTCAGGTACTTATGATTATACGTCGTATAATTTTAATATATCTACGCCATACGTTATTGGTATATAGTTATATGTTATAATGCCCGATAGAAGATGTCGTTGTATCACTTAGTATTTTTTCCGACAGGGTGGTAGAATGATAATTTTTTTTACGTTTCACTTTTAACCATTTAAAAACCAAAGAAATATAACGTTTTGCTTTATTTTTCCAGAATCAGATTTTTCGCTCTTTGTCTATAATATATGATGTAGAACTATAATATCCAATCAAATAATTATATATCCAAACAAATAATTCTATTTCGTAACAAATAAATATTTTCGCGCCGGTTACATAAACAAAAATCCAGTATGCATGGACTTGTTTCTGGGAATGTTAATCTCCGCCCATGGCGCCTACTTAACCAGAGATCGACTATTCAAAATGCATAAACAAAATATGTCAGCGGGGCTAGGGGTCGAGACAGACAGTGAATTAGCGACTTTTGTGGGCCTCACACCTATCTTTCAAGTTCGGAAAGGTTTTCTCCACGTTGCAAGTTACGCAATAAGCCGGAAAGCCGTAAAATGTGAATAGTGTTATGGTGTTTTCGGGAGAGTTCGTAAATTGTAATTTTCAAATTAGGTTCCTACGATAATTTATACACTCAAAGTTTATAAGTTCTATTTCTTGCCCTTTTTTCAATTACAGTTTCTCTCTAAACAAGCAATTGTTTTATTTCACTCTATATCAATTCAACAGGCCAGATCAAAGCACATTTAAAAGTCGGTTTAAGTTTCTTTGCTGAGCTGTCGAAGGCTAGCTTACTAATTGGACATTTTGTTCACTTCGAGCCGAATTTTGATCACTTCAAGCCGTATTTTGATCCTATTAGCCGACTTTCTGGCCTGAAAACACTCATTACAAGTTTCTTCTTCTTCATTCTGCGCATTTAAAAAGACATTAAAAGTTTCGCGTATTTCGGATATTCTCGTCGAAAGACAATAATTTCTAGAGACATAGTGAGTGCGTTATTTATTCTACGGACAAATAAACATTCGATAAGCCAAACAGTGTTAGTTTAAAAATCCAGGAAAACTTCAAGAAATGCAGTTCCAGCAGGACTAGCTGATTCCAGATTCCAGAGAGGGAGAAGCAGCCCACATTCAAATACCAAGTACTCAGGGGTGACGTACAAAAACAAACTTTTCTATTCTCTACTAAATTCAAAGTTATTTTCAAGTTATTTTTTCAGTTATTTTTCAAAAATTTAGTGCAAAATAGTGTTCTCATAGTTAAAGAACTGAACTATTCAGTTGAATTTTTGGGTTAGCTAATTGCATGCTTGTTACAATTCAAAATTAATCATTCAGAATTAAAAAAAAAGAGGTTAGTCTTCGTAAATGGGTATATTTATTTAAAAACCCTTAAAAGGTCTACATACAAAAAAAAACAACGTTTTCGAACTAAACAGTCCATCATCAGGTTTAGAATTATAAAGTTGAAAGGTTATAATGCCTGAGCCACCAAAATACCTGGGTAAAAACCCTTTAAATTACATATAGTTGTAAAAGATTATACATCATGTTGTAAAAAAAACTGTGATATTCAGTATTAAATTAAATTTTACTTCAGGTAACATACATGGATGAAGTGAGTTCCAGAGCCGGAGAGAACAGCTGGTAACAGTAGTTACCTGACTTGACACAAAAATGACAAAAAGGATGTTAGAAACAGCAGAGATGAAAACACTTAGAAAAATTGATGGTAATATACTATGAGACAGAACCAGGTAAGACATCAAGAACTAGGTAAGAAATAAAAGAGTAAAACGGAACGATCATATAAGCCGAATGGCAACAAATAGAGTAGTAAATACGGCAAGAGACGGTTTCCCAATAGAAAGACGATCACTAGGAAGACCACGAAAACGATGGAACTACAACTTACTAAAGGGTCATTAAAAACAAATAGTCTACATAAAAAGAAGAAGAAGAAATTTAATTTAAATACAGATATACGTGTGATTCCAGATCACAAGATTTATGAAATCTATTTTCCTCGTGCTTTTGTATTTCCGCTATTTTTAAAAGGTTTATTTTTAAAAGTACACAAAAGTTCATGCACTTTATGTAACATAAAGGTGTTTTTCAAAGACATTATTTTGGTAACAATTGGCAACTCTAGATTTTCTTATTGTACACTCTTACAGTTCACATTGTAGTATAAAAGAGAGTCGCTTATATAGACTTTCAGATTGCTTTGTGTTTGTTAAGTTGTTATTTTATATTAATACCTCTTGGATACTTGATTTCATTTCTTGGAAAACTGTCAACATATAAAGGATGTCCCATAATTTACGTAAAGTTTAAATTGAATAGAAAACACTTTTTTCTCTTTAGATTGTAATTTATTATTAAATCTAATCCTAAAAATAGGATAGGATTATGTACGGAAGAGCATAACAGGAAAATGCTCTTGATGACTTTGCTGATAAACATATGAGACAAGACAGAATTAATGTTGATAGTCTGCGCAATGAAACCGTTGCCAAAGAGTATAGAGGATACATTGATAAGTAAATAGAGAACGTGAGAGCGAAAAAAAATAAGGAAAAATTGTGGACAAAATGATGAAACATAATAACTAAGAAGTCATCAAAAATATTGAAAAAAATCAAACCAAAGTTAGGATGGTTTGACGAGGAATGCAAAAAAAAAAAACAGATAACAAAAATAGAGAATACCTAAAGACAAATCAAGATAGATAAACAAGAAGAGCAAAGGAGAAATAACGGACACTAAAGCGGGTAGCAAACATGGAATGGTTAAGAAATCGAAACAAAATTCGAAAGTCTTACAGAAATGTAAACAAAACGATTAAACGATTTAAACCGATTTAAAAATCTTGAACCGATGGGTTAAATTTTTCAACACAACATTTAACGGCCATTATATCGAAGAGCACATAACACCGTAGCAGATCGAAATAATTGTAATCTATTTAACCCAAACAAAATACCACCTGTCATTGAAGAGGTTGCCCATGCCATTAAAAGGCTTAAAAAAATGGAGCAACAAGAACTAATCAAATTTATAGTGAGGTCTACAAGAATGCTGGCAACGTCCTACTACAGGCACTGCATAAACTTTTACTTCTTGTCTGGCAAAATGAAATCATGCCCTGTGAATGGTCTCGAGACATGATGATGTACCCATTACACAAAAAAGACGATCAGCCCCAGTGTGACAACTATAGAAATATAACCCTGTTAACAACTTCTTACAAAATACTAGCAAATATTCCCTATGAAAGGCTACAAGTATACACAGTTGCAAAACACCAGGCCGAATTTACTCCAGAAAAATAAACAATTAACCAGATTCATTTAATAAGACATATTCTTAAGAAAACAATAAAAAAAAATTTAAAGGAGACCGACCCTGGCAAGGTATGGTTAAGTTATATTGATATCGTACTCCTAGTTTTTAATAAAAACAAGTGGTTTTATTAAATAGTTTTTTAAAATTAAAGTGTTTATCTACTAGATACTACTACGTAAGTTATCTATACGTAATTATTATTTTATTAGTGTGAAAAGAAAACGTCAATAATAAATATAGGTACTAGCGTACAACCATTTTGTGAGGTGAGCTGTTCTGCCGTCCTAACATGAAAGGTCCTATCTGCAAAATTTGGTAAAATGACTTTATTGGCTCACGGCATTCGTAAACATATTATCTATGTATGTACAAAATGAAATTATCCTATAAGCGTCTTAAGTGCCTTATTATATACCTAAATGATTTGTCCTAACTGACTAAAAAGCCATGTTCACTAACATAAATTGTCCTATCTCACATATACTAAGAAAAATTGTCCGTTTTGACTTTGAAAATGCAGTTAGGACTATTTAAGCTAGTATTTTATACTGAGCGGCATCATTTAGGACAATTTTTGCCTAGTATGATATAAGCATGTGTGTAACATAACTTCAAATAATTAATTAAAAAGGGTATTTGTTATTGTCAGACATTGGGAATACTCTCATGCTTTTTGGTATTTTAAGTAAATATATTGTGAGAAATGGATGAAGGGTAAGTTTAATAATGTTACCTTAGGTATAAGCAATAACTGATCGTAATTATTATTTGTAGTAGTAGCAAAAAATATAGACGCACATGCGTCTATATTTTCTGGTTGTAGCAATGCAGCATGTCGTAGCCAGAACAGCGATAGGTGTAAACGTATGGTATTTAGCCAAAAGCGAGAATGATCCAGATTATGCACCTGGGACGTCCAATAAATTCGACAATAATATAAATGGAAATGAGTCGGATTCTAGTTTCGAATCTAACTATTATCATTTATGTTACATATATTAGGATGTAAAT
Source organism: Diabrotica balteata (assembly GCA_918026665.1). Taxonomy (NCBI): domain Eukaryota; kingdom Metazoa; phylum Arthropoda; class Insecta; order Coleoptera; family Chrysomelidae; genus Diabrotica; species Diabrotica balteata. Next base: position 27,228,267 of record OU898280.1, on the reverse strand, counting down.
TGTGTACTAAGTTTTAAAACTTCTTCTTCTTTTTATATAGACATGACTCTGTCTATTTTTCAATGTACCTCCAGTAAGTTGCCGTTTCATCGTTTTCGTGGTCTTCCTACTGATCTCATCGTTTTCGTGGTCTTCCAACTGATCGTCTTCTTATTGGGGAACCGTCTCTTGCCGTATTTACTACTCTATTTGTTGTCATTCGGCTTGTATGATCGTTCCATTCTACTCTTTTATTTCTTACACAGTTCTTAATATTCTTACTTTGTCTGATATACCTCACCTTGCATATACATTGTATCTCTGTACTCTGTATCTTATCGTAGCTCTATCCCATAGTGTTTTGCCATCAATGTTTCTAAGTGTTTTCATCTCTTCTGTTTCTAACATCCTTTTTGTCCTCTCTGTGTCAGGTCTTGTTTCTGCTGCGTATGTCATTATTGGTCTGATGACTGTTTTGTAAATTTTGTCATTAATTTTTTTTCCGATATTTTTATTTCTTCATATTGTTATCATTCAGACCAGCTCCAATTTACATCTTAGTAAATTTGCTGTTGTAAGCATGCATTTTGTCTTTTTTGGGTAAATTAACATTTTTCTGGCGATTATATTAAATTGGTGCAGCATAAGTTGTAAATCATCTTCACTTTGAGAGATCAGTATTGCGTTGTCTACATAGTAGATTATTTTAAGTTGTTTTTCTACCATTTGGTATCCTTTTTTAGATACTTTTTTTATTATTTCATCCATAATCAGGTTAAATAATAAAGGACTCATAGAATCTCCCTGCCTTATCCCATTGCCAGTTACAATAAGGTCGGTTAGTTCTTCTTCTACTTTTACTTTTATTGTATTTTTTTGGTAGATATTTCTAATCGTTTCGATTATTCCTGGAGGTATCTCTCTTGCGTACAGTAAGTGGATAACGTCTTTTAGTTTAACCCAGTCAAATGCCTTCTTAACGTTCACGAAACATAGATATGCCGGTTTGTTGTATTCTAATGATTTCTTTTGCATTTGCCTCATTATAAATATAGCGTCGATGTATAATCTTCCTGACCTAAAACCTTGTGGTTCTTCTGCCAGTGTTATAATTTCATTCAGTTTATTTGTTATCACTTTGGTTGTTAATTTTAGTGTTGTGTTTCATAAATTAATTCCCAATCTCTTGATCTCCATTCTTGAGGAATACTATTTTTTGTTCTATTATTTTATAAAACTTAGTATAATAAAACTAAAAGTGTTCAGTTAATTTGAATTTTAGTTTTATTTAGGACAATTTCAGTAAGTAATACAAACAAACGTACTTCAGATACACTAAGCTAAATTGTCCTAAGTGGCAATTTAATCAAAAATCGACTAATCTGGAAAGAATAAAACAAAATTCTGACTAGCAATTAAATTCTATTCTCTGACATAATATATAAAATAAAACATAAAGACTTCTTTAAATTACCAAGCGTTATACAATGAAAAGAAACAAAAATTTGATTTTCTCAAAACCTAAATTTTGCAGATAGGACCTTTCATGTTAGGACGGCAGTGTTATAAGTACCTTATAGTAGCATGAGGTTAGTTTTTTACTTACCAGAGTCGGAGTAAGGCCTTCGCCGCCATAGCTTAAAATGACTTCACAAAATGTAAACACACCAGTCCAGTAAATCAACGTTCGAATATCACAAACAGTTATGCATCATCCGCTTCACACTCTTTTCCGAGTAATACCCAAGCAATTGTATTTAGTTGCATCGATAATGCTAAACTCCAGGATTATCTCATTCCTTTGGGCACAATCATCAACCCAAAAAATATTATTTTTTCATCTAGATTATCTCATAATAGAATCTGCATGTATTTGGCAAACAAAACCGTAGTAGATAACTTCATGACACAACATGGCTCTATAGAAGTACTCGGCGAAGTTGTAACAGCACGAAGACGTGTCTCTCCAGCAGAAAGACTAGTCTTGTCTGGAGTCTGCCCGTCAATTCCTCATCAAGTGTTAGTTGAAGAATTACAGAATACCGGTTTAAAGCTTATTTCCCCAATATCATTTCTGATAATTAGCTCGACTCTCCCCGAATATAGTTACATATTTAGCTTTCGGCAAGTTTATATAAGCCCTATAACATCACCAATTCCAGATTCTATTCTAATAAATTTCGATCAAACACCTTACCGCATATTTTTGACACAAGATACACTTACCTGCTTTATTTGCAAAAATACAGGACACATATCATCCCAATGCAATAACAGTTCAGTAACGGAATCAACTCATATTGAGTCAAACAATGAAGTACCAAATCAAACAGCTTCAATAAGTATACTACACAAGGTACCAAATACCCAACAGTCATCAAGTTATCCATTATGAAATCCAAGCATATCACCTACACCTACAAATCTCTATGACAAAGAAATTACTAACGCTCCTACTCATAACAACACTTTAAATCAATCTCATTCAGTAGCAATACCGTTTTCACAAACTTCGGAAGCAATATCCTCCAATCTATCAGCTCCTTTTTCATTAGATACAACTGCAGAAAATTCTAATAAAACTGATACATCAAGACAATTTTCTGAAACAACCATTTCAATCAATCTTACAAATAAAACTTCAAGCTCGAGTTCTGTCACTACCAATGAGTTTGCTCCAGTACTTCCAAGTACCAATAAAGCCACAGCATCTAAGTGAAAACTCTAATAGCAAATACGAAAACGTAAGTTTTTCCATAAAACGCAGTATTGGTGAGATCGTCACGCCTCCTTCAGACTCAGTAATTTCATCAGAAAATCTGTTTGCAAAACCCAAACCCTCTAGACCAAAAAAACCGCGCTCATCTACAGTCCCATCTAGACGGGAAACTCTTAAAAATTTCATTGATAATCACACCCCACCATTCGTTTTAAATTACCACCAATTGTCCTTACTGATTGATAATGTCCAAGGCTCCTCCGACACTATTAGCGTCGTCAAAGAATTTACAACTGATATGGATAGTTTACTCCATCTTTTACAAAGCAGCTATCAATATGAAAATGATAGATCTACAAAAAGCAAGTTTACAAAACTTCAAAAGAAACTACACAGCCATTTAGAGAAAGAGATTTCTGACTTAGATTATTGACTCTGATTAGTGACTCTTCTGTAGACAATTGTTCAGTATCATCTAACTCCGAATCTGTTAACAACATTCAACTCGATACTGCAATGGAACATTGATGGGTTTTTTTATCGTCTCCCTATGCTACAGCTTCTTTTATCTAAATATTCTACAAATATTATTATTTCTTATGAACATGGAACAAGCGTTCAATTTTATGGGTTGCCTCACACGTCGGAATAACAGGAAATGAAGAAGCTGACAGAACTGCACGAGAGGCAATTTTAAGTGATTTGTCAAAGCCGATAGACAAGTGTGTTTCCAGTGACTTAGAAGCTTATTTTAAAAATAAAGTGTGGTGTTTGTGGCAAAATGAGTGGTCTCAAACTAATTCCAATCTAAATAAAATCAAAAATAATGTGTCTCAGTGGTTTCCATCGTCGCTCAATAGACGAGAACAAATTGCAGTTGCGCCTTTACACCTAGGACATACCAGATTAACGTACTCCTATTTTTTCACAAAGAAAAATTCACCTATATGTGATCAGTGTAACGTCCGATTAACAGTCGAACATTTTTTAACAATTTTTAATAAATATGACCAAGAACGACAGCGCTACATCCCAAACGCTCTACTACAGGCTCTAGGTCAAAACTGTTCCTGTAACAATATAGTGAATTATCTTCCCATAGAATAGAATAGATCCATAAACATTTTGTACAATCTGTAGGTGTTTAACTTTGTTTTTTATATTTTGTTCCGTCGCTAATAACCTTTTGGTGGATGCGACATCTTTTTCTAATAAAAAAAATAAATAAAATTTAACAATGTATGTACTATACGTATATGTATGTCAAGAGAACAGTATTATACCAATCAATGCGTGAGTTTGATATAGTTTATTGTATTATAATTCTGTTTCTAAAATCAGTTCATCAGAATCAATAATATAATTATTCATACCAATAGAGGCTACATATTTTAACGCAAGTAATAAAGCTAATAGTTCGGCAGTATAATATAAGCTTCATTGGGCAATCGACATAATTCTCTGTAATTAGAATTCCAGGGATATATTGCACAACCCGTTTTATTTTGAAGTTTCGAGCCGTCAGTGAAAATATATTGAAATGCAGGCCACTTATCTTTAATTATTTTGTTGATCGTACTGAGTGGAAGATTTAAATCCATATAATATATTTCTATTATCTTAGAGAAGAGAGTCTCAGAAGGTTAAGTATAAATTGGTGGTATTTTATTTTGATACATATATGATATGATATTTGTTCTTTAAATATTGTCAATTTCCTATAACTTTCAAAGTAAATGGGAGTTTTTTTGTTACGCCAATATTTGTGGCTTAAGTCTAATATATTCAAGTTACGAATATTTTTTTAATAGCTAAAGTTTTTTAATATAGCTCTAGCTACAAACATCTGTACAAAACTGTCTGCGTAGTGTAAGGGGTGGCTATTTAGCTTCAATATCAATAATACTAATAGGAGTAGATTTTAAGTAACCAAGACATAGCCTCAAACACATATTCTTTTGGGTTTCAATTGTATTAAGATGTAATCACCCATCCCCCATATAAATGATTATACTCAAAGATTGGTCGAATCAGTGAGCGATAGGTCAGCTCCCGAACTAGTTTTACAAAACGCTTTAAGGATATTCATTGAGTTTTTCGATTTTTTTATAATAAAATGAATTTAATCCTTCCATAACAGTTTACGATCCAAATATGTGCCTAGATATTTTACACAATTTTTGATTGGAAATTCTTTTTTTCCTAATTTGAAGTTACCTTGAGGAGTTTGGTGTTTTTTGAAAAAAAACAAATTTCAGTCTTTGTTGTTGATATTGATAAGCCCAGAGAATGGTAATAATTTAGTCAAGGGTAGTATGGAAGGGGTATACAACACAACATCATCGGCAATCTAAAATATATTAGAGTGTGGAGGTACTATTTTTTCTAGATCTATATTGTACAATGAAAAAAGATGTAGACTTAAAATACTACCCTGTGGTATATCTATATTCGTTAGCCTTGGCGCTAAAAGTTTCTCATTTATTTTTAAATAAGTCCATCTATTCTTATAAAAGGATATAATGAAATCTGAAATTTTAACTCACATTCCAAGACATAACAATTTTTTATGTAGAATATATAAATTTATATTATCAAATGCAGAGGTTACATGTATAAATGCTGCAGCTATTGATTCTTGATTTGTGAAATTGACCTGAACAAAGGAAACTAGTGAAGCAAGAGCATCTTGTGTAGACCTGGATTTCCGGAAGCCATATTAAGATTCGGAAAGGATATCTTCGGATTCAAGCCATTATTTAAGCTGATTTTTAATTAATCTAGAGATTAACTCTAGAGTTTTTAGTATACAAGAACTTAAAGATATAGGTCTGTAAGACTCAACGTTGTTATCTGGCTTTCCTGACTTCTTTATAGGTAATATAATATACTCCTTCCATGTTTTGGCAATTAAATTCTCATTTTGCCATATATTGTTAAAAAATTGTAATAATAATGATTTGTATTCTGTGGGTAAAAAATATAACATAGGGTATGATATTTAGTTTATCCCGGGAGATAAACTGTTATTTTGATTGAGTCCATAATGTAATTCCCATAATTCAAATGGTTTTTCTAGATTGAAGTATTTTCTGGAAACGGTGACTGTAGCTTCGTTTATTTGATTTGGTACCCAAGGAGGTGAAATTTTAAAGTAAAAATCTTCTATCCATGCAGCTCTGCAGTTTATCGGGAGTGTATTAGACTGTTTTCGGTTTTTTGTAGCGATGTACCTTCTTCCAGACGTCGCTGATTGGACTGTGGAAGTGAAGGCTTTCGCAGTAGTTTATCCAACTTTATGGCTAATATAAACTTTATGGCTAATATAACTAATAGCAATGGATGCACATCTGTGTATTTCATTAACTAATTTCTCAAAAGTTTGAGGAAGTTTTTCTGAAGAAAAGTTGGATGAATACAAATTCCAATTTCCTTTATTTATATTGCATCTTTTTTGTGTATTATTACCAGGTGGTGTTGTTCGTTTGGAATTTTTTAAGGAGGTGGTCAAGGTTAGATGGTAAAAACCATGTGGATCTTGAATAACAGACCGAGTTAATTTAGATATAATGTCCTGGATGCAAATTGTTATGACGATTGCTAATAGATTGGATGTCAGTGCTAGAGTTGTAGAACCGTCATTTAAGTATAATATATTACATTGTTTTATCGCCATTGAAGTCCCTTCCAATGATAAATGGCGAAGAAATGTGTTGATGAAAAATGAAGCCATTCTTCAACTATTACTCTAATACGTAGTTCTTTGTATATGGATATTATATGTATAGGTGTATTAATACAAGAAAGTTTAACAGACATGCATGTGTAAGTAAAATTATAGTTACCTAAGAAATCTATTTCTTCTGCAATTATTTTATCTTTAATTAAAATAGCTATTCCTCGATAGCCATCTGGGCGATTCGATCTAAAGCAATTATAACTAGAGAAGTTATAGAATTTTCCTGGTTTAAACCATGTTTATGACAACATGGCCACATACACATTTTTTTAAATAAGTCAGGCTTCCAAATTTGGTTTATTAGAAACTGCTGAGTAGCAGTTCCATTGTAAAAAATTAATAGGACTAGTATGTCTGAGAAGTTGACATTTGTCCATGTAAGTCTTCTGGCGAGATGGAAGCCGTACTTAAGTATTTATTAATTTATTATATAATCTCTGTTTTTGATGCATCTAAATTTCCAGTGAGTTTTAATGAACTAATTATATTAAGAACCAATTCTAAAATTACATTATTTAAATCTGATGATACTCCTTGTGTCTGAAAATTTGTTGTATTTCTATTCTCTGTATATTTAGAGGTACTATAAATACCACCTTTTTTGTCTAGGGATATTTATTGGGGAAATTATTTCTTTTCTAGCTAATTCCAAAGGATCGGAAGTACTTGAATCCTTTTAAATTTGATTTTTCTGGACTACTGATGGTATAAAACATTTGTTAACAGAACTTTTTTGAGAACGAACCAGTTTGATTTAGAGTTACTTGATAGGACTGATCATTGGTATTAAAGGTTGGCAAGGAAGAACTATTATGCCCGGCTGCGATATTGGTATATGAGTTTTTTGGTATTTGTTAACAGGCATCAAAGAAATTTAAATTTAATGATGACATTGTATTCTTGATTTCTTTTAGCCTAAAGAACTCAGGGCATGCATTTATGTGTAACGTAAACCGACTACTTTCACAGCTGAAACAGGTAGAAGTATATATATATTTACTGTACAATCTCTTGTGTTATGAAAATCTGGGACGTGTTTTGCATTGAGATCCAAGATGTCCAAAACGAAGGCAAGAGAAATGTAATAAAATGTTTTGAACATAGGGTTCGACTTCTTTAATTACTTTATTAATTATGATATATTTTGGAATAGTTTGTGCTATAAAATTTACAATATATGATCTGGTTGGAACCTTGTCTATTATGGTTTTATCTTCGATATGTTTTCTACCTTTCCATTTATTCTTTTAACAGAAACTACTTCAAACTTACGGTGCATATCATGTTGTTTAATTTTATTTTTGATGTTCATGATGTTTTATTTTTGATGTTTTGATATTCAATAAAAAATATCTCATATAATGATTATCAAAATTTTGTTATACGTACGTGAACCTTTAAAAATTAATGGTATATACAATATAAATTAAAAATTCAAATCAAAATTGTTGTTCTAAATCTCCCGGTCAAAATATTCCTATTATTAAAAAAATGTGTTGTTAATAAAGAAAAACTGACGAATGGTAAAACTATCTCTCTGAGTTGTCCAAATCCTTGTTCCTTGTAGCCTACATTATCTATTCTTAGCAGTCCCCTAGGTAATCAGCAATCTTACAACAAATTATTGCGAGCCTATAGTCTTGAATAATCTCCTTCAAATGCACGTATCGTTCAAATGATGCTAGCCTCTTCTCCTCTCGATAAACTGAATCTCTCGTTCTGGACTGAACAGTGACTCTTGAAATATAAGTAGAAAAATATAACTTACAATATTTTACTGGATCAGCTTCTGTCAGATACACTTACTCCAGGAAAACTCACAAACATTCACTTCTACTGCTTACTACCTCTGGGGAACCACCAGACAACAACGACTGTTCGCCTTGCACCCTTGGAAAAACAACTGATTCTTTTTTCTCCCTCAAAAATCTAGCTAAACTCTCATTTCTACATACCATTTTTTTCATAATACCACTTCTTTCAATCTCATTCAATCAAAGTTCGTCAATCTTATCCCCATGTACCATTTAGATAACAAAGAACAATTTTACCTACAATTATAAATTTCCTAAAAACTATTAACATGCTAATCAGTTTCTACAAATTCTTAAAAACTAACGGAGAATTATATTTTCTAAATATTTCTATTCTATTGTCTTATTCACTGTATATCGACGTACAAATCTATTTGGAAAACCCGCTCGCATTGTTCACGATTTTACTAAGCTCACTCGTTACTCGACTATATTTTATAAAGAAAATAATTTATGCATATCTTTAAATTTGGTTTACTACAGGTAATCCAGGATAATGGACTTTCATTTCTTCGAAATATCCCTTATTTTGTACTTTGAAAAGTATTAAAAGCCAACCAACATTATTTTCAATTTTACATATCATAACAATATATATATATATATATATATATATATATATACATATATATATATATATATATATATATATATATATATATATATATATATATATATTATATATATATATATATATATACAGGACATGTATCACTAATCTGATATAGAAATTGTTCTCTTACATTTTCTGTAGAATTATTAGAAGATTTACTACTTATAGTTTCTCCGTTGTTTTTTGAGTTACCCTCCCAGGTGTTGTTTATATTGAATTTTATTTTTTTTTTATATTAACATCTTAGTGTATCCGGCTAATATCTGGAGGTGTGTCTGGTGGTCTCCCCGCATAGCCTATATCAAGTTTTTAATAATTTAACACTTTAACACTTTGACTATATCTTACAGTGTTTAACACTTACCGTATTCAAACGGTAACCCCCAAGAGAGTAAAATAAATTCAAATATACTAAACTTTTATATTTTTCTTAGTCACAAATGGTTTTACAAAAAACTTTTCACTTTATATAGAGATATCGTTAATGAGCGTCGGACGACAAAAAAAATTACTCGTACAATGGCCACAACTAATTGTTACTGGAGTATTTTACTTATTTCATGCGTACTTTAGCTAAGGTTTGTCAGTAAAAATTAAGTTAAAGCATTGTTTTTCAATTATATATTGTTGAGTTTCTTTATGCTTTTAAACTTAAAATTAAATAAAAACACACTGTGGTGCAAAATTAACTGGACACTTAGACAAACAATTATTTAATTTTTTTGAATTTTATTTTATGTTTTATAAGCAGTAACGATTTTTCTTTTACGAACCTGTTTTAATGTAAAATAGTTTTTTAAATTGAACAACATTTTGTTAAATTTATTATGATATTACAAATATTTGCAAGTTTGACTGTAGTTTTTTTTCTCCTTTCTTTTCAAAAATTGCAATAAAAAAATGATGATACCAGAAAAAGTAGCACAAGCTGTTGCGTTACAGGACGATGAGCGGAACATTCGTTACATCATAAATGCTTTAGGAATTTCTGGAAGTAGAGTGTTTAATGCAATACAAAGATTTCGGGAAACAGAACATAGCCCAGGTTAAGGCAGACAAAGAACCACAAGTTGAAGATTATTTTTTAGATTGCAAACATTACGCCATCGTACATGATCAGTACGAGTACTTGTTCAACGAATAAATGATATTCAGAAAAACATAGTTTCCTTTTATACCAAAGACGCTTAAATAAATATGGATTAAGGTCCAGAATACCGTTACGGGGGCCTCCAATAACAGCAGAACATCAAAGGAAACGTCAATACTTCGCTCATAAACATTTTATAAACGTTTATGAGCGAAGTAATATGGAAACGTTAATACTTCACATATAAATCAAGATTTAATAGATAGTAGATGGGCAGCCCAGGATTGGAAGAAAAACTTGTGAACGTTATAACCAATATTGTTTTACTCTCAGAGTTAAATTTGGTGGAGGTGCAGATGGAGACACTGAAAGGTACAATCTACAAGCGGGAGCTAGCGGGTTGCGCGTAGAACAAATTTAAAAGTGGAAAGGATTGCTCATTTCTATTGCTGTCGGCTAGGAATCCACATCGCAGTGATAAGTGCTAGATTTCTGACAGATAACACCGTAGCACGTCGAAGTGATTGGAATCTATTCAACCCAAACGAAAGACCATCTAGCATTGAAGATTCTGCCCAAACCATTAAAAAGCTTAAAAAGAAAAAAAACACCAGAAACTGATTAAATTTGTACTGAGCTTTATATGGATAGTAGCGACGTCCTACTACAAGCACTGCATAAACTTTTACTTCTTGTCTGGCAAAATGAAATCATGCCCTGTGAATAGTCTGAAGATATAATATACCCGTTACATAAAAAAGTCGATCAGCTCTAGTGCGATACCCTGTTAGAGAGAGATAGAGAAATAGAACCCTGTTAACAACTGCTTAAAAAATACTAGCAAGTATTCTCTGGGAGAGGCTACAAGTTTACACAGTTTCAAAATACCAGGTCATATTTTCTCCAGAAAAAACAAGTTTAAAGGTTCTACGCCGACAAATGTCTGAAGGATCGAAAAATATTTGTAAACTTGTAAAGGAGAAACTACAACAAATAAGAAAGATATTTTAAAAATTGCTCAAGAATTTTACTCAGAATTGTATAAGCCAGAAGAACTTCCAGATCCTAATCAAACTCAAATACCAAAAGTTTAAAATGTAGGCTCAGGAGACATCCCAGATATGTGATATTGGTGGATGCGCTGGTGGAGGCGCTGGAAGGTACAATTTGACAAGCTAGAGCTGGCGGGTTGCGCGTAAAGTACTTGCAAACACTCTTGACCATGAGTCAAAATTCATGTGGTAGAAAGATTCTATTGAAAGTGGAATTATACTAACCAAACTGAAACGTTCTACCTTCGATTGCAACCTCGAAATTGTCGAAATTGTTACAGTGTTGGACTGAGTAATAAATAAAAAATTGCACGGTGCATAACAAAAATGATTTTTATGTGCATTTCGTTTATATTTTCAATGATTTTTGTTCAAAATTCTTAAAAAACTGGCTTTAATTTGTTACTTTAAACTTAACTTTCGGTATTAAACGTGAAAAAGTCCTATTATTTATTGCAAAATTATTGTTTATAAGTTTTCCCACAAACTATACTACTTGGACCCTGTAAAGGTAGCAATATGAATGACATATAGCATATATTCGAAGAAGTGTCGAACCAGTGTATTTTTCCGGATTGTTAAATCACAATTACATGCGCTTAAATTTCAGTGTTAGAGATTTTTCAATTTCAGAACAAACATTGATTACTTGATGTAATATACTGATAAAATTCGCAGTATTCGCAGTATTCGCAGAAGCATAATCCGACTATAGGTTAAAATTCCATAAATATTATGAAACTCGCATAAAATACCATGAATAGTTCCATCTAGTAATAAAAATATGCACATAAATAAACTTGTTTGAATTTTCCATGTTCATATTAAAATTAAAATTAACAGAATATTTTTTGAGTTGGCTCAGTCAATAATAACCCAGTCTGGGTATGTAAAAATCATCAGTTTCACTGCAAAATTTTTTGCAGATATCTAAAGTTTTTAAGACATAGGTGGTGGTTATTAGATGAGGAGTAGATGAAAAAGTACTCATATTTTTACCTTGTGTTTTTTTTATTGATTCCTATTAAAATCACAATTTAAATTTTTTATCTATATATATAAGATTTTCCTTGTATTTTACATAACCAATATTTATTCATTTTTTTATATCAAGAGTATCTTTATTTTTCCGTTTTTTAAATGAATGTTGATGAATAATTTACGGAGATATTTGCATAAAAGCAGTTTTTTTGCACTAAGTTATAAATTAAGTTTTTTAATAATAAAATAAAATGTTTTTAATACATTTGAATACCGAAAAATTACCGCCTTTTAAATTACTGCAACATTTTCCCCCAATCGGTTAAAGAGTTTAAAAGTTATTTAATTTATTAATCCCTGAGACTAAATATTTAAACTATTGAACTGGCTCTATTAATGATGCTAGAAACATTTAGTAAATTTCATACGATTTTCTAAGACTATCTCAAGAAGTTAATTGCGTTTTCAGTAGTAATATCCCTAGGACATTGATAACAGACGAGATAATTAATTACTATTTATAACTGGGAATAAACCACAATTAAAGATAAAAATATGTTTATTGACGTTTCAATTTCCAATTCGGAAATCGTTCTCAAAATACAAACAGTAAATTAAACAAATTTTGTTTTTTGTTACATAGTGAAAAAATTCTTCTAATAATTTAATTTTATCTGACTCATTTATATTGACAATTCAGACATACATTATGCATTTTAAAGTAGACGACTTTAAAATGACATTGCCAATATTGTTGAGTTGCGCTCCTGGGACGACTTTACTTATAAGATAGTTCATTCGATTACATGAAATCAACTTTAACTTGAGAATATCCTTCAGAAAAAATCACAGCATGTAATTCGTCTTTAAAAAGACAAACACATGACATGATGACAGTAAAATTCTCCTGTTAGTGATTCCATAGTAAATTATGAGGGAAAAACCAGGAAAAAAACCTCATAATACTATCCCGGCATTGTAAGTATTTGCTCGTGAAATTAGTTTACCTTCAACAAACATCAAAAATTCTGATTTTATATGTTACGTTATTTAAAAAACATAAATGATGTATCCTTTATATGTTACTGACTTACTAATACGTATTTTCTTATTAATAACTTCCTCTTCCTCAATATTGGTAACCAGATCCTACTACATTCTGCCGAGGAATTTGCGACACAATTGGCCTCATTTAGCATAATTAGAGCCGCTTCTTTGATTTTTCTTTTTTTACCATCCGTTTCTTTTAGGACTATATTTGAATTATTCCATTGAACCCTATGTTCATTATCCCATGCGTGTTTACATATTTGAGATCTATCAAATTCTCTATTTTTAATATAAGATTGATGTTCACTTATTCTAACATTTAATGGCCTTGATGATTCACCTAAATAAAACTGATCGCATTCACAAGGTATTTTATAAATGCAATTCTTTGTCCTTTCTTGTTCATTGTTAGGTTTGGTTTTGGACAAAATAGATCTCAACGTGTTTGTTGTTTTGAATGTTGTTGAAAAAGAATTGTTGTTGTTTAAAAGGATAGGAAATAAATTCAATTTTGAATTGTTGTTGTTTAAAAGGATAGGAAATAAATTAAACATTTTGAATCATTTTTCAACAAATGTTGAATTTATTTCCTATCCTTTTAAACAACAACAATTCTTTTTCAACAACATTCAAAACAACAAACACGTTGAGATCTATTTTGTCCAAAACCAAACCTAACAATGAACAAGAAAGGGCAAAGAATTGCATTTATAAAATACCTTATGAATGCGATCAGTTTTATACAATAAGTGAACATCAATCTTATATTAAAAATAAAGAATTTGATAGATCTCAAATATGTAAACACGCATGGGATAATGAACATAGGGTTCAATGGAATAATTCAAATATAGTCCTAAAAGAAACGGATGGTTAAAAAAGAAAAATCAAAGAAGCGGCTCTAATTATGCTAAATGAGGCCAATTGTGTTGCAAATTCCTCGGCAGAATGTAGTAGGATCTGGTTACCAATATTGAGGAAGAGGAAGTTATTAATAAGAAAATATCAGTATTAGTAAGTCAGTAACATATAAAGGATACATCATTTATGTTTTTTAAATAACGTAACATATAAAATCAGAATTTTTGATGTTTGTTGAAGGTAAACTAAATTCACGAACAAATACTTACAATGTCGGGATAGTATTATGAGGTTTTTTTCCTGGTTTTTCCCTCATAATTTACTATGGAATCACTAACAGGAGAATTTTACTGTCATCATGTCATGTGTTTGTCTTTTTAAAGACGAATTACATGCTGTGATTTTTTTCTGACGGATATTCTCAAGTTAAAGTTGATTTCATGTAATCGAATGAACTATCTTATAAGTAAAGTCGTCTCAGGAGCGCAACTCAACAATATTGGCAATATCATTTTAAAGTCGTCTACTTTAAAATGCATAATGTATGTCTGAATTGTCAATATAAATGAGTCAGATAAAATTAAATTATTAGAAGAATTTTTTCACTATGTAACAAAAAACAAAATTTGTTTAATTTACTGTTTGTATTTTGAGAACGATTTCCGAATTGGAAACTGAAACGTCAATAAACGTATTTTTATCTTTAATTGTGGTTTATTCCCAGTTATAAATAGTAATTAATATACAATGCCACAAGAAAATAGCTTCAGAACAATATAATAGACGAGATAATTTCATGACAATCGAAAGCTCGTTCCTTTTAGGAACTCAGAATTCGCCTTCGTGCTGTTACCAAGCAACGAGCTTGAGAAATTTGTCATGAAATTATAAGGCATTCATCAATGTCCGAGGGATATTCGGCGGATAATTTTTTCGAAAAAAAAATCATAACTCAACATAACGAAACATTTATTTATTAAAAGTTAGTGAAAGTACAATTATTAAAATTTAAGTTAAGGCTGTTTTATCGGTGCACCAAAATTTTTTCTCTGTTATTTACCGACGAAATGTCTCGAAATTTGGACATGTTATACGAAATTATGTTGCCTTTAAACTGATGGTTTTACTTTTTTTATTTTTTTGAATTTTCTGTTGAAAAATTGGATTATACTGTTTAACGTTCTATTATAACCAAACTTTTCACGCCCATCAGTTGAAAGAGTTTTTTTTTCTGTAATCGTTGATTCTTATTTCACCTTTCTGTGTCCAGTAATAATCGAGAAAAGCGTATTCAAACTTTAAAGAAAATTGCTAAAAAATACTGAAATCTAATAGTGAAACGTGTTCCTTATCATTGTCGCTGAGCTTGATCGTTATCGTATTAGTGACGTCGAATCTCATGAGCGTACGGTACGGTCTTTTTTATTTCTCTATGGGTACGGTCAGTTAGTTCGCTTGAATTAGAATCCATTTTAGTTCTTTCATTCTTGTATTTTCTTTATCAACTTGCTTAGTTTTTACAGTTTACAGTATTCTTATTTATTTTGAAAACATTGAAATTATTTAGTTTACGTGTATGTTAAGTAATATATTATTAGTTTAGTGGTATAAGTTAAAAGTTCTTTAGTTTACGCGTATTTTTAAGTATTACATTAGGTTAGTGATATAAGTTATAAGAGACAAGATAAAAAATGAGTCCCAGTAAACGTCCTATGTCAAGGAAAACGAGAGCAATTGCACTGCTTTAGTATTTATTATTTATATTACAACCGTTTTTAAAGGCTTTTATTTAACTTATATATATATATATATATATTATATATATATATATATTATATATATATATATATATATATATATATATATTATATATATATTATATTATATATATATATTATATATATTATATATATATATATATATTATATATATTATATATATATATATATATATATATATATATATATATATATATATATATATATATATATATATACTATATATATCTATTCAAGGTTTGAATAATCATTCTCCATTTTCATGCAACTTTTCTAATATGGAGATTATCAAAGAAAAAATGGACGGATTGATAAGTACATTGACTTTTAAATGTCAAATGTGGAATATTGAAAAGGAGATAGCAACATAGGATTCTGGTAACAATTCACTGAACTTGAATGGTTCTGGTTATTCAGACATACAGCAGCAGCACGCTGCATTAAATATACCTGTGATTTCCTACAGGCAGTATGCAAAACATACGGAAACAGTTGCAGATATCATCGGCCAAACACTTTGTGATTCCTTAGTAGAGGCTGGACGGGAGGAATTAGCTTTAGCCAAAGAAATTGGTGAAGTAGATTCCGACGGAAATGGGTTAATAACCGTTATAGCTGATGGTGCTTGGTCAAAAAGATAGTATAAAGTAAAGTACCATGCTTCTTCAGGTGTAGTACCTGACGTTGTAAAATTTATTAAATTAGTACGCCTTTGATGGATAGGACATGTAATTAGGCGAAGAGGACCAGTGGGAAGACGATCCAGAGGAAGACCAAAACTTAGGTATCAAGATAACATAGAGGATGATCTAAAATCCATCGGAGTTAAAGCATGGAGAAAGTTGCCAGAGGCAGCGGCGAATGGAAGATTGTTCTGAAGAAGCCTTTGGCTCATGACGAGCTGTAATGCCACTGATATGATGAAATAACTATCCACGATTTGTGTTTTATTCATCAATTGGATACTTTTCTTATGTAACTGCAACCTATAAATATATTAAAATAATGTATATTCCATTCAGAGAACATTTTCCTCGCAGTGCGTCGCCTCGAAATACTTGCCAGATAAATACATTTACTATTATGATGGTTTCGCAGGTACCAATTTTTTATAGATAAATAAAAATATTTTTTGTTTAATTTTTACTACGCTAATATCAGTTTTCTCTAACAAATATTAACAAAATATTAATTATATATTAATATTAATATAACAAAATTTAAATTTATTATAAACAAACACCATGGTGTTTTTTGCAGTCACGTTTCACAAATTTTTATTTAATACTATGTTTAGCTAAGACATATAAATTAAAAATGTGATTTATTCTTTTTAAAACATTATCTACGATAATTAATCTAAAAAAACGTATTCCGACAAAACTAATTTGAATGGAGAATAATGCATTTATTTTAAACAACCCGTGGGCCGGCGCCACTAAATAAACATCCAAATATTTAGGAAGTCACGTAGGGTCTGACATAGCAGTGTAGAAAAGTAAGTGATACGCCCACTTCAAATCGCAGTATGCTATAACTGCGAAAACGGCCTTAACATTAGATTCGTCGCTGTTCTCTACTATAGAAGATCTATTAACACGTATAATATTTATAATCTTGTTGTGGTGTTATTGATCGAGATTCAAGTATGCTTTTATACAATTCTGATTGCCATGACCAGTAATTTTTGGCAATTGTTGTTCTTCTACACCACTTTTTGCTAATTCGCTAACAGCAGTTGATCTAGAATTCAAGCCAATTGCTTCAGCAGAAGATTTAGTCCCTCCATTCATTGTATTTCTTCCAACAGGTACATTATCGTACCATGTGTCAGTTTCATTTTTCCGGTGTCGATTTGGTTTTAAGAACAGTCGTGGTGAGGTAATATTGTCGCCTCATTTTGATATCAGTTTATGAAAAAGACTTACAGGGTATCTTTGTCTCTCACTATTGATAACCAACCATTTACTACTTGCACAGCTTTTAGAACCACCTTGGCACGTTTTACTGAATACCGGATTGTATTCAATGCGATTTGTTGGAGTGTCATCGATATTTTTCTCGATTTGAAAAAAATCCACCAGACAAGCAACTGCCTCTCCTCCTCGCCACGCTAATTCTACAGGAGCAATATGGTAAAATTTACGCATAAGCCCTTCAGAAGTATCTTCATCCCAAAGCAATTTGTTAATTTCAGTCCAATTTAACGAACTGAACTGGTCTTACGTTTACATGGATCTGCTTGTAGTTTCTTCCTGATTGCACCGCGGGCATCTTGGGCTGGTTTAAACATTATATTGTTAAAAGGGTCAATCATAATATTATAGTCATTATAGTACTTTTCTTGCAATAGTTTGCACGAAACGTTCTACATTGTCTTCACCGTATTAACGCCAATTCTTCTAAGCTTCTATGTTCATTCAACATATATTCTCGTCCGCAGCAAAATTCCATGAATATTCCCCAAAAATATTTGTGACTGTAGGTTGTATTTCTGGAAATTTTTTCTTTGATTAGCGCATTTATACTTTGAACATTCTCATTGCCGAAACGTGACATTTTTGAAATTTATTTGGATGAAGTTGTCAAACTCGATCGTGTTGTCATAGGGATTGAAAATTGCACTGAATGCAATTATCAGTCTAATGTTGACATGATTGGGTGAAATTTGAATGGTTGTTAGAACAGTCGAAAAATTATCATCGAAATTATTTACAAAATAAACGTTTGAAAAAGGGGTATGTTTTTTACTTATAAACAATTGTAATAACTTCTAAATTTTTCAAGCTACAGACATGTACGTACAACCATTGGATAGATGGTAAAAACTTACATTTAAAAAAACCTTTTATGACCAATAGGAACTTGGTTAGGAACTATTTTTTAAAAAAATCATATCTCTATTATTTATAAACATTAAGAAGTCAAATTTGCAAAAATTTTGACTGAAACTCTAAACTTTATGTTAAATCTTCTAGCTATTAAATTCATTCAAGTTTTCAAAACATACAGCACTTCGTAACCAAGGTAATTTCAAAAAAAACGGCATAAAAAAGTGGAATGGATAACTGTTTCAGCTCCGTTTTTTTTTCTAGATCGTAACTTCAAATTGAAACACATAGGCAAAATTTACATTATCTCGGCTTCCATTGCAACAAGAAGCCTCTTTTTTTTAATTTTAGGTAGCTAGTCAAAATATGAATAACTACATAGTTTTCACTGGCTGGGAAATATGGGAAATCTTGGTAAAATTGAGTCCATTTGCAATTCACCGTAAAAACTTACTTGTTTTTTAACTTGACCGGATTAGTCTGGCGCAGTATTATTAATGATGAAATAATTTTAAACCTCCCGGAAATCTCGGAAACATATATTTTATTTTATTTTATATTAATGATGTAACAATACTTATATATTTTATAAATTAAATTGCAGATAATTGTTTAGACATTAAATTAATATATTCCTTATATTTATTATAATTATTTACTGCTTTGACCATATATATGTTTATATATGTGTACAGTACAAAGAAGGTAAACACATTTATTTATGTTTTTAGATCTAAATATCTTCAAAAATGACAGAGTATACCGGCCCCGTGTCTCTATATTTTAAATGTATTCATGTGAATAGGAGAAAGGTTATCTATATAATAGAAAACCGATTATATATCTTAGTATGCGTAAAAAAGGCGGGATGCGTAGCAGCTGCCAAGCTCAAAATTTTTTTTTTCTCAAAAAAAAAGTTTTTTTTATTAAATGTGAGTTTTTTTACCAGCTATATAATGGTTGTATGTACAAGTCTGTAGCTTAAAAAATATAGAATATGAGCCACATTTGCTTCAAAGTCTATCAAATTTTTACTTGCTAGTTGAATAACGTTTCTGTAGTCGATTGAACAAGGTCTGGTAACATTTTTCTTGGCCCTTAGGAGTTGATCTTAGGATATCCGCAGCATCACCTCGTAAAGCAGTAGTCAAGAAAACAGCTTTTTCTTGTTCTGTCTAATGATTGGCAGCCGCAGTAGCTTCAAATTGTCTGTTATATGGACCAAGAAGACTTTCCATCATATAATATGTCGTTTTGCCTCTAGGTGATTCTTTTTTCACCACAGGATCTAAAACGACTGCATTAACTGCTGGTAGCACTTTTGTATTAGTTATCATGCTCTTTAACTCTGTTTTATTTTCTCTTTCTACCTTATTGAAAGAGTCTAGATACTTCTTTAAACTTCTTATTGCTTTGACTACATACTTTGTCGAATCTTCTAGAAACATTTTCGAGTTTTTCGTCTAGCTACTTCTTTATTAATTTAAAACGTTTCATGGAATCTTTTGAAAACATTCTCGAATTTATCATATTTTTTTCTGCCACTCTCTTCGATCATTTACGAGACATTTTAAAATTTCTCGTCGAATCGTCTGGAAATATTTTCGGATTTATTATCAATTTTTCCTAGAAATTCTTTTGATCTTTATTAAAACTGCTTCTTCTGCTGATTGAAAATGGAATGTTTGTATCTCATCTTCATTGTTGTTGAGAACATTCTTTAGTCGTTCTTGGAGGATCTTGTTGGATCCGCTACAGTTTTCATCGCGTTTTTCTAGTTGCTTACGCAACTGTTTTACTAAAATTTGTACTAGCACCATCTTTGGTTAAGCACACACGTACTTTTTAAATGTTCTGTTTTTACAAAGATCAAAACCGAACTAAGCGGATGTTCCCGACGAACAATACTTTTCAAAAGTTCAAAAGTTTTTTTTTAGCAATCACTACTGAATTTATTTTTAACCCCACACCTGACACCACTGTACCGTTTTTAAATAGAACGAGCGGTTCTTAGTTTATATAAATATCAACTTCCTTCAAGTTATAACAGCGGTGCATATATATATATATATATATATATATATATATTATATATAATATATATATATATATACTAAAAGAAATTCAAGAATTATTTGGAGTAGTCCATCTTAAGACTTTTTATCGGAAGCGTCTCAAAGACAGGCGCTATTGAGAATGCCATTAATTATATATTCGAGATTCATCCTTCTAAGAATTGTGACACGTAACACTCATCGGAGGTGGGCTATTTCGTTACAGTATAATAAATGTATAAATTGTCAGTATGAGTCAGTCAAATAAAATTAAGTTATTAGAAAAAATTTTCACCTAATAACAAAAAATAAAATTTGTTTAATTTATTAATGTTTTGTATTTTGAAAACGATTTTCTAAATGTAAATCGAAACGTCAAAAGTAACAGTATTTTAAACTTAAATTGTGGCGTATTTCCAATAAAATTATTAATTATATTAAGATTCCAAAAGAAAATAGCTTTAGAACAATATAATGGTTTATATAATTTAAAAGAATTGCATAAAATACCCACCAGTAAATAAAAAAGACTGCACTATGAATTATTTTACGCAATAAAACATTTAACTTTCTGTTAATGCCTTCCAATGTAAAATATTACTTTTATATGAAAAAACGCCCGATGAAATGATGTATCGCTGAAAATGTAATTCACAAATCTATGCATCAACCATTAGGACTACTTTCACTACCAATATAACCCGATTGAAAATATGTGCAGCATTTGTGAAAAACTGCTGTGGCATTAAATGGACGTGACAGGTTTAGTAGTGATAGCATCCAAATCATGTGATCTCAGGGATTTGCAAGAGATATGAAATAATTGCATCAATCAAACGAAAAACCTGATGGTAGCAGCCGGAACAATGTATTGACGAAATAAATCAAATTTTTTATTATGGCTCATCAATTTATTCGTCAATTCGATACCCAGGCAGGCCGTATTAACACAAATGCAAACCAAAAATGAGAATACGTAAGTGCATCGGGTCGACCTATGAATGAGCAATACTTTAACAAATAAGGACTTACTGTTTGATGCTACTCATTTAAATAATCCCCACCGGAAACACGTGTTAACGCTAGAAAAAGCTTTTGAAAGTGACGATTCAAACATAAAAATGAAAGAAGATGATTTTAATAAAGGTTTGCGATATTATAAATTTTAATAGATATCTATTTAACAAGACTATTACAATGTTTAATAGCGGTACGGCGTATGCAGTGTCTACTATAAGCTTTGTTAATTCGTTTACTTTGTTTAAAGTAATTGCTGCAGATGTAGATGAATAAGAGTAAAAATTCCAAGAAAGTTTGCCAGTCGTGTACATCGTGCTTACGCTGGCTAATAATAATTACACTAATATTATACCTAATTAGGTAAGAAATAAGTTTTATTGTTTTACAAGCACAAGTTTACAGAACTACAGAGACCGGTGACAAGTGACAAGTAAGTTACAACAAATTGACAATAGTTAACAACAATAGTTAATTGTTTTTATGTCTACAATAAGTAGACATAAAAAACATATCTTTTTAAATGAATCTCAAAAGAGGTAGTTAGAAAGACAAATAAAGAAAATGGTTAGAAAAAAAATTAAACATTTATTGTGTCTCATCACAAACAGTTACAAAAATAAATAAAACAAATTACTATACAATTTTTCATATAAAAAAGCTTGCACGTCATTCAAGATTTACGTCGTCAGAACCTCACAGCGTTGCGAAAACATCAGAATAGTTAGTAAGTGAGGAATTTTTAAAATGTCAACTATTTGTCAAACTATTATATTAACAGTAAATACACTTATAGTCCTTTTCCATCATATTGATAGCACATTATGTATCAAATCCTCAACAGGTCAAAAAACCATAGGCATCACCCTATACTTATTTTGAAATAAATAAAAAAATTTAATATTTTAAAATGCCGTCCACAATTCATTATCTTTTAAAAAATCTTCTGTATAATAAGTGTCCACTAATCTCACTATACCTTTTTTGTGCGTAAAAAATGTCGGTATATATGCCACACATTACTGTTAATTATACACGGGTGATTACCGAGAGAATTCAATGTTAATACGAAATAAATTAATGTTAACAGTAATTTAAAGGTCATTATTATTTTCTATACAAGTTATAGCCTGACACAAAAAGAATAGTTTCTTTGAACGATTACCTGGAATTACTGATAAGGCTTCACTAATGATAGTTTAAGTAGTTTTTATGCCACATTACAGCTTATATAGTAGCCTCGTATTTCCGTGAGACTGTGCAAAAATATATGTATCTGTAATAAAATCATTCAACAAAAAGGTACTCTACCAGGAGTCTGTAAAATTATCAATGACTCAGACGTATAATAATACAAAGTTTCCCGATTCCACTTGATATTAACATTCAGACGTGCCTGGTATAATCTTTTAAAATATGAGCCAGATATGAACAATCAACCAATTACGTTTTCATCGAACTTATGATAAGTCCACGTGGACTAACGGCCAATGAAAACATCGGATATCGCTGTTATGACAAATCATAATGTCCAATCAGTACCGCCCAATAAAAGAAAGAGGATTATAATTTTACACTGGAGGTGGAGAAAATGGATGGGTCGACGATGCATTATTAATATCTGCAAAACAAATTAAGAACGCGTCTCTGGATTATCAAGACGATTATGGAAAGTTCAATTTTTGAATCATGGTTTGAAAAATATCTTCTTCCGAAATTACTTAAAGATAGTGTGATTTGTCACCACAGGGAACGTGATAAAAAGTTTTAACGTCAATCATCTGCCTCTGGTGCTCTGTAGAGGGCTTCGAGAACGTCTACGAAAGCACCTCTACCCAAGTCTATTTTCTAGGTACAGACTTGTAGAAATTTCAGCTGATGTACCCGTCTTGAAAAAGACGGGTTATTTCTTACACGACAAAAAAATATTTAAGTCGAAATAAACCATCAGGTTCTCTTCTCTCGGTGACTTGCCTTGGTAGCTCTCGGAGAGCCCGTGAAGGACTGACTTATTGACCTGAAAATCGCCTATTTTTATACTTTCTGAAGTAGCGATTAGGGATTTTCAGGTCAGGGAGGGGCCAACGGGAAAAATAAGGGGCGGGGCGATGCGTCTCGAACGTGAACTAGTCGCGTCCGAGAACAGATTATCATGGACAACGCACCATATCATTCAAGATTAATGAAAAAAACTTCAAATAATAGTTGGAATAAATTAATAATTCAGGAATTTTTATTCACGGAAGATTTGTATTTTGAGATATCTTATATTAAAAAGCAATTGTTGAAGATTTTTCTTAGTAAACAGTACGAAAAGGAATATGTTGTTGACAACTGTGCTCGTAGTAACGGGCATACTGTGTTTAGACTTCCTCCTTATTATTATACATTGAACCCAATAGAGTTAATATGGGCTCAACGTAAAGGAAACATAATGAGAAGAAACGTTGCTCCAAAATTTTTTGTTTGCTGTTCTCCAGTTAATTAGAAGAGAAGTCACAAAAATTACAGCAACCTACATAAAAATAAAACATGTGATCGGAGTGGAAAATGACTATGTTAAATATTTACCAGCATTAACCAAATTACCTATAAATTTAGATGATACGAGTGATACTAGTGATAATAGTGATTCTGAGTAGAAAGAAAGTACTTATTAGGTTTTAGTTGAAACCTTTATTTCTATTTTAATTGTAGATATTCTCATTTTGATTATATATCTTTGAAAACACACTTCTTAATAGGACAAAAATTATTAATGTTTTAGGGGAGTATGTCAACTGAAACTGTTACTGTCATTCTCGCTGAATAACTACTATTATTAACAATGTCTTATATAAATATTATTATTTTGCAATAAGTTCTGTTCAGTCAAGTCGATTAGTGTTATCACTCCCAAGATATATCACAGAAGTTTAAAAACACCGATATTTTTTATTTAAACTTTATAGAAAATGGAACTTTTTGGTAAAATAAAATTAAATAAAAGTAAAAACTTTTATTTAATTTAAAATTAGATATCTACGCTACTGTTCTACTACTATATACTACAATATAGTAGTGGTAACTCTAACAGCGTTGCCATTTTACTAGTATTTTGCTTTCTTTGGTCTCTGTAAATTTTCTCACGAAATTACGTGCCAACTATACCAATAATATAAATTAGAAATTGTTTGCATCTTCCGTTTAATTTGTAGATGTACATCGTTCATGTCTTACCTACCTACGTTTTGGTGTCGATATTTTGTTATTTGCATTTAAAAATGACGTCGGCAACAGGTTTTATCCCGGTTAAGTGTAGTTTTAAAGGTGCCTTCAGTCTAAGAGAGAAAAATATAATATTAAATGTACAACGATGCACTTGTACATCAAACGCCCTTTTAAGTAATGTTCGTGAAATCGTTAACATGTGTTTTAAATATGACAGGGGTTGGAGAAGCAACAATTTATAGATTCCTAAAAGAAAGCAAAGGAGGAACTGTTTCATCTCCCAAGGAGAGTGGAGGGAGTAAACCCTTGGAAATTGAAGAAATACATAAAAACATGATAAGACGCATCGTCCACTCATTTTTTTTAACAAAGAATTT
Organism: Diabrotica balteata; assembly: GCA_918026665.1. Taxonomy (NCBI): domain Eukaryota; kingdom Metazoa; phylum Arthropoda; class Insecta; order Coleoptera; family Chrysomelidae; genus Diabrotica; species Diabrotica balteata. The sequence goes on along the minus strand of OU898280.1, from coordinate 27,203,102 downwards.
CCAAGATTGGACAAAATTAAAACATTAATTAGAGAAAACGAAGAGTTACCAATCACAAGCAACAAGAAATTATGAGGACTATTGAGAGAGATTAGATTTCGTTGGCAAAAGAATAGAACAAAATCTGTTTTAATTAAAAAAGATTACATTGTATGTTGGAGACGAGATTATCTAAGAACTAATAAAAAGTACCGAGAAGAAGGGAAAACAATTTTTTATTTGGACGAGACTTGGCTAAATGAAGGTCATACTGTACCATATCTATAGGTTGATACAAATGTGAAAAGTTCCCGTCAGGCATTCATCGAAGGTGTATCTACTGGAATAAAACAATATTTCCGTTGGAAAAGGACACAGACTCATAATAACCCTATTGGAAACGAATACGGTTTTGTCAATGGTGGATTATTAAGTTTTGCCTCAAAATCAACCAAAGATTACCACGAGCAAATGACTGCTGACGTTTTTGAAGAATATTTTGAGCAAATATTGGATTTAATTCCAAAAAATTCATGGATAATGCTATTTACCATTCAAGACTAGCAGAAAAATTGCCAACAACGGCATGGAAAAAAGGAGAGATAATCCAATGATTGGATAAACACGCAATTTAGTACAAGGAGAATTCGACAAAAAAGGAATTATTACCTATTGTACACTTTACGTTACGTTTACACCCATACCACTGTGATCTAAATCCGATAGAAAATATATGGTCTCAAGTAAAGGGTGAAGTCGGACGCAACAACAAAACTTTTAAATTAGAAGACGTACAACAATTATTAGAACATTCCTTATTAAAAGTAACTCCAGTAAATTGGAAAAATGCTGTTAGTCATGCTCACAAGGAAGAAAATAAAACATGGAATTTGGATAATATGACTGATGCAATGCTGGAACCGGTAATAATTAGCAGTGAATCTGAAATTGAATTTGATTAAAATAATATTCATTTTTTTACAAATTATTTTATACATAACCAATAAAATAAACATCTTACATTTCTTGCAAATTCATTAGTTCCTGTTAATTCCCATCACTCCCACACTGGCAACTTTATTTAGGGATTAGTAACCCTCAAAACTATTGTATTCTATTCTGCTTCAACCTTTATACCTGGTGGTCATACTCAATTAAAAATTGTTTTCCTATATACTTCTGTAAACTTGTTGAGAAATATTTATTTTCATTAAGTCACCCGTATCAACAGTTTTGGGCATTTGCATACATAATGTGCTATCAATATGATGGAAATGGACTATAGTTTTCAGACTACTTCAGCACATCAAAATACATAAGAAAAAATTTTAATACAAAATTATATATCCTAAATTTTAATAGTAAAAACGTCCCGCCATTATTTTATGTTCAAAATAATCTATCTTATATGAAAGCTTATCAGCTTTCTACAGACTAT